>JAHHFK020002318.1:0-161363 GCA_024533555.2 Aedes koreicus | reverse complement strand
AAGCAGTGGATCAGTTATGGTATGGGGTGGTATGTTCTATGCTGGAGTGGCCACCATGGAATTCATCGAAGGGATAATGTTCAAGGAGGACTACAGGGATATCCTGGAACGTAACATCTCAAAATCTACCAGGAAATATCGACAGGGCAGCAACTTTGTATTTATGCACGACAATGACCCCAAGCACAAGTCGAAGCTTGTGACAGAGTATTTGGCCGGGAAAACATAACCGTGCTGGATCACCCTCCCCAAAGCCCAGATTTAAACCCAATCGAGCATCTATGGGATGAAATTGGACAAGAATTGCAAAAAAAACATATTTCCAACAGAAAGCAATTAATGTGGGAAATTGAAGCTGTATGGAACACTCTTCGTCCAGAAGCAACGCAAAACTTGGTCGAATCTATGGCAGAAGTGATCATACAAAGGAGGATATACATTATTGAAACATACAAATTATTTAATTATTAAATCGAATGTAATTTCTTCATCTTGTCCGATCATTTTCGCACCTTATTTTAACAAATGAATCTTTTTTATTTATTTAATTTTGTTTATGAAATATTATAATGTTTTTAAAATTAAAATGCTAAAAATCTAATCTCAAAAAAGAAAATAAACTAATAAACAATTGAACATATTTTATTTCTGAATTTTATCACTCATTTTTACCATACACTGATAGGCAAAATAAAGTGCCCACCTCATCGTTTTTTCAATTGCTCTCATTCACTTGGTTCAAATTAAAGTAAACACACTGTATTTTTTTTATTATTTTATTTTTTATATTCTTTTTAAGTTTCACTTATGGAATACTGAAAAAAGGAGTTTTACTTAAAGAAAAAAAAAATCAATTTGTGTTGGAAAAAAAACAGTGACAAAATAAAGTGCCAGAAAACATAAATTATAGTAAAATAAAAGCATTTCAATAATTGATGTGTCCTCCTTTGGCCTTCAGGACCTCCTGCAGGCGCTTCGACATGCTCTCGACCAGGTTCTTTAGGTGCTGTGGATCTAGCTCTTCCCAGGCGCGCTCCAGGGCTTCAAAATAGTTATTTTTATTGGTAACACCAGTTTTGTCAACCCTGGAATCGAGAATCGCCCACAAATTCTCGATGGGATTGAGGTCCGGGCTTTGTGGAGGCCATTCCAGCGGTTTGATCCGACAAGACCGGAAGAAAGACTTGGTCTTCTTAACAGTATGCTTCGGGTCGTTGTCCTGCTGGAATACGAACGTCTCTTCAAGGCCCGTCTGGATCAGCGAAACCTCCAGATTTTCTCGCAGGATGTTGATGTAAGAATCTACCGTCATTATCCCGTCGATTTTCACAATGCTTCCCACTCCACCCCACGAAAAACACCCCCAGACCATCACATTTCCTCCTCCATGCTTCATCGTGCCTTGGATGTGGCGCTCCTGAAGCTCCTCTCCCGATCTGCACCAAACACGAACCCGCAGCTTTCGGTTAAACAGCTCGAATTTTGATTCGTCCGTCCAGAGAACCGTTTTCCAGAACTCTAGGGGCTTATCAGTATGCTCCTTAGCAAACTTAAGCCGTTTGGACCCCTGTGCTACGAGACGGTGACGAACAGTTCGACCGGAAACTGATAACTGAAGGGTTTCTTGGATCTCGCGGACAGTTACCTTCGGGTTCTTATTGACTTCGCGCATGATCTTGGTGTCCGTTCTCGCATCCGTTTTCCGCTTCCTGCCTCTGCCAGGGCGATCCACCACTGATCCAAACGTTTTAAGCTTCAGAAGAATTTTGCCAACCGCTGCCTTACTGATACTGTACTTCTTAGCGACAGCCCGGTGCGATTCACCGTTTTGCACATCACGAACGACCAATTTTCGGATACACAAGGGAATTGCTTTCGAAAGCACTGCGTTCTCCATTTTTTTTTTTTCAATTGAATCAAATGCGATCACGTATACAAATGCACCAAGTTGAGCCGTTTGCTTCAAAACATGTCATAATATCAAAACATAAACAATCGAGGGGTCTTTCAATGGAAACTTATCGAAAACATATCGATTTTTGAAGTGGGCACTTTATTTTGTCACTGTTTTTTTTTTTCAACACAAATTGATTTTTTTTTCCTTTCAGTAAAACTCCTTTTTTTCAGTATTCCATAAAATGAAACTTAAAAAGAATATAAAAAATAAGATAATAAAAAAATACAGTGTGTTTACTTTAATTTGAACCAAGTAAATGAGAGAAATTGAAAAAATTGAAATTGAAGGTGGGCACTTTATTTTGCCTATCAGTGTAATTGAACCGGTGCGTGGTAATGAAAATTTGGATGAGCTCAAGAGAAATTTCAATCAAACATACTCTTTAGTCGGTAAATTGATTTGATCGTCCTGAAAAGTACGGATTTTAGTTGTTTACGGAGGGAACAAGGTTCGCGATTGAAATTAACAGTCTTCTTGGGCTGCAGGACGTTTGGCAGGACATCACTCTGTGAAATGGTCATACCGGAGAAAAGTTTTTTTCAGCTCCTCGTCGTTGCGGATGGCCAGCGGCAGGTAACGTGGGATGATTCTGGTCTTCTTATTTTCACGAGGCGGCGTTTTTCCTACCAATGTGCCCGGCGAACACGTCTGTCGCATACGGATGCACAGCGAGAACTGATGATTGGTCGGTCGTCCCCACGCCACATGTTTGATAATCGCTGGCATGTTAACCGTAACAGTATGAACCAATCAGAGCGTGGCGCAAGTATGATGTCATTTTCGATCAATAGCTATGCGCATTTAGACATTTTTCTTTCAAGTACTTTTTACTTAGTTTAAACAAGGAAATTAAAATAGCATCAGGAATTCAGCTTTGATGTTCTACCTTTCGAATGAAATACTTATCGTAAAATTTCTGTGGGCCAGAGAGGAGATATTATCGTTCAAAATCTCCAAACCCGCGTAACGGTTTCGATTTCAAAAAAAAAAAATTAAAACGGCTCCCCTATGCAGGAATAGAAAAGAGAGACGTAAATCCTACGTCAAAATAAGTTTTGGAGCTGTCCAATAGTACCCAACGATAAATAATGCTTCGCTGTTGAGCGGCAGCTATGGCATCACTGTTGCTTTTGAGAGAGCCCATGTTTCCTCTCTTCTTTGTCAACCATGGATATAGCGCACCGGTAATGTAACGTGAAGCCTGCTGTCTCTTGCATTTGTTTGTTTTTAAACGAAGCATCCCGTTTGTCATCACAGTCGCTTTGGCTAACATTTGCGTAAGAGTAAATGAAATAAGAACTACACATTGCCAATCTAAAGATCAATGACAAACTAAAAGTTTGGTCGTGTACGTCTGTCTCATGTAGACCTGCTAGTAGACAAGTTTGTGATCGTAGCAATCGAAATGTTTTGGTTGATTGTTTTCGAAAGCGGATGGGTAAAACCTGGGAGGGAGAAGCAGACTCAAAAAATGTGATTGTCAAGTGGAGCCAGATTCAAGCTGTCACAAACTGTCAACCCAAGTAACAATTTAAGTTTTATTCTAGCCGTATAGCATTCCTCCCGGCTGTGTTGATAAAACTACATTCAAAACTGTTTTGTCTACAAACACCTCCTCTATGCTTCTTTAAAGCCAAAATTTGTACAAAGTGGCCCACTCTACAGACGGTTGTGAAGACAATTAAATAAAACTTTTATAAGACCATAAAGATTTTGAAAATATTCTAGTGATAGATGCTATGACCACTTGAGAACCTTAATAAAACCTATTGGCTGCATTGAAAACCAGCATGCGGCCAAATGGCCACAGCTGTCAAACTTAACTGTGATATCGTGGTAGGTTTTTGTTGTTCTGCTTTGTTCGATTCTCTGCTTGACTGATTCCATTTAGCAGTAAATAATATCTGAGAAAAAATGTCTGCGGGAAATTTTGTTTCATTGCAAAATATCCAAAAATCAGTTTTTTCAGCGTAGCATGCTCCAAATCAGATGCGCATTGAACTTTATGGTAAATATTGGCACGATAAGAGCCGAAAATTAATGCGCCTCGAAAATTATGCGCGTTTACAACAACAAACACAAAATAAAAACAAATCTATATATATATAAAAATGGATTTCTGTCTGTCTGTCTGTCTGTCTGTCTGTCTGACCCTAATAGGCTCGGAGACTACTGAACCGATCGGCGTGAAAATTTGTATGCAAGGGTTTTTGGGGCCAGAAAAGGTTCTTAAGGTAGTAAGAGACCCCTCCCTCCTCTGAAAGGGGGGGCTCCCATACAAATGAAACACATATTTCTGCATAACTCGAGAACTGATCAAGCAAAGGCATCCAAATTTAGCATGCGGAAGTTTTTGAGGCAAGAAATGTTTCTATGGTAGTTTGAGACCCTTCCCCTCTCTAGAAAAGGAGGCTCCCATACAAATGAAACAGAAGTTTCTGCATATCTCAAGAACTAATCAAGCAAATGGAACCAAATTTGGCATGTGGGGTTTTTTGGTGGCGAAAAATGTTTCTATGGTGGTTTGAGACCCCTCCCTTCTCCTAGAAGGGGTGCTGTCATACAAATCAAACTGAAATTTCTTCATAACTCTAGATCTAATAAAGCAAATGGAACCAAATTTGGCATGTGGAGGTTTTTGAGAGAAATAAATGTTTCTACTGTGGTTTGAGACCCCTCCGCCTTCTGGAAGGGTAGACTCCCATAAAAATGAAACATAATTTTTAGCATAATTCGAGAGCCAATGAAGCAAATGAAATCAAATTTGGCATTTGGCATGTTGAGGTTTTTGGAGGCAAGAAATGTTTCTATGGCAGTTCACATACATAAAAATGAATTTCTGTCGGTCTGTCTGTCAGACCCTTATAGACTCGGATAGTTCTGAACCGACCAACGTGAAAATTTATATGAAGGGGTTTTTGGGGCCGGGGAAGGTTCTTATGATTGTTTGAGACACTTACTCTCTCAGGAAGGGGGGCTCTCATACAAATGAGACACAAATTTCTTCATAACTCGAGAACTAATCAAGCAAATCGAATCAAATTTGGCATGTGGGGGGTTTTGAAGGCAATGATTGTATGGTGGTTTGAGAAACCACCCCCCCTCTGGAAGGGAGGGCTCCCATACAAATGAAACACAAATTTCTACCAAAAATGAGAATTATCCAGGTTACTTAAACACAAAACGTGTATTTCTCGGGTAAGAAGCATGTTTTGATAGAAGTTTGAACCCCTATATATTCAAGAAAAAAAACTCATTCCGAAAAAAACCATAAACGTGCCAGTAATAATAAATTTTCTTTCTCTTAGTTGCAAGCGTAGCAGCGCACGCACCGGGTTCAGCTAGTATATTCGATAAATTAAACATGAATCTCTTGAAAATTGATGAAATTCAATAAAGTTAAGAATGTAGAAATTGGTCTCCGATATACAGTTCATTTGCATTACATTTCCAATTTGGTGAATTGTTTTCTCCACATTGCTATTATTTCTAATATTTCAATATGGCGATTGGAAAAAAATAACAATTCTGCCATAAAGCCAAGTTATCTTTGCAATGACTACTTTAAAACTATTTGGTTCTTTGGTGGCTTTCCTCAATGCCAATTTGCCGCCTCATGCATTTACTGGAGGCAAAATGGTTTTAAAATGCTTTTTCAACAGACCATAATAAGATAAAATCAATGCGTCCTAAAACGGCATTTCAATACAGCATTTTACGAGTTCATAAAGTCGAAATAAAACCTTTGATAGGAGTAAAAGGAATTTGAGAAAACGAGGTTTTAAGATAGTTTTAAACAAGCTGTGTAGGTTCTCATAAACCTGACTAAAATATGAAACCTATTGGCACCTTTTGGTGTCATAATAGAACCAAATTGATTTCTAGTGACTTTGATAAAACCTTAATAAAACTTAATAAAGCTGGATGGTTTTGGCAATGTTACTTGGGAAGTGAAGCCAAGAGAATAAAGCATCACTCAATGAAAAGTATTGATATTGGATATAACATATTTTCTTGCTTGTAAATAAATTGAACTAAACATTTTTCGTGCTTTCATTACTGAAAAGATAGGAAATTTGCACTTCTGTTGAGTGTAAGGCATATTTTTTCATAAATTTGACCAATTTTCTATAATCCCTAGAGACATTGATTTTTGAACCCGAGTCATAACTATACGAGAAGAAAATCTACAAATGTTGCTAAGGGTCTTGTTCCCTACCCTTCGGTTCAGAAAGGGGTATGGGCGCGTTTTGTCGAGTTGGTCGCGGCAGATTTCATGTGTGAAGAGGCTGCCAGCTTGTAATGAGAACTTGAAGATGCGTTAAGGGATCATTTCCCTGATGTTCCAGAATGTAGCACGCTGTGGGATGTTTCTTATCTTCTATATCTAAACGCGAGGGAGCTGAGTAAACAAGTGGAACATAATCGGAAATGATCTCTCATACGCATCCGTTGAACCATTCTGAACGGCCGTTGTGAGAATATCACCATGAAAATCTCACATGCGCATGGCATGTTGCCGGTTACTAATGATTTCTCTCCTTTCTCCTGTTCTCTTTCCTATCCCATGACCGCGAGCGGTGCCATACCTGAACTGGACATTACATCAAATTGAGGAAATTTAAAAAAACAATCGCTAAGGAACGGAAACTTGTGAGAAATAACATAGGTTATTTATTTATTTTCAAACAAATATAACAGACACAATGAAAGGATAGCAAAAACAAAATTGAATAATGTCGAACACACGAAAATAATAAGGCAAACAAAAATAAATGAACCAGTAAGACGAAATGACACCATACAAAACAGTGGACATGAACATAATGAAGAGAAAGGATTAGCAAACTTAAAAATGTAACACCTTTGGAGGCAGTGTCAACAGCGTCTCTATGGACGACATGATCCTTGCACGGCTGGTGAAATGCTTCAAAAGGAGTTAAGTTATATCAGTCTAACACACAAGGAACAATACTATAACTTCTTATTTTTTGTTCGAGAAAACTGCTTCGGAAAAATCTCAAATTAAATAAATGACACACCAACAGACTAGACTACAAAAGACCGACTAATAACGAACAAATTACTTAAGTTGTAAACGTGACACTGACTAACAAAATAATAAATAGACAATGGAACAAAAAATCGTATTCGATAAAAATGGCACACAGAAAATCTTCTGTAACTTTTGAATCGTATGAGTAAAAAACCTAGAAATTTGAGTAGATCTTATCCATAGTGTATTATTTACATCTGCCAAGTTTCATAGTTATACATTCAGTAGTTCCAGTCATGTCGTCGAAACAAGAAATTGTCCGTGAGAAAATTTTGTGCACTCACAATCAAAATCCAGGGGCGTCCCACCGGTGGATTGCTAAAAGGCTTGGAATTGCAAATACAACTGTGTCTCGTGTAATAAGAACCTTCAAGGAGCGTCTGAGTGTCCAAAGGAAGGAAGGGAGTGGTCGTAAAAGTGGTCCAATGGACAGTAAAATGGCCAGGAAAGTCGTACAACAATTCAAGAACCGTCCAAACATGTCAATTCGAGATGTCGCTAAAAAGTCTAAGGTGTCAGTCGGTTTTGTGCAGAAAACCATGAAGCGTGCTGGGTTACATGTTTACAAAGTGCAAAAAGCCCCAAACCGGAATGAAAAACAAAACATCACTGCGAAAACCCGCGCCCGGAAACTTTACACGAAGCTGCTCACCAAATCCGGTTGCATCGTGATGGATGACGAAACATACGTCAAGGCCGACTTCCGTCAACTTCCTGGGCAAGAATATTTCGTTGCCAAGTCGAAGTTCGATGTTCCGGAGGATGTTCGAAAGAAGAAACTATCGAAATTTGCAAAGAAGTTTCTAATCTGGCAGGCGATTTGCGGATGTGGTGAAATAAGTGCTCCCTTCATCACTTCCGGAACAATAAACGGTGCGATTTACACGGAAGAGTGCCTTAAGAAGCGTCTCTTGCCATTCATTAAGAAGCACAAAGGATCAACTCTGTTTTGGCCTGATCTAGCATCCTGCCACTACGCTCGAAACGTATTGGAGTGGTACCGAGCCAACGGAGTCAATTTTGTGCCAAAGGATATGAACCCACCAAATTCACCGGAACTTCGTCCAATTGAAAAATTCTGGGCAATTATGAAAACGGAACTTCGCAAACATCCCAAAACTATAAAAACAGAGCTAGAATTGAAGAAAATTTGGGTAAAAACAACAAAAACACTGGGAAAATCGGTTGTACAAAATTTGATGGGTGGAGTGAAAAGGAAGGTGCGGGCATTCGGGATGGGAGACGAAATTGAATAAAACAAATGTTGTAAATCAAAACTCATTAGTAGTTCTTCATTCCCTGAAAATTTCAAGAAAATCCGATAATCAGTTTAATTTTGATGAGTATATATGTGTGTGCCATTTTTATCGAATACACCCTTTTACACTGACATAAAAGCTGCCTTTGACACCGTAGACCACGTGATCCTTTTGGCAAAACTGCAACGACTGGGAGTTTCAAACAGAATGTGTAAGTGGCTTCGATCATACTTAGGCAACAGACTATTGACTGTTAAAATTGGTATAACGCAATCCAGCTGGTTTTCTCCCTTGTCCGGCGTACTCCAAGGGAGCAATCTGGGTCTTCTACTATTCGTATTGTTTTTCAATGATGTCGTAAACGTACTGGTAAGCGGTGGGTTGCTCATTTATGCTGATGACTTGAAAGTTTTTCTTGTCATCCGACGAGAAACTGATTGCAGACGACTTCAAGAGCTTATTGACCTTTTGCTTCTTGGTGTAGCCACAACTTCCTTAAAGTGAGTGTCTCCAAATGCTCTATAATATCGTTCCATCGATGTAGCATGCCTACAACTACACGATGCATGGGGAGCAACTGGAACGTGTTGATAAAATTAAGGACCTTGGAGTGCTTCTTGACGCGCAAATGACATTCAAGATGCATTATTCGGAAATAATTGACAAAGCCAACCTTCAGCTAGGCTTCATTCTAAAAACTGCTCATGACTTTGATGATCCCTTGTGCCTACGTGCTCTGTATTGCTCGCTCGTCCGGTATATTCTGGAGTATGCATCAGTTGTTTGGTCCCTTACGAAGAGGTGTGGATCACTAGGATTGAATCCATTCAGCGGAGGTTTGTGAGGTCTGCTCTTAGAAATCTGCTGTGCTTTGCTGGGCATTGAAACGCTTCAAAATCGCCGTTTGGTGGATCAAGCTGTATTTGGAGCAAAAATACTTCGTGCGGAAATTGACAGTGCAGCATTGCTTTAGCGTTTGCAGATTTATGCTCCTCAACGTGTTCTTCGATCCAGGCAATTTCTACAACCAAGGACAAGAAATACGACGTATGGCTCGAATGATCCTCTCAACTCCATCTAATAACTAGTATTTTTATTATACATTAAGATTTCATGAAGACCATGTTGTCGGATGATATGATTACAAATAAACAACAATCGCTTCAAACATTTTAGTAATTTGACTTGAAATGATTGCGATTCCTTTTTATTTTTTAAAGTCAGATCGATTGTCAGATTTAAATATTGCTATTAAAAATGTTTTTTTTTTTTTCAAAATAGTGGAACATCTCCTGATTATTGCGATGAATTGAAGAGCCAGAACAGTGGATTTACAAAAGAAGTTGCTACACACTTAGAAATATATGCCGAGTCTTGGCTTTCTGAAACCGAGATCCGCATCGCCGACCTCTCGGTTTCGATCTCGGCTTTTTTATGTTAACCGATTATCTCGGTTTAGGTCAAACTGAAAACTCACACAACTGGGAATCGTGGCATGAGCAAAGTGATATACAGGTTACAATTCGAAATAAATAGAAATGAGGTTGACCAAGATTTCGGTTAAATTGTGTGTAAATATTTTGAATTAGATTTTTATCGGAATATTGAATATTTCATGCCTATAGGTAAAGAAGGTATTTGCGTCAAATCCGGCTGGTACAAGAAGACGTGGAGCACAGCGAGCTAGATGGGTGGATCAGGTAAACCAAGACTTGAAGAGCGTGGGGCGCAACCGAGGATGGAGAGAAGTAGCCATGAACCGGGTGAATCGGTGAAGAATTGCTGACGAGGTTTTTATCAATGTAATTGATGTAGTGCCAATAAATGTACAACATACAACTTACTCCACTTGCAAATGAAAACAATATGGCGCATGGCGGTTAACAGATAAAAAGCCGAGCCTCGGCTTACAACACTGCTAAACCGATATTTTGGCATGATAGGCAGCTAAGGTCGGTTGAAGTTTGGTTAACGATTATGCTCGGCTTCTAGTATTGCCGAGAATCAGTTTAATAATTAAGTTACCGGATATTTCAGTTTCAAGTGATAGCAGCGTTTGATTTTTCCGAGTTATCAGTTAAATATGAAAATGCCGAGTTGATTCAGCTAAATGTTTAACCGAGCCACGTGAATAATTTTTAAGAGCGTATGTTTTTTGAAATCGATAACAAGTCTAACATCAGCATCGTCTGTACGGTGCCTATGAGAATCTGAGAATAATAAATATTCGATAGTAGTATGAAATGTTTCACTTTTCCATAGTGGGTCTAAAGTGGGTTCAGTACACTTAGTATTTTATTTTATTTTATTTTATTGATGAATAAGGGGGTATGGCGTCAAGTCACCAGTCTGAGTTCAAGAACTCATACTTTACATAATACACCAGGGAATAGTTGAATAGGCTTCGCAACATTTCTACTCATGGGGGTTTTTAATTTTGCGGGATACACTATTAGTGAACACCAGAAGTATACAATAATATTGCAACGCTGCTCACGGGATGGGAGTAGGGTGGGCGAATTGTTGGTGTCACTTTTCATCTCATCACTTTTCAGTTCGTGCTACATATTTGAAAACAAAGGATTGACGCATAACCATCTGATTTCAATAAAATAAACTGTTTTCTGGTTGAAATTTCAACAAATGTAAACCTTGGTTTGAGGCTCCAAAGGTTGAAATCAAGATTCTGCGATGTTTAAATTTTTTTCATAAGTATGAAGCAATTTTAGCCGTATGTGCAAGAAAGTAAATAGATACAAAAAAGTGATTATTGTTACCCAGATGTCTTCAAATTCTTGATGTTTTTCACCAGGTATTATTTCTGCTTGGAGGTTTGCATTAACGGTAATAAGCACACCCCCACCAGATGTTTTCTTCGATAATGTTAAATCACGGTCATTTCTTTGCGACCGGAAACTTCCTCACTTTCGATTTCTTCAGAACAACTTGTTTCAGTTCTCAATATGATATCGTCTAGACAACCGGTAATTTTATTTCGAACTAGGGAAGATGTACCTATATTAATCTCATCACTTTGCAATTCATCCTACTTGAAATAAAACGATATACACGTGACAGGATTAGCTAGTAATGTTTGTTGTAGTTATTTAACGTAAGCAAACATTATTAGAAAACGAAACCGAGCCTTCAACTGGGGGCAGTTTCCCTACGTTAATTTTTTGTGCACTACGCAAACGGTTAGAATTTTGACAGTAAACTTTAGTTTCAGGTAATTTTATTTTATTACACTCACTTGAAGAATGAAGAATTACTTCATGTTGATCAGCTTCTTCAAATGAGCGCTTCAAAGCTACCGAGTCATCCGATGCATCTAGTTACGGGAGTCGGGTGTGTGGCTTGTTGTTGGCAGTTCATCATCCACTGGATAGGGGTTCAGAGTCTCACCTCGCTGAAACCTTACCGACCGAAACGGAGGTGGTGGCCTTAAAAAGCGATCTTTCGCGGCTGCTAAAAGATCCTTGTCCGACGGAATGATATTGTTATTGTTGCTGTGGCTCGCAAAGTTGAAAATTCTGATCTTTGTATTGCTGTTGGTTTTTGGGCTGGTGTTGAATCCATTGTTGAAATTGATATTTTGTGATGATTTTTTTGTTTTTCTTCCTTCGGTTTTTGAGCAGCTTTTTCTTGGATGCAACGACGAACTCCATATTTTTTTACTACGCAGTTGATGCCAGCCCGTCTCTGTTTCCTCTATCACGTTATTGAGACTAGATCACAAACAGATTACTTTGATGATAATTTATTTAAAAAATAGCAGGTAGCGTGCAAGTCCGGTGGATATCAACAACACGTAGAAAGCACCACTAAACTACACAAAGAAACATGTCCTTTTTATAGTAGACACGAATTATGAACAGGACTTTTTCAGAGTTTGGAAACACAAGAATGTCGTACGGAGCCAAATCAGAATCTATACAGTGGATGGGACAGCAGTTCGTAGTCCAATTCGACCAATTTGGCCTTAAAAATGGCGGGAGGTGTGAGCCGGTGCGTTGTCATGGTGGAAGAGCACTTTTTTCTTCGCCAAATGGAGCTGATTTACTGAAATTCGAATCAGTCCATTGAAACGGCATAGTAGAGCCCTGTGACCGATTTGCCCTTCTCCAGGTAGTCGATGTAGACCACACTTTGTTAATTCCAGAAAACGGTTGCCGTCAATTTTCCTGTCGATAGGACAGTCTTTGCCTTCTTCGGAACACGTGCGCCAGGTGAAGTCCACTGTTTCAACTGTTCCTTGGTCTCTGGTGTATACGAGTGTAGCATTGTTTCGTTGACGGTCACGACACAGAATTTCCTTGGGATTGTGCTTAAACAGCTTCAAATACTACTCTGAAATGGTCTTACGATTGCGCTTGTTGTCCGGAGTGAACAAACATGGCACCCATCGCGCCGACAGCTTTCTCATTCCATGCAGAATATGACCCACGCAGTCTTTTGAGATGCCCAATGTCTCAACTATTTCGTGTACCTTCAATCGTGATCGTGGATTTTTATCACGTTATCCTTCGTGGTAGCTGTTTTCGGGGCACCTGGGCGTGGCTCGTCAAAAACCAACGTGCGACTACGTTGAAACTCGTTAATCCATTTTTTGACGGTAGCGATCGAAGGAGAAGAGTCACCGAACACAGCATCCAAGTACTCTTTCATTCCGCTGCGCTATTTCCCTTCCAAAAACAAGAATCAAATCACCGACCGATTTTGCTCGTTTTCCATTTTTTAAAAATCCACGGACATGTTTGTTTCTACACTTGGTAAAAACAAAACTACGACTTTGAACTAGAAAATGAGAAGAAAGATTAGTAATTTTCATTTAATTTCCAGTATTGTATTTCGTCTACAATGTGCAGACTTCTTCAGTGTCGTGTATTAATACTCGAATTGGCTGCAATTTCGACAATAGCCATCTACAAAAATTGTATGGTACAATATAGTAAATTTTTTTGCGATACATGGTACCATCGAGCGGTTAGGCTAAGGTCTTATCAGACCACACTCGCATATGCTGCAATCAGTCTGCAGAGAAGACGCTGTGAAAGATTGCACAGTGGTTTTCAGACGAGCTGTATTGAAAATTTTGACGTAGATTTTGGCCGAGAGAAGTATTTGGGTTTTTATTTATGATTTATGAAAATCTAGGCCGTATGTCTGTTCATCGTGTAAAATCAATTTCTGGTGATACTACAAGCTTTTAGATCGAAGATGGCTTCGAAAGAAAAGCAATTGGTTTTCCTGCAAGCACTGTCCATAACGTTCTTAAATCTTTCGATACACGTTTGACAACACCCAAGAAGGCTGGGAGCAGAACAAAACGGATCTTACGAGCCACCAGAAGGACGAGAAGGTGAAGCAAATATTGCAGAAGAGACCAGATCTTTCCGTGCGTACTGTGGCTGGAAAAATAAAAACCCAGCCACCTTCAGCATGGTGTTGTTTTGAAGCTGCGCCTTTACCGACTGAGCTTAGGCAGGACCCGAAAAAAAAAATGATAAGCAGAATGTGATGGCTAAGACCCGGGCTCGCAAGTTGTATCGTGAATACTTGACGAAGTTTTCCTGCGTGATAATGGACGATGAAACTTATGTGCTGGAAGACTTTAAGCAGCTTCCCGGAATGTCTTATTATACTGCCATGCAACGGAATGGCGTAGAGAAGCATTTCAGGATGAATAAATAGGCCAAGTTTCCCAAAAAATATTTGGCTTCGCAGGCAATATGCAGCTGTGGTCGAGCAAGCCAAAGCTTTATCACTACCAGAACGGTAAACAATGAAATATACCGTGAAGATTGCCTAAAGAAGCGATTGTTACTATTCCTACGCAGCCATGAGGCTTTCTCGCTATTCTGGCCTGATTTGGCATCTTGTCACTAAGCCAAAGATGTTTTGGAATGGTATAAAGCGAATGGAGTCCATGTTGTAACGAAAAGAAGCAAATCCACTTAACTGCCCGGAGTTGCGACTTATTGAGCGGTATTGGGCTCTCGCGAAGAGAAAACTCTCTCAATATAAACAACAAGCTTGTAAACCACCAACAGACATAAACAACAAGCTACAACTATAGAAAAATTTAAAAAATCTTTGGCAAGAGCAGCTAAATCGATTGCAGAGAAGTCTGCACAGACCCTAATGGCTGGAGTAAACTCAAAAGTGCGTAGTTTCTGCAAGCAGCCTAGTTAAGTAACTGTAATTAGTTTAGAGATGACTAATAATGCACAATTAAATGAATGAAAAATACAGCTTGGGTTGAACTAGAAGCAAAATTGTTTTATTTCAAATTTAATCTGTCTAGATTTTGTAGTGAACAAGCCTTATGTAGTTATTTTTCTGAGTTTTCTGAATGTTAAGGCAAGACTCTGTTAGAAAAACATAAACTTTTCGCTCAAATAAAGAATAAAAAATTACGAATATTTAAAAGACGCAAAAGTTGTACGCCATATAAACGAAAATGGATTTTGTTCAAATTATGCTGAATTTAAAATTTCGATGTATTGCCCAAATGCATTATTCAGCGAAAGTGTGTGTCGAAATTTTTTCAGCACTTGTCTGAAGATTATATTTTTGTTACAATTTAATCTAAACATTCATTACAAAAAATCTTTAGGATCTTTATCTTTTCATAACAAAAATCTGCACTAAAAACCACTTCTTGTATGATCAAATTAAAAGCTAGATCATTAAGTTCTTCTACAATAACTGAGTTGTGGTGAATGATTTACAGTTCATCTCTAGGATGGCGTTGTTCCTATTTTTTCAAGAAAGCAAGAACCTTCTTTGTAGACTGTACTTATCTAGCTTTGCATTTGAATGCAAGAGCTATTTTTGTTTAAATTTTAAATCAGGATGGCCCTAACAATTTTCTCTTGGCTCAGCAGGTAAAGGCGATAAACTTACAACATGCTTGAGGTCGCTGGTTTCGTTTCCAGGTATGATCAAGCAATTTTACGTAAAAGGAAAAAATCTCGCTACACTCGACATATGATATCTAGAATTGTACCTGTCCAACAATCATATTAATGCGAAAATGATTAAGTTAAGAGCACTTAATAAGCTAATTATCATAAATTAAAAGCTTCATATGCCATAAAAATGTATCAGATAAGTTTTGTTATCCTAACTTTTTGTTTCGAACAGGAACTCTTCAGAAAAAGTGTTTTCGTGGATATAGGTTATCAAAAAAAAAAAAATAGTTAAGAACATCCTGATACAAAAAAAATCACTAATTACTTCTAAAGAATGCAAGAGATCTATTCACATCTAAACTGATCCATCTGGACACGACTCAGCACTATATCTTACTGCTTAACTCACTGCTGAATTTGAATATCATTTCAAGCAACACAAAATTGTCAAAATTAGTTGCAGTAACTTACTCGTGACTTAATTGAGTTACAAAGCAGTTATGTGAATTGGTTTGTAACAATTATGCTACAAGGGAATTAACATATTTACACAGATTCTTCTAATGGCGCTTGCAGCAATTCATTTTAAAGAGAAAAATGACCCCTTACTTTGTGTGTCACACATTACACTTTCATAGCGATACGCGTGCTGCTGAGCTGGCATTTTGCAAGGAAGGGTGCTAAATGCTTTCTTTCCCATAACAATCCATTGTGGCTCACTGGTGGTGGCAGCTCCCGGAAAGTTGGTGGTTTTTATGTGCATGGAAACCCTGATAATTCTCCGATACCCACACGGTGTGCTACCGCAATAAAGGCAAGTAAAAAGATTATTTTCTTGAGCCCTTCACAGCCCTTCCGCTACCACGATGGAAGGGAGTGGAAATGAGAGCTCCAGATGCCAAACTGGAGGGGTACGTACTTGGAATCACTATTTGCTACATTATCATAGTTGAGGGTAATGGGAGCACCCAAGTCATCCTTCTTTGCTTCTCCGAGCGGGTAACCGGGAAAGGAATGAAATTTAATGAAGGTTTAATATTTATTAATTTATTGCACATAAGCATAAAAGATAATTTATTTATTATCTTCTCTTGGCTGGATGCCTTGCCTTAGTTCACAGGATGGGGTAGAGCGAGTTTTTCGACGTTTAAGATGCTATTTTGAAGGTGGTATGAGCCCGTACGTGGTTTCCTTTGAGAAAGATGTTTCAGCTACGGAAGGAGATATTAGTTCAAAATGGAAATAGTTTTCATGGTTATCAAGTAATCAAGGATGGTTTTCGTTGCCGAAATTGGTTCAAAATTACACAGAAAAACTGGATTAGCTTACAAATCCTTGCATATTAAGTCTGTTGGATACCTTGAGAGGTATCCATCCTTGGGACTTGATCTTCTTATATCGTCTTAATCCTGATTGTGATTCCTGAAGAAGAGTATTTTATGACATGATTATGATAACTTGAACAGTTTTTTTATAAACATGAATGTCCTATTCATTGCATCAACAATAATGTGGGAATAGGTAATTGATGTGAAACTTTGGATGTGGATGTGTTTCCGAAATTACACCTGATTGTGTAAAGACAGCTCGGGTTAAAGTTTATTCAATTCATCGTCACAGTGCCTTCCAGCCGACCGTTCAGTGTCCGTATCATGGTGGTAAGGTGGTAAGTGTCAGGTAGAGAGCATTTCAAAAGCATCGGGACTTTTCCGTTTGATAGTTACCTTCAAAAATACTACTTCCAAGCCCGACCAAGGTATGTCAAGGATCCAGCTTCTGGGAATAAATCAGATACTTGATTCATTCTCGACAAAGCACGCCATAAAGTTTGCTCCAACAAGTTCTATGGCGTAAATTTTATCACAACTCTAACCCTAAAAAAGTTGTGTATAGCAAGAAAACGAAAAAAAATCTTCTATTTTTTTAAGACCAACTAGTGTGCCAGGCAATGTTTCAGAACCTTTCTTTACAACAGTTTGTCTTAATGAATGTTTGAAGGAGCGCATGATTCCATTCATTCATAAACATAATTTTGCAGATAAAATATTGTTTTGGCCAGATCTATCACTATAATTTCTTCGAATGGAAGTAGACAATCAACACGTCCCGCAAATGACGATTATTAGGCACAAAATTAAACATTTTAACACCACCAGAAATATATGTGTGTGTGTGTGTGTGTATATATATGTGTATATATACAATCAATCTCCCACTGACCGGCAGTGCTTTTATGGAGGAAATTTGTCTGCATTTCTTCGTTGATTTATATGTTATTACGATGTGCAAACTTTTTTCGCCCTGGAGATTGAAGGTGACAGCTCTATTGATAATCCAACGACCCATGTCAAGAATGCCTGTTCATACACGAACATTCTGAGGTCATCATGATATACAATAAGCCCCGCATAAAAATTTGCACATATCAAATGGATATGTGAAGAATTTTCACACTTCCAGAATCAAAAATAGACATTCGTGATCCTAGCGTGTACATAGCTAAGGTATATCTTCTGTAATGCAAAACGAGCTGACCAAGTTCCTTATCCAATGCAGAAAAGCTCGTCCGGGTGCGGGGCGAAGCACTAAAAAACAAGAAATGGGAAAAAATGACCGACGCACAATCTATCTGAAGAAACAAAGTCACAACACACCTTGAGAGGGAATCGATTAAATTCAAATTAAATTAACACCTTACGCAAAGCACTCGGATATTTGGTAATATAATTTTTTATTCTGGTGGAATAAATTTTTTTTTTGCGCAAAAACAATGCAGCAAAAGCAAAACACGTCAGCTTCAAAGCACGACTTGCTGCGATCTCCACACAACCAGAAATATTTAATGCAAAAACAAAATCACTAATGTGTCAAATCAGTTTGTTTACCATATTTCCAACCTTGTTTCATGACGTTTTGGATATGCCAAAATCCCAGTTCTTACTGCTAGAGCTATCTACTGACAAACAGTGCGAACTTATGTCGTTTTCGGTTATTGCCAGTGCGGAACTGGGTTCGCCCTAGGTCCGCCCTAACAGCTGTAAAAACGTTTTTTTATTCAATCGGGTCGGACCTGGATCCGCTCTGGATCCGACCCAACATCGATGAGGTTCGCTCTCAAGTTTTTTCGAGGTCCAACGTGGGTTCACCAGCCCACACAAACATAATTGTCAATATAAAATGTTTATGTTTGTTAATGTTTATGTTTTGCACTAATATAATCATACTGACTCGACTCTGGATCCGTTTTCGTTCGGTAATTGCGAGTCAGAGTCAGACCTGACCCAGGTTTATAACCGAAAACGACATTAGTTCCGCACCTAATATTAATACTTTCGTAACCTTTTTCCCAACATAAACCATTCATGTGTAGGTGAAAAATGACCGGACGCTTGAAAACATTCTGGCTCTTGTGAATTCAGATGTGATTCTTTAATTCCAAAACACACTTTTGCTGCGATGTCCACTGACACACACATATTTTCGTACACTTTAAAACATATCAAACAAACTCTCCATGCTTCAATGCCGCATGTGCAATATGGTGGTAATATTTTTTTGATTCTGACTTGAATTGGTGCTGAATTGTTTTGGGGTCATGTAAATTTGAAAAGCTTTGTTTCACTGCTAAATTCCTCCACACAACACAAATTAGGATGATTTTTTGGTTATTCACTCATCAATTTTTAGCTATTTATTCATTAATGAACAAATAACAATATAAATTGTCTTGCAAACTTTTGGTCGTTTCCCTTAGATTATCATAAGAATTATTTTATTGTGATATCTAACAAATTGTTTGTGTAACAAATAGTAAAGTAGTGCAAAAGCCTTTTGTATCAAATCTGATATCAGTGCCTTTATATAAACTTACTTTGACGTAGCAGAGAAATAGAAGGGCAGAATATGTGATACTTTCTTAGTTGGTCAAATTTTCAGTCTAACATGCAAGCCAGCATAAGATTAATGCCTCTCATCTTCGGTTGACTAGGTGACTACTTTGACATGCGGGAGGGAAACAATTGTATGTATGTATGTGTCGCAACATTCGTTGCGCTGCACCACGAATCCAGCAAATTCCAGCGGCTTGAACGTCAACGCGAACACATTTGATCCGAATCATCATTCTGGTCTTTCGTCGATGAATGGTTCACACGAGCTTAGCAGGAATCAACTTGCTGCACGGCAAGCAGTGGCGAAGGAACTTCCCATCTTCACCGGCAATCCCGAGGAGTGGCCGCTGTTTATTGCCACGTATGAAAGCACCACCAGAATGTGCGGTTTCAGCGACGAGGAGAATCTACTTCGGCTTCAGCGAAGCCTGAAAGGAAAGGCTCTCGAGGTGGTAAGAAGTAGATTGTTGTATCCTGCCGGACTTGGAGGAGTGATCAGCACGCTACGTACCCTGTTTGGTCGCCCGGAGGTGATCGTCCACTCGATAGTATGCAAGATTCGGGAAATGCCTGCGCCGAAGACGCAGAAATTTGGAACTCTAATCGACTTCGGAGTAGCAGTCCAGAACATGTGCGCGACGATTGTGGCCTGCGGTTTGAACGAGCATCTGTGCAACGTGGCGCTTCTTCAAGAGCTGGTGGAGAGATTGCCGCCAACTATCAAGCTTGATTGGGCGAAGTATCGACAAACACTGCAAGCGGTTACGCTGGTGGACTTCAGTACCTGGCTGGGTACGCTAGTGGAGGCAGCATGCGTAGTAACGGTTCCATCGTCTATCAGTGCGAACGTCGGCAAGCCGGACAAGCGGAGTCGGAAGGAGGAAGTGTACTTTCATCACGAATCCAGCTCAAGCCAGGCATCAAGCCCAACGAGTACGCCGAAGATTTCGCCGAAGCCAACCAGCAAGCAGTGCGTCATTTGCCAAGAAGGCTGCAGTAGCGTGGGATCGTGTAAGGCGTTCCGTGAAATGACTGTTAGTGCACGATGGACTGCGCTGAAGCAGAGCAAGCTGTGCCGGAAGTGTCTGCTTAAACATTTCGGAGCCTGTGCAGTAAAGCAAGCTGCGGAAGGAACGGTTGCACGTACATGCATCACGAGCTGCTGCACGATGACTCCAGATACCAGCGACAGGAGAACTCTCAACCGTCGACTCCTCAAACTGCTGCTGCGTCGCACACCGAGACGTGCAACACTCATGTGAGTAAGATCAGCAAAGTTTTTTTCCGATACGTCCCAGTACTCCTCCACGGAAGAGGGAAGTCCGTACGCACCTTCGCCTTCCTGGACGACGGCTCATCTGCAACGATGATAGAACACAGTTTGCTGAAAGAGTTAGATCTTGAAGGCGAATCGTACCCCTTGTGCTTGGGATGGACCGCGGACCATCAGCGTCAAGAAACGAATTCTGTGATGCTGGCGCTGGCGATTTCCGGAGTGTACGAGTCGAATAGCTACTGGATTCCCAAGGTGCACACCGTAAACAGTCTCTCTCTACCACGACAAACCCTCGCGATGGAAGAATTGGCGCAGCGGTATCACCACCTGAAAGATTTTCCGGCTGATTCTTACCGCAATATTCGGCCGCGTATGCTCATTGGAATGGACAGTATTCGCCTGGGTCATGCGCTGAATAGCAGAGAAGGAGGAATCAACGAACCAATCGCCACTAGAACTCGTCTAGGCTGGATAGTGTTTGGGCCTTGCTCAACAGCAGCACAATCAGCGGTGGACTTCACGGGACACCACAGCTTCCACTTGTGCCAGTGCAGTGAGCGGAACGACACCGAGCTTCACAACGCCGTGAAAGCCTATTTCTCGCTGGACAGCCAAGGAGTAATGAGCCCTATCAAACCGCTATTATCGAAGGACGACGAGCGAGCTGAGCAGCTGCTGGTATCACTAACTCAACTGAAGGAGAAGCGGTACGAAACAGGTTTGCTGTGGCGTTATGATGATGTCCGACTTCCGGACAGCAAGTCAATGGTTATGCGGCGGCTGTTATGTTTGGAGAAGCGGATGCAGCGTGAACCTCAACTGGCTGATGCACTGAAGCAGAAGATCCGGGACTGCGTACACAGCGGGTACATCGAGAAACTGACGGAGAGCCAGCTATCAGAACATTTTCCACGCATGTGGTTTCTTCCCATCTTCCCTGTGGTGAACCCTAACAAGCCAGGAAAACTGCGGATCGTATGGGATGCGGCAGCAAAAGTGGCAGGAACGTCACTGAACTCTTTCCTGCTGACCGGTCCAGATCAGCTCACGTCTCTTCCATCGGTGCTACGACGTTTCCGAGAATTCCGGATTGCCGTCACCGGCGATATTCGGGAAATGTTCCACCAAGTGATGGTGAACAGGGACGACCAGCAATGCCAGCGATTCCTGTGGCGTGACGGCGAGCAAGACCGAAGTCCAGATGTCTACGCGATGAAGGTGATGACGTTCGGGGCTACGTGTTCGCCAAGCTGCGCGCAGTACGTGAAAAATCACAACGCGCGAAGGTTTCAAGAACAATTTCCGAGGGCGGCTGAGGCGATAGTCAACGAACACTACGTCGACGGCATGCTGTCTAGTGAGGAGACTGAAGAGGATGCTGTGAAACTGGCGAAGGATGTCCGTTTTGTTCACGCGGAGGCAGGATTCGAGATTCGTAACTGGCTGTCGAACTCAAAACGTGTGCTGCAGGAGTTAGAAGCGAAGCCCGGCGAGAAAAGCCTGAATCTTTCCAGCGAGATGGGCACAGAGAAAGTTCTCGGCATGTGGTGGTGTACCGCCACCGATATGTTCACCTACAAGGTATCGCCACGCATTAGCGCGGATTTACTCCAGGGTCGCATCGTGCCGACTGAACGACAGATCTTGAGCACGCTGATGATGATCTACGATCCGCTGGGACTGTTGGCGAACTTTCTTATGTTCCTGAAAATGATGCTGCAGGAGATTTGGCGAAGTCGCGTCGACTGGGACGAACAGATCAAGGACGAACAGCTCAAGAAATGGAGGAAGTGGCTGCAAGTTCTGCCACATGTGGAGAATGTTAGCGTGCCAAGGTGTTACCGGATGAAGACCAGCGTCGGACAGCAGAATGTGATCCAGCTTCATGTGTTCGTGGATGCTTCGGAAAACGGAAATGCGGCGGTTGCGTATCTGCGATTTGAAGAGAATGGCGTAGTGGAATGCGCGTTTGTCGGCACGAAGGCACGAGTAGCTCCATTGCGGTTCGTGTCGATCCCTAAGCTAGAACTTCAGGCAGCGATAACCGGAGCTCGTTTGGCGAACGACATCATGGAGACCCACAAGCTGAAGCCCGCGCAAAGGTTCTTCTGGTCGGATGCTCGGGACGTTCTCTGCTGGCTTAATTCGGACCACCGAAATTACAGCCAGTTCGTAGGAGTGCGTGTCGGTGAATTGCTGGAAGTGACGGAGACGAAGGAGTGGAACTGGATCGCGACCAAACTGAACGTCGCCGACGACGCTACTAAGTGGCAAAAATCGCCGGATCTGTCACCTTCAAGTCGGTGGTTCCGAGCTCCAGAATTCTTGTGGAAGTCGAGCGAACACTTGCCAGCGAGACCGTCGGAGTTCGAAGAAACCACAGAAGAAATGCGGCCGCGGGTGCTCCATCACTTTGCGCAGCCTGCAGTTTTTCGATGGGTGGACTTTTCAACGTGGAAGGTTCTGCTGCGGCGTGTGGCATACGTGCGAAGGTATCCGGCGAATTTGCGTAAGAGACTGGTGAAGAAACATATCGTCACCGGTCCGCTAACGCAGGAGGAGCTGAAGGCAGCAGAAGCGTTGATTTTCAAGATGGTGCAGGACGCTGAGTTCGCCTACGAGATCGGTCTACTGAAAGAGCCGAAACATTCGCCGAGGAGTAAGCCGTTGCCGAAGAATAGCTCGCTGTACAAGCTCAGTCCTTACCTGGACGGAGACGGATTGCTGCGTATAAGGGGTCGTATAGACGCCTGCGAAGTTGTGGACGAGGGAACGAAGCACCCAATACTGCTGCCCAAGCATCACATGGTAACTAACCTGATTGTAGCCAGCGTTCACCAACGGTACTGCCACATGAACCACCAGACTGCCCTCAACGACATCCGGCGAAAGTTCTACGTGCCACAACTCCGCTCTACGTACAATCGTGTACGCAATCAATGTCAGCTCTGCAAGAACCGTGATGCGAAACCAGCCACACCGGAAATGTCTGCTCTACCACCTGCGCGACTGAAAGCCTTCTGCCGCCCATTCTCCTACATCGGTATCGACTACTTCGGGCCGATAAACGTGGTTGTTGGCCGGAGGACCGAGAAACGCTGGGGAGTGTTGATCACTTGCCTCACTGTGCGAGCCGTGCATATCGAGGTCGCCAATAGCCTCACTACGGACTCGTGTATCCTCGCCCTTCGTAACTTCATCGCCAGAAGAGGTGCCCCTCTGGAAATAGTCAGCGACCGAGGCACCAACTTTATCGGAGCCAACCGGGAGCTAAAGGAAGCGCTGCAGCAAGTGAATCAGGATAAGCTGATGGAACATTTCGTCACCGCCGACACCAAGTGGTCGTTCAACCCGCCTGCTTCTCCACACTTCGGCGGAGCCTGGGAACGACTTGTCCAGACCGTGAAGAAAGCCCTAAAGCACACCCAACTCACACGCACACCCACAGACGAAATACTACGGAACATGTTGACGGAGATCGAGCTGATCGTCAACTCACGTCCCTTAACCGAACTGCCCTTGGACGACGAGCACTCACAAGCACTCACACCGAACCACTTTTTGCTCGGATCGTCAGACGGTTCTAAGCCCCCGATCGCGTTTGATGATAGCACCTACGCCCTCAAGCACACTTGGAAGACGTCTCAGATCTACGCTAACCGATTCTGGCGACGCTGGGTATCTGAGTACCTGCCAACCCTGACCCGAAGGACGAAATGGTTTGCCAGCGTCAAGCCCATAGCGGAAGGGGACATCGTCGTCATCGTAGACGAGGCGCTACCGAGGAACTGCTGGCCGAAAGGTCGTGTGGTTCGCGCTATCCAATCGAAGGATGGTCAGGTTCGTCGAGCTGTGGTGAAGACAGCAACAGCACTCTTCGAGAGACCAGCCGTGAAGCTAGCAGTGTTGCACGTCGGTGCAACTGTAAGTACGTCGGACCAGTGATCCCGAGTACTGGGGAGGAGTGTCGCAACATTCGTTGAGCTGCACCACGAATCCAATCACCATTTCCAAATGAGCCTGTAGTTATCCACACCTTACATCAACTCTCATTGTTTTACGCCGACGTGCCGCTACTCAGACGCGCCGCTGCGCTGCTTCGCGTGTCAGTGTCAGTGTCAGCTGTCAGCCGTCAGCTGACAGGAAGGGATGATAAGGAAAAGAGGAGATAAAAAAATTGAAGACAAAAGACATGCAACGTGTTGTCGAACAATTCCACTAAAATTGATTATTATACCTAGTATTTGCTACTTAAACCTAGTTAATTGGAAATATCCTAGTTGCGAAAAGTTAGTAGTGTTAGTAAATTAATATATCACAGTGAAAAGTGGATTAGTAGGCGATAAAACAAGTGAAATTAGTACGGACACATCGGTTAGTTCATGCAGAGGTTAATTCATGCTTCTTACCTAATTATGCTAATTATTATGAGAATTACAGTAGCTGCTGTCTTAGAAACTAAATTGGGCATGCAAATCAAACTTTAACGAAGATAAAACATTAAATGCAGCCACTCCAACAACGATCTTTGAGCTAAACGAAGAACATATAGGAACGAGACACTAAACGTAAGGCTTCAAAATGCCATTATACATAAGAATTTATCTATCAGTTAAAAACAAAATTATATATGAAAATCATACAAAACGACAAACAACTATGTACAACACAAAACACATAAATCCCACTATGCTTATTTATTCAATAGGGATTTTTTAACGTCGTCATCGTTGATCCAAATACAAATACACGTTTAAGAAATCGGAAATCAGTCTCTGTATTTCGTTGCAATTGCAACAGTTTTTTGGGGGAGCCCCCCCCCCCCCCGTGGGCCTTGCCCTCCATGCGGTTCCCCTAAACAAAAAAAACATGCTTTTTTACCGTTCTAAATTCCACAAATCCCTGTATGAAGGGCCAAAAAGGGTTGGGCAGGCCCGTAAGCAGACACACTTACGCGAAACCTGCGGGAATAAGAGAATCTCCTTCCAGCAATATAATCCTATAAAACGAATAACAAAATACGCAATTCAGTTAAGCTTTCCACTAGATGGTTTGTTTAAGAAAGGCGCGTCAAATTCATTACAACTGTTGGAGTGGAATGTACCAATCATAAATGATAGACACATCCCCTCCTAGACTCCGGTTGGCCGTCCACTCCATTGTCCAATTGCAACTTCAATGATGCCCTGATGCACCCTCCCATCCCAGTTATGTTTTAAATCAATAAAGTATTAGGTTTTTACAATATATATCAAATATAGAATATAATAAAGAAATAAGTATGTATATAGAGTGCGTATGAGTATATATAGTTTACGGAAAATTGGGTAGCCTGGACTGGATAATGTTTTCGAATTGTTCACCTTGCATGTCAAAATTTCCTAAATGATTTTTATTTAAATTACATGTTTGCATACTGCTGGCCTACTGCACTTGTAGAAAAACCTGCAGAAAAACCTGAAAATTTAGACAATGTATCGTAACCATGAGAAAAAAAAACGAATTAAAAATGATTTTACATAACTTAGTAGTTCCATGGATGACCTGAAATAATTTTTATATAATAGTATAACTTAAATTTCGGCATCTTGTTCCGTTTCCTTGCATCGCAATAATCATTTGTAGAGGATCTCATAGGTACTACAGTGATTTTAAATGATCAAATTAATTTAAATGTAATAATATACTTTCATATCATAACAATGACGTAACAAAATGATAACATGAGCACGACAGTTATCGATAATAGAATGTATATCTGTGACTAAGCTGTTCATCCTCTCGTCGATAGACTTCACCTTTTTCAGCTAGCATTAATGTCAAGTAAGATTAATATTTGTATCCATAATAATAAAAAGAGAACATAATTTATTAATGTACAAAAAATATCTGACATCCAACGATCCAAGCACATCTAATGTGTACGTTATGCTGAAATAATGAAAAACAAATTGAGCCTTTAATGCTTGTAATGTTCCTCCATGCTCATAAGATAAGTGATTTTAGAACGAAAAGATGATCCCAAAGCGTAGTGAATTTATAAATTTAATGTAGATGATCGCACCCCCTCACTTCGCTATTGTCAGATTGACAACATTGCCCAGGCTACGCCAACCAGCGTCTCCATGTTTCAGCTGGCAGTCTTGTGATCATATGACTCGTGGAGGCGTGAGGTAGGAACTTGTGAGGACTAAAGGTCTGTCGTATCCTTCTTTAATGCTGTCAACTCACCATTTGAAGCCCTTGACATGCGGGAGGGAAACAATTGACCACAAAAGATATATACGTGACTAACAGCCTGAGACTTTCTTATCATGCCAGAGAGACGAGCTGGACCCTACATATCGAACCCATCAACATATGGACTGGGACCAACGGTTTTCCTTCCCTTCTGAAGGAAGACGTGAGCAGAGATTTTTCGTCTCAGAAAATCCAAACGGTGCTGACTGGAATTGACACCAGACCAACTAGGCTGAGAGGTAATCACGCTCACCACCAGCGCCGTCCCTACCACAGATGATTCCATAGATCAGTCAGATTGAAAATCTCACGTGATGATCTGTGGAATATTTTCAAAACTTCTAGATGATCTTCTATTATTCTGTATAACTACAACTATCGAGGGATTATTGACATGTCTCAGAGATATTCTTGAAATGCAAATGTTTGATCTTAAGGTTCAGAGGCTATCATGAACAGAATATGCTTAGTAGATTTCAGAATGATTTAGATTATTCTAATTAACTTCAGCTCTTCAGTAATATTATTCCGAAGGTTTTCAATAGAATTCGAGATGAGGTTTTATTATTCTGGACAACTTCAAGTATCTAGGATTTCTTGGAATGTCTTTTAGCTATTATTACTAGAAAATGCATTGATTAAATATGCATTAGAAAGTGGGCCTCCAACGTCGAAGCTGTCCTAGAAGAAATTCCTCCCGACAACCGAGCTCTCCTGACCTCAGTGGACCTAGACCGTGACCAATGTATCAAGAGCCTGGGGCTCCACAGGAAACCCGCAACCGATCATCTCAGCCACAAAATTGTCCCCAGTCGATGCACCTCTCAAGAAACGAATCGTGCTTTCCCAAATAGCGCGCCTCTTGGACCCACTTGGCCTAGTGGGACCCATCATAACATCGGCGAAACTCTTTATGCAGGCTCTATGAACATTGATACTCGACGACGGGCACATATGGGGTTGGGATGACAAACTTCCGCCAACCTACATGGAACGATAGCACACCAACTCCTCCTAGTTGCCTATGTGAACGAGCTGCGCATCGAGCGCTGCACCTCTCTCCTGACCCTGTTTCGATCCAACTCCACTTTTTCTCTGATACGTCGAAAACTGCATACGGTGCATGTTGCTACATCAAGTCGTCTACTCCCGCTGGCGAAACTAAAACAGCACTGCTAACTGCAAGGTCTAAAGTTGCACCTTTAAGGCAACAAAGCATTCCACGTCTCGAACTCTATGGAGCTTTGCTCGCAGCTGAGCTCTACGGGAAGGTACCGACATCCTTAAAACACGCTATGGAATCCTTTTTCTGGGTGGACTAGACGATCGTCATTTATTGTCTCAACTCTACACCTTCAACGTGGAGCACCTTCAACGTGGAGCACCTTCGTGGCTAACCGTGTCTCTAAAATACAGCTTGCCACCCAAAACTGCCCCTGGAACCATGTTTTGGCATAGCAAAACCCAGGGTCCACAGTGGTTGACACTCGACAAGAGATTTTGGCCTATCTAGCAAACAACGAAAGACTCCAATTTCGACGGCATTCCTGAAGCAAAAAGACCACCCACAGCATCAATGACGGTCGCCACCGAACCATCTTTCATCGATCTGTTCGTCGCCAAGTTTTCCAACTACAACAACATGCTACGAGTGGCTGTCTAATGTCGCCGGTTCCTCCTACGCTGCCAGTGCATCCCGAGACCAACCACCACTATCATCGCCACCGAAGAAATGCAAGCAGCAGAAAGTGTACTGATTAGTCTAGTCCAGCAGCAGCTATTCTCCGCTGAGTGTAAACAGCTTAAGCAATCTATGCCAGTCTTGTCGAAATATCGCCTTCGTTCGTTCACCCCAGCCATTCAATAACAAGCATCAAATTCTACTACCATCCGCCCACGCAATATCTACTCTGCTCATTCGCTCTCTACATGAAACCCATTTGCACGCCGCTCTCCAAATGCTGCTCTACATTCTCCGTCTGATGTATTGGATTACCGGGGCGCGAGAAGCTTGGCCAGGAAGATCACCCAGCACTGCGAAGTCTGCGTCAGAGCCCGACCAAACCTCGGTCAGCAGTTTGCAATAACTGGGATCGATTACTGTGGTCCAATCGCACTCAAACCCATTCATCGTCGAGCAGCACCCGGAAATGCATATGTTGCCGTTTTTGTATGCTTCGCGACGAAGGTTGTGCATCTGGAGTTCGTAGGAGACCTATGCTAAATTTATCCAAGCCCTACGGCAGTGGGCTATGTGTAGGAATTTTCACTGACAACGGCAGAAACTTCATTTGTGCTGCCAACGAACTACGTAAAATCGTCGGAGGTAACCACCACCAGAAATCAATCGCCGAAGAATGTGCGTCAAATGGCATACGTTGGCGCTTTAATCCTCCTAAGGCTTCTCGCTTCGGAGAATTATGGGAGGCCGCGATCAAATCCGCCCAAAAACATTTTTTTTTTAGCTCTGGGGACCCATACATCAGGAATGGAGGACATGCAAACACTTCGGTCTCAGATCGAGTGTTGTTTAAACTCTGGACCGATCGTTCCATTGAGCCTCTCGGTCCTGGACACTTCTTCGAGCCTCTCAGTCCTGGACACTTCTTGACAGGTTCGTCCTTGAAGGCTGTCCCGGATATCGATGTCACCGCTGTACCAATGAACCGACTGAGCAATTATCAGCAAATCCAGCGACTACTGCAGCAGATATGGCAAAGATGAAACACCGAGTACCTGTGTGCACTGCAAGTCCGAACCAAATGGACCAACAATCCCGTCCGCATCCAATGGACCCAGCTGGTCTTTCTAAAGGAGGACAATACTCCACCGCTTCATTAGCCCACAACACGAATTATGGAACTGCATCCAGGGTCGCATGGTGCTACCCGCGTCGTCACAATCAAAACATCATTATTATATTCTTTAGATAGTTGAATATTGGCATTGGTAAATATGCAATGGAAGTTTATGAGTTTGTGGTGTAAATTTTCTAAATAGAATATCTTAATTAGACACATTAAAAGATACATTGAATTTTCTGCGTTATCTAATGCACATAAAGGGAATGCTAGATTTGGCAGAAAATAATGGGATATTTCATGTAAACTTAAGCCAGATAACGCCTGAATCTAGTTTGTTGTATGAAAGATAGCAAACATTGTTGTATGGCGCATGAGAGATTGCAAACAATTTCGTTGTTTACGCCTCCTTTGGCTTGGAATCAAACGAGGGGAAATTTTACACGCTTGTCAAAATTCATTATTTTTTTCTGTGTAGTATCTTAACAAACAAACCTGTATTGTGTTAGTTATAATGTTTGAAATTTTAAGCGACTGATAGAATACAAGCAAAATTCGTGGCAGTCTTTTAAAGAAGTGTTTTTTTTTTTTTCAAATACCTATGATTTTTTAATCTCGAGTTTAATGAAGTGAATATTATTAACAATGAAATGTCTAAAAAACGCTAGTAGAAAACCGCACGATAATTGTTCCTTATGCAAAATTTAGTGGATGAGAAGAAATTGCATCCATGGATAGACTCAACACAACATCCATATCCCTCGAATTTTGTTGTTTTTTGTTGTTGTTTGTCTTTATTTGAGAGACTCCTCGAATGTTTTTGCCCTGAAAAAGGAAGTTTATCATCATTTTAGTGGTGCATAATAACAAACATCTCATTAAGATTTACTAAGCAAGAGTGTTGCCTGCGTGTAGTAGAATGTCGTTTGTAGGTCAACAATTTAAGAGTTACAATACAAAAATGTAATTTACCTTAGCATATTAGGCTGAGCTATCCCAAGTAACAATTTTAATTGTATTCTAGCCATATAGCCATACTCCTCCCGGCTTTGTTGATAAAACTACATTCAAAATTGTTTTGTCAACCAACACCTCCTCTATGCTTTATTAAAGCCAAAATATGTACACAGTACTCTATAGACCGTTGTGGAAACAAGTTAATAAAACCTTTATTTTAAAAATATTCTAGTGAAAGATGTTATGACCACTTGAGAACCTTCATAAAACCTATTGGCTGCCTGAGAACCAGCATACGGCCAAATGGCCACGGCTGCCAAACTTCACTGTGATATCGTGGTTGGTTTTATTGTTCTGCTTTGTTCGATTCTTTGCTATTCTGATTCATTTAGCAGTAAATAATATCGAAGAAAAAAGTTCTAGAGTTGCGGGAAATTTTGTTTGATGGCAAAATATCCAAAACAAATTGAGTTTTTTACAGCGTATCATACTCCAAATCATATGCGCATTGAAATGTTATGGTGAATAATGGCACGATAAAAGCCGAACATTAATGCGCCACGGAAATAATGTAAGTTTACAACAACAAAAACAAATGTATCCGATAAATCAATCATGAATTTCCGGAAAATTGAGGGAATTCAAAAAAGTTATCTAAAAAATGCCAAAATTGGTCTCCGATCTACAGTTCATTTCATTTACATTTGAATTTTGTGCAATAATTATTCCACATTTCATTTATTTCTTATATTTAAAAATCATAGTTTTGTAAAAAAATCAATTTATCTTGGCAATGACTACTATAAAACTATTTGGTAATTTGGTGACTTTCCTCATTGCCAATTTGCCGTTTAATGCATCGTGTCGTGTTCGACGTTGAATGACCGTTTCTGTATTTTTAAATAAGGCTTAAAACTATCGAAAATCTATTTATATCACATTCATGTTTACCGTTGAAACATTTAGGAACCTAATCAGTTATGCCGGTATGATGAAAAAAATAATCTTGCTGTGGCCTTGTACGATCGCACATTATTTGCAAGGGTACAATTGCTAGTATGATGACGCATTAGCAAAAACTGAAGTGTAATTGACCGATCATCAAAGTATAGCAAATCTATTTAATTTGCTTTAATTTATTTACGATCCTACTCCTGAATTCTCTTATGTTAAATAGAGTAACTATTTCCCCTATCACATTGGCGCTGATTTTAATAATGATGATATGGTTTAAGGGAATTCTAATTATTCCATTCCTCACATGCTGAAATGGTCGAAATGATTTGTTTTACTAAAGCCGAAGATTTGTTTGTTTATGACCATTGTCGAACTTGAATTATGTTTCATAGGCTCCACCTTCTGCGCTATTTCAATTTTATAGTAGTATCCTAAATAGTTTTCAATCACCGAAACGGCAACATTATTATTTGTCACATTAAAGCAAAATTGCACACAGTTGAACATTTCCTGTTACTTGGGAATCTATCTTGCACAAATATTTGGAAAATCCCAATTCTACTGTTCGGTTCATCGCAAAATCGATAAATGTGCCAAAATCAACTGTAGCAAATGTGATTAAACGTTATAAAGAGGACCTTACTGTGGAAAGGAAAACTCGAAGCGCTGGTGAACATGGACAAAGCAACACAAGGAAGGAGAAAAGAGTCCGTGCTGCTTTTCAGGCAAGCCCGAAGGTGTCAACGCGGACAGTTGCGAAAAAAGAGCAAATGTCAACCGGTTTTGTACAAAAAGTGAAGTCTAAGGCTGGATTGAGATAATTTAAAGCTCAAACATACCCAGATCGTAACGCAAAGCAACAAAAGTCAGTAAAAACACGTTCCGGAAAACTTAATGAACAACTTCTCACAAAATTCCATTGTGTTGTCATGGATGACAAAACATACTGCTTCAAAAAATTCAAATATCACTCGGGAACGGAATTTTACACTGCAACTAGCCAGCAAGATGCCCCTGAACATCTGAAACAGAAGTATAAAACCAAATTCTTAAAAAATATATATCTGGTCTGGCAAGCAATATGTTCCTGTGGGCTAAAATCTCAGATTTTCGTAACCACAGGGTTTTCGTTACCTCGTAAACGCTGAGATGCCAAGAATGCCTCAAAAAGTGGCTTTCCTGAGAAAACATGCGACTCAATCCTTGTTCTTGCTAGATTCGGCCAGCTTTCATTACGCTAAAGATACAATCACTTCGTATGAGCATAATAACGTTATTTATGTTCCCAAGGATTGTAATCCACCAAATTGTCCACAGCTCCACCCGATTGAAACATACTGGTCAATGGTCAAAGGAAACCTCAAAAAGCTTGGTGGAGAGGTATCAACGATCCAAGAATTTCGTTCTAAGTGGCTTACTGCTTCGAAGAAAATTGACAAGGACACCGTGCAACGATTGATGAAACGAGTGAATCAGAAAGTGCGCGCAACAGCTTATGGAAATAAATCCATATAAATCCATATGTAGTTGTGTTGAGTATCACATTTATCTACAAAATGAAATAAATAATATGAATCAAAAACATGCTGTGGTTTGCTAAAATATTGTTTATTTATCCGGATTTTGGTGTGAACGGCCATTAAGATAATATGAATAAGTCCTAAAACAGCATTTCATAGCAGCATTTTACGAGTTCATAAAGTCGAAATAAAACCTTTGATAGGGGTAAAAGGAATTTGAGAAAAAAAGGTTTTCAGATCGTTGTAAACAAGCTGTGTAGGTTCTCATAAACCTGACTAAAATATGAAACCTATTGGCACCTCTTGTTACCATAACAAAATCAAATTGATTTTTAGTGACTTTAATAAAACCTCAATAAAACTTAATAGAGCTGGATTGTTTTGGCAATGTTACTTGGGACGGGACACACATCCTACATAGAAAACTGTACTATGCACTGAAAATTAATTTTAGTTTATACTACGAAATCGAAGGTAAAACTAACGAATCTATTCATTGTTTTCTGCTACGTAACTGATTTGTTGTTTTTAAGAAGATACCTTCGTAATTAATGGCACACGCGTCACTGCCAAAAGCACGAAGCATTTGTTGACACAGAAAGAACATTCGTGCATGGAACGAAAACTATACAAAATGCTACGAACATTTTGTTACAACTTAAAAAAAAACCGTCCCTCTGGTAGTTGCACGAATAACTGACAGATCTTCTATATCAACTAGAAATGTAATTGAAAGAAAAAAGCGCAAAAACGTGAAGTTGCCCAGCGTTTTTTTTTTTTTTTTTTTTCTAACTTGGGATTCGATCCTATATTTTTGGAAAGAGCTGTTTACTGATTCCGTGGTTGATCTCACAAGGCCATGGTGACTCGTGAGAAGATACTTGATTAATGAATATGAAGTTATAGCTCGCGACAGCGGTTTAATTTTTATTTTAGGATAAATAAATTATTCCCGCCCATCCCAGCAGCAACACCCAAGAGGCTCGACAGCTCCTTACCACGAGCAATTTCTGAGTTGCTTTCGAGGTACCCCGAGTAACCCACATTGCTCAGCAAGCGAGCATTGTACGTTGTTTTCTCTCTGTTTTTGCACAGCAGCTGTCAAACAAACCGCTCGCTAGAACATGAGCTCTCGTATGTGCACAATTATATACAAGCAATTCCTCTATTTAACTCTGATTTTGATGATAACGTATATTCACTCAAACTACATAGCTGCTCGTATAATTCGATATATTATTTACTACTACTAGTGTTAGCCTTTGCCTTTTTCGAAAAGTTATTTTCATGTCTCCAATTAAATCATACTTTAAATAAACCCACCACCGGCTTGACCTGTTATTTGCTATTGCAGCATCATTCCGCTAGACGGTCAGACTATGAACTGGTGCTGTGAAACAAGGGTAAGAAAAGAGACAAACGAGATCAGCCCGCTGCAGTGCGACTCAAGCTTCAAGCTTCTTAGAATTGATGTTTAGCCACCCAAGCAACACACCAGTTTTATAACAGTTGAAAATACATTTATTTGACTAGATTTGGTTATATAGAAGCTTACTCAACATAAAATCATCAAGATGTGTTACTCGGGCAATTACCAATCCAAACATACCGTTATCACACCTGTTACCGTTACCATTAGCGGAATGTCCATTATTTTTTCCAAACAAATTGAAATTAAACTTTTTGAAGCCCTGGCAACCGATAATAGTCGATTAAGATTGATTCAATTTTAAGCTATATTGAGTTACTCGCGAGTTACTCGGTGCATCAAAGCAACTCAGGGTAAAGCTGTCTCACCCCTAGGCAACCCCTAGGCAGGAGAAACAGAGAATGGCTGGTCGTCACGAAATTCATTTCGTTACAAAAAGGAGTAATGATAGCATTTCACCAGATAAAAGCAATATGAATGTTTCATAAAATATACGAGACATTTGTTCTGTGCAAAAAATCCATGTTTAGGAAACGATTAAAAGCGAATTTACGAAAATAAATTCTCAGTGTTGGAATGATGCATTATATCATTTACCTCTTATGTCATGCTCATGAAAGCCTATTTCCGCTATCAAGATATGCATTCCTGCGCGAGTGACTGTTGGTAGTTCTGACAACCGAAAAACACGCTTTCAACAGTTCAAAACATAAATAAAATCCCAATAAATCAAATATCTTCATCGATTATTTCCTTGCAAAACCATTGCCAAGCAAAATAAGTTTGATTTGTTTAAATAAAATATTTTTCGAGCTTCCTCTGTCCTCCTAAAATTGGTTAAAATATGCTTCGTCATTTATGGATCACCCCAAAATATCTTGTTCATAAGATACTCTTCCAAATGACCGTTTCCAGATGAAATCAGCCGGAAAAAGTCAAAATCTTGCACGACCCTCTCCGATTTGGATGAAACTTTGCAAATGTCTTCGGAATTGGTGACGATGGATTTTACGCGGGTTAAGGGAATTTTTTGACTCAAGACATTTTTTTCAAAAGGGCGTATGTGTTTTGTCATGCGTATTTTTCAAAAAAATCATAACTCGAAAACCGTTGGTTGTTATAAAATTGCGTCTGAGAAAAAGTTGTAGTTAATTAATTTGAAATCAAAAATTAAACTTAAAAATCTATTAGCAAATCTGTCCAACATACGATTTTTTATAATTTTTTTTCCTTTTTTTTTAAGTCATAAAAAAAAGAATAGAAGTTAATTTACGATGGAGCAACTTAAGACTTTTAATAATATAATACGATTTTTCAAGTGATTTTAAACAAAAATAATCTGGGTGAGCAACATTCTATATGTATCCGTTTTCGAGATAATTTGAAATTAATGTCGAAAAAATGGCTTTTTCCATGAAAATATCCCTTTTTCAAAAGTTAGTCGTGATTGTCCATCTTCAAAAGTATTTTTTTCAAATTGTACATAAAATCTTCAACAACTATCCTCTTGACAACAAGAAGATTGAACATCTTCTTAATTAACGAAATTAACGAATCTTAATTATCAAATAAAAATTTTGAGTTTTTTTTTTGTTCATACATGATTTATTTATTTTTTCTACTATTTTAAAAAAAAATTGTATTTACATTTTTACAAACACTATTTCCTAATTTTCCTATATATATTATGAAAACTCAGTATTTCATCAGTTGAAAATATTTTCGCAGCGATTTTGTTATCTGCAACTGGAATGAAGGAGTGATATTTCTGTGTACCAGGAATCATTTTTGTTTGCTGATAACTACCACCCCATTCTGCAGCTCCCTCTTCATATTCTTCTTGTAAAACATAGCAAAATGATATTTTTGTGAAATTTTCTTGATTTCTCTTAATAGCCCAATCATACAAAGTTTTCGCACTTGTTATTGGATGTTCATGTTGTTTGGCCAAGCTTGCTCTTGTTGACATTCGTTTTGATGTGCCGCCAATTGCATCACATAGTCCCTTACCATGTGAAGTTGCGAAAAAATGCCACTCAGAATCAATGTTGTATTTCTCTCTAAACTTGCAGAGGCTTGCAAAATTTTTTCTATTTTTGTATTGAGAAGCAGCCCCATCAGACATAAAAATGGCCTTTTTTATATTCATTAGTTGATTTAAATACGTTAGTAATTTAAAAATAAATACTTGTACCGCAATTGTATCATGTCTTAGAACTTCTGACATTACAACAAAACTTAGATTTTTAAGCATTCCTGACTCCATATAATAAATAACAAACGGATGAATTGTAGCCTGATCATTGTTCCAATGGTGACTTTGAACAGCATCCTGAAGTACAAATGAATAATTCTCTGCAAAATCGCAAATAATAACTACTTCTCCTTCTTTTAATGAAGACTTTGTATCTTTTAATAATTTAGATTGTTTTGTTTTTATATAATCTTGAGTTAATAGTTTTTCTAATTTCTCGCTAAAATGTTCAACAAATTCATCGACAGGTTTTAATAGCGTTTCTAAATTACATCTATCAGTTGTAATCCATTGTTCGAACGATATCTCAGACAAGTTATGTTTCTCAAGTTCTTTTAAAAATCTTATCTCAAATTCTGACAGCGTTGGACAATTTTCGCATTCACGGAGGTAACAATATTTTGATCTTGATGATGAATTACACAATAACTTCTCAAAATGTGACGTAATATGCACACAGTGTTGAATGAATATTTTTTAAACTGTGAAGCATTAAATCAATATTTTCGTGAATTGCGCAAACACAAACGTTGTGAGAACCTAAAGCATTTAGCAATTTACAATGTTTTGGTCGTAATGCTGCAAAAGTACTAAATCCAATTTTATGTTCACTGACTTTTTAAATCGAGTGAAAGTTTCTCTAAGTGATGAAAGTAATAACCGTTTTTGAATTTGTTGACGCTTACCATTAGTGTTTACAGAGACATAATCTCTTTGTCCCGGCATGGCTCTGCTGATGTCGTCCTCGTCAAAAAATTGTATCACTTGATTCTTTATATCCGGATTCAAACGATTCCCCGATCTGTCGTTGGGGGTAGCCAATACTCCATTTTCGGCTGCCAATTCTTTTGCTTGTAATGCAAGGTATTTGTTTGTTTCAAATTTGCTCGTTATCTGCTGAATCGTCCACGAATTAGGCAAAACTGTTAATATACGTATTTTATCTATTCTCGAACAATCTGGTTCTATGAATTTTTCTTTCAATTCAAATAATTTCATCATATTCCACAACCTTTGTTTTCAATGTAGCTAACTCTTCGACTTCTTCTTGTGGTGGTAAGCTGAATAGATATTTTCTAATACCTGCTACAATTTCGGCAAATTTTTGCCGACGGTATTTATCGTTTTTAAATTCTCTAATGGATATCGGAGACACATTTATTCCTGCAATTCCATTATTGAATAACTCAATGTTGTGTATACTGGAATAATCCGGTAGGTCACTGTCCTGAGAAGATGCCGAGGTAATTGAAGCTACCGATGGTATTTCCTTCAAATCGTTCCGTGATGTGGTTGGTGCTTCGTCATGTCCACCGTTTTCTGGTTGCTCCACTCTTTCTACAGGATTACGACGATACGAATATAACCAACATGAATCACAAATTCTTAATGACGTGTCCAAATGGACCGTACAATGCATGGATAACAGTTTTTCAATTAACTTGTCAGTTAAATTTCTAAGTTTAGGCGAACACCGTCTCCCGATTTCACGAAAAGGTTTACAACAATACTTTGTTTCGAGTTCCATTTCAAATCGTTTTACACTTTACGCTACTTATGAAAGACACTGTTAAACTGATGTCATGACTTTGTAATGTAATCCTTTTTATACGTACTAGGTACGCACTTTAGGTACTTTTTTGAAATATTGGTATGTGCAGGGGTATGCATGTAAATTATATTGTCTGTCAACACCAAAGGGAATGCATGAATAGGTAAAAATTGGCGTAACAATTGTATTCTTACTGGTATAAACAGTTTTAATAATTAAATTCATTATGTTTCTACCTGAACAAAATACGCTTGTACACTAACATGAATACTAATTATTTTTGTTTCGGGTTAGGTTTTCATAATATACTGTAAGTAAAAGCAGCAAATTTTGTCGTGTTACCTACAGTAAATATCAGGAATCAGTTTGTCTAGTATTCTCGGTAATAAAAGGTATAGTGTAGAAAATTGTATGTACAATTTGAAAAGAATACTTTTGCAGATGGACAATCACGACTAACATTTGAAAAAGGGATATTTTCATGGAAAAAGCCATTTTTTCGACATTAATTTCAAATTATCTCGAAAAAGGATACATTTAGAATGTTGCTCACCAAGAGCATTTTTGTTAAAAATCACTAGAAAAATCGTATTATATTATTAATATATGGTTATTTATGCAAAAACAACAAATTAGAAAAAAATTGAATTTTTCTTACTTCTAAGAACTTTTTTATCTTATGTTTCGGGGGGCGATTTCAGCGTAGCGGTTAGCATCCATACCTCTCACGCCAAAGTCACAAGTTCGAATCTCGGCCCCGGACAAGTTACGAAAATACCCAAAAGGTATTTGAGTGACTACGACGGGAGATGAACCAGCCCAGGGCTGAAAATCTCGATAATCAAGGAACTAAAAAAAAAAACTATCTTATGTTTCTCCATCGTAGAACAACTTCTTTTTTCTTCTTATGACTCAAAGCCTTTTTGAAAAAAAAAATTATAAAAATCGTACGTTGGACAGATTTGCTAATTGATTTTTAAGTTTAATTTTTGATTTTTTTTTGAAGAAAAAAATTTTTTTTTACAGTGTACATATTTTTTTCATAAAGTCAAATTAATTAACTACAACTTCTTCTCAGACGCAATTTTATTACAACCAACGGTTTTCGAGTTATGATTTTTTTGAAAAATACGCATGACAAAACACATACGCCCTTTTGAAAAATTTGTCTTGAGTCAAAAAATTCCCTTAACCCGCGGAAAATCCATCGTCACCAATTCCGAAGACATGTGCAAAGTTTCATCCAAATCGGAGAGGGTCGAGTTCAGTCATTTGCTCATTTGGCAGAGAAATGCTCAAATACAATTAATTTGAGGACCCGCCTATATTTTTTAAGTTTTTTGCACATTACGTCACATACGAAATAAAAATTGGCTTATAACCTGTACTATTTAAAACTGAGGTTTTACTAGATACCCTTCAGTACCCAAAGCTGCAAATTTCAGGAGTACCTGTTCTTAAGATAATCTTTCAAATACAATCTGCTTAGACCCCACCAGAACTCGCCCACCCTTTTTGAGGTGGTCGATTATGACGTCACACAGACACTTGAATCACCATATATCAAAATGGGGTCACCAATGTGAGCATTGGTGTATTCAGCAAAAATGTGTACCTCAATAATTCTTACAATTTCTTAGAACGTAATGAAATCGTCAAATTTGAACAGAGTACTAATTATCTGAAAAAAAAAAACGGTTTTAAGGTAGTGCTAAAAGAAAGCCATTTATATCTCCTTAACGTTAGGCTCTAGTAACTTAATGTTTTCAGATATTTTTCTTAAAACTACCTGTTTTACAACTTTGTCGAAGACAATAATCCGCTATCTCGTAGCTGAAAAGAGTTAACATTTGAAAGTGTAGTTGAGCCCTTGTGAAAGGTTAGGCATGTTTTTTCAAAAGATGCGAAATAACATATCAAATGTACAAACTAAAATTTTTGAGACCAATCCCGAATGCCCTTAAGGAATGATCAATTATCGTCTGAATAACATTCCCATATAAACCCGTATAAATATTATCCATTCTTTCTAATCCAGAAATAAAGTTGCACCTCGTTCAGTTAAACTCCACATGGAACGTGTGTTCGTTAGTGTTGATTCATATAAAAACAAACAATCTGCTTTTCTGTTCTTCCCAACAGGATGAACTGGGAAGAAACTCTATTCTAAAAGATAATGGAAAAAATCACCGGTGGAAAATGCACGATTTCAAACCACACAATGACTTATATTATGTTTATTTAAATACGGATTTTATCAAACCCCCACCCAAACAACAATCAAGTAAGAAAGGACATTATGTTCTTTATTTCGTTTTTTATTATTGTCATTTGGTTTGGCACTGTCACTTTCGCCGATGACGATTGCTCGCGTGAACGCACATCTCATTCACTTCAAATTACGGCAAAATGCGGCGGATATGTTTGGATGTTGTTGTTCACTCATTTTTTTTTTTACCCTTATCAAAAGACGCGTCCCGCTGAAAATCGAAGCTAGTATCGTTCACGGCGTATCAATTGAAACGGAAATCAACGGTACTCTCCCTCCGGATCGCCTCCAATTCCAGACATATGCGGCTCCTGCAAGGCAGTTGTAGAGCCTCTGTTGATGGCTTCTCGATTTGTTTTTTTTTTCTATGTCAAGATTGCTTCAGAGTAATCATGTGCGTACCCACGAGACTGAATGTCCTAATTTGCATATTTCAGTCGTTTCATCACCGGGAAAAAGATCGACCGCCTTACGCACCACGGTCGTAAAATTGATATTGTTCAATCAATGGAGGGCTGAAATGAGCATCATATTGTTGCTAAGCATGGTGGCGTACCAGTGATGGAAAATCGTAATGTGCGTTATCTTAGAAAGATTATTTATTGAATTATTCTTTGAAAATTGAATTCATTCAATGGGCAAGTCGTCAAGTGCCATTTTAAATCAAGCTTCAAAGATGTTCAACAAAATAAATAATTCCTTCTCTTGTCTACTATCAATGCGGTTTCCAAGGGAATAAATCATCTTCTTATCGAAGCTGATGCAAAACTTATAACAGTTATGAAAGAAAACTGTCCAAAAAGCTACCATACCGGTGATACTTATAGCCTCAAGGTGTACACATAGTTTTTCCTCTGCAGCAAACTTTTAATTATCACAACTAGCCTCAACCGGCATAAAGTTAGGAGTGGCCAAAAAGCGGGAAGAATATTGCAAAATCTTAATGAACGCAGAGCAGAAAATAGTTTGGCAGGGAAACCATCAATTTTCCCCATTCTCCATTTCCCCCATCCATCTGGCACGGAGGAGATCCTAAGAAGCAAGGACATTCCTGCTTCTGGTGCCGTCTGCCAATATAAATGTTCGCTGTTGCTCGTGCGCTCGGTCCGAGATAAGATCTTGCGGAAGAAAAGTTTAAGTCTTTGCTTCTGCTCTCGGTCCAATTAGATGCATTTTCCTTAAAAAGTCCTATCCCCATCACGCCCCACCCTACCAACCCATCTTTCGTGTCGGTCCACACACCTGGCAAATGGTTTCTGCCATAAATAAATACCGCAGTCAGCAGTGCTGGAAGGAGTGCTGCTGTGAAGCAAAAACTCGAACCCGAGTGCACACATTAAACTGCATAAGCGATAAGCGAAATGAATTTTCATTAACGAAACAGCACGGAAGATGAATGCGTTTTTCTTTCCCTTCCGTTTGGAATTGCACAGGGCGAACTTGTATCACAGTGGCAGGTTTCTGATTAATTAAAGGAAAGTTTCATAGAAATGGGTTTTGCAATTTATGGTCAAATGATTATGAACCATGTTTGGAATTGATTGGCTGAAAAAAAGCTTATTTATTTAATGCATCATATGAGGGGTTTTGAATGGTTCTGATGACTACCAACAAAGCATGCGAAGTGTTTTTGACTGTGTTTTGCATTAATTTGGGAAGTATAAATTGAAAAACTTTGGATTTTTGTGTGATTTCAGGTGTTCAGTAGAGAACTCTCCCAGAACACATTCTGGTTTGACGAAAGTATCTCATCGAAGTATTCAATCATTCAGTCGTACGAATGACTGAACGTAGCTCTTAAAGCTCTTAATCAGTGCTTAAAAATAGACCGGTCAAAAACTGAACATGCCAGAATAATTTAGTGCACACTGATTTTATTGTTTAGATTGTACAATGTTATGATCGTATAACGTTTGATTTTTGTTTCATACGAGGGCAAAAATCCATAAATATATATATTCCAAACATGAATATTTCACTGTAAAAAAAAAATTAATTCCAAATATATACAACAATGCCATGGTAACCAATCGTCTCAGTTAATAGGCACTTCTATTCCTTTTGAGAATTGATGACATAGGGAAGAGAAGTGTTCAGGGGGTGCTGATTTCATCTGTTGTTATGAAATAGGTCTAGCACTTCTTTGTTTTCCAGATTGATGAACAATTCAACGACGAGAACATAAACTCTACCTTTTGGACCAAGTTAATTCTAGTTGGAATCTCCTGAAATCACAGCTTATGTTTTATCCTGTCGTTTGAGGTGTATCAATGCTTATGATTTTATTGTCCATCATCTGTCATGGTGCATTCAACAATGTTTAAAGTCATTTTTCCTTTATTTGATAGTTCTTCTAAATCTAATGAAATTAACTTACTTCCAGTTGTCGTTGTTGATGATTTTTAATCCTTCATTATGATGAAGTCTGCAGCATTTTTAAAATTTGACTAAAACGTTGTTTTTTTTTGTTAATGTCTGAAAAGGTAACAGCAAATTGCTATAGAACTCGTTATCAAAATTACCGTAGATAGTCAATATGTCCAAAAAGATTTATGTTCCAGTTCAAGGAATGATTTTGATGATCTAGTAGTCGTAAATTCTCACGGAATTTGATGGTCGAATCTATATAATAAAAATGAGTTATGGTTTCCTTTGTCACGATTTAACTCGCGAGCGGAAGGACCGATCGGCGTGAAATTTTGTATGCAGAGATTTTTAGGGTCGGAAAATAATCTTATAATAGTTTGAAACCCCTCCCTTTACTGGAAAGGGGGGCTCCCATACAAATGAAACACAAATTTCTACACAACTCGAGAACTAATCAAGCAAAAGAAACCAAATTTAGGATGTGTGAGTTTTTGAAAGCAGAGAAGGTTTTTATGGTAGCTTGAGACCCCTTCTCTCTCTAAAAAGGGAGGCTCCCATACAAATGAAACACATATTTCTGTATAACTCGAGAACTGATCAAGCAAAGAAACCCAAATTTAGCATGCGGAAGTTTTTGAAGGCAAGAAATGTTTTTATGGTAGTTTGAGACCCCTCCCCTCTCTATAAAGGGAGGCTCCCATACAAATGAAATACATATTTCTGTATAACTCGAGCACTGATCAAGCAAAGAAACCCAAATTTAGCATGCGGAAATTTTTGGAGGCAAGAAATGTTTTTATGGTAGTTTGAGACCCCTCCCCTCTCTAGAAAGGGTGGCTCCCATACAAATGAAATACATATTTCTGTATAACTCGAGAACGGATCAATCAAAGAAACCCAAATTTAGCATGCGGAAGTTTTTGGAGACAAGAAATGTGTTCATGGTAGTTTGAGACCCCTCCCCTCTCTGTAAAGGGAGGCTCCCATACAAATGAAACACATATTTCTGTATAGCTTGAGAACTGATCAAGCAAAGAAACCCAAATTTAGCATGCGGAAGTTTTTGAAGGCAAGAAATGTTTTTATGGTAATTTGAGACCCCTCCCTTCTCTATAAAGGGAGGCTCCCATACAAATGAAACACATATTTCTGTATAACTCGAGAACTGATCAAGCAAAGAAACCCAAATTTAGCATACGGAAATTTTTGGAGGCAAGAAATGTTTTTATGGTAGTTTGAGACCCCTCCCCTCTTTTAAAGGGAGGCTCCCATACAAATGAAACACAAGTTTCTGCATAACTCTAGAACTAATCAAGTTAATGGAACCAAATTTGGCAGGTAGAGGTTTTTGAAGGCAAGAAATGTTTCTAAAGTAACTCAAGACCCCTCCGCCCTCTGTAAGACGGGGGCTCTCATGCTAATGAAACACAAATTTGTGCATAACTCGAGAACCAATCAAGCATATGGAACCAAATTTGGCATGTGGGGGTTTTTGGAGGAGAGAAATGTTTCCATGGAAGTTTGAGACTCCTACGCCATCTGGAAGGGGGAGGGAGGGGGGCTTTACATACAAATGCAACACAAATTTCTGCATAACTCGAGAACTAATCAAGCAAATGGAACCACATTTGGCAGGTGGAGGTTTTGGAAGGCAAGAAATGTTTCTAAGTTGACTCGAGCCCCTCCCTTCTCTGAAAGGAGGGCTCATATACAAATGAAACACAAATTTCGGAATAACTCGAGAACTTATCAAGTTAATGGAACCCAATTTGGCATTTGGAGGTTTTCGAAGGCAAGAAATGTTTCTATAGCAGTTCAATACCCCTCCCCATTTTGAAGGGGAGGGGGGCTCCCCTTTCAAATAAAAAGCAAATTTCTGCATGACTCGAGAACTAATCAAGTACATGAAACCACTTTTAGCATATGGAGGTTTTTGGAGGCTAGATTTCTATATACATAAAAATGTCTGTCAGACCCTTATAGACACGGAAAGTTCTAAACCGACCAACGTGAAAATTTATATGAAGGGGTTTTTGGGGCTGGGGAAGGTTCTTATGATTGTTTGAGACCCCTTCTCTCTCCGGAAGGGGCGCTCTCTCCCCTTCAGGAAGGGGCGCTCTCATACAAATGAGACACAAATTTCATCATAACCCGAGACCTAATCAAGCAAATCGAATCAAATTTAGCATGTGGGAGGTTTTGAAGGCAAGAATGTTTCTATGGTAGTTCAAGGCCCCTCCTTTTCTGAGGGGGGGGGGGTTTCAAACAAATGAAACTCACATTTTTATTATAATCGATGAGCCCAGTGTGATGGCTCGAGAACTAACTAAGCAAATGGAACCAAATTTGGCATGTGGAAGTTGATTGTATGGTGGTTTGAGAAACCACCCCCCATACAAATGAAACACAAATTTCAACCAAAAATGAGAATTATCCAGGTTACTTAAACACAAACCGTGTATTTCTCGGGTATGAAGCATGTTTTGATAGAAGTTTGAACCCCTGCTTATTCAAGAAGAAAAAAACTCATTTCGAAAAAAAAAAAACCATAAACGTGACAGTTATATTAAATTTTCCTTCATTTAGTTGCAAGCGTAGCAGCGCACGCACCGGGTTCAGCTAGTTTTGAATATTTACCTTAAGTGGTGCATCTACAGGGTGAGGTAATATTATACGTGTTCACTTTTTTAAGCGTTTATTGATATCAATGCATTTATGGACAATGTTGATACGCTAACATAGATAGTAATATTTACAAAGATGTCTCAAAATGTCCTCCTCTGGCTACTTTACATTGCTTAGGGAAATTATCGACGATGGAAGTTCGTTCCTCCATAGATATAGCATCGCAGGCTTTGATTAGACTCCAAAGGCTCTATAGCTAAGATTCGTTTGTTATCATTCACAAATGACAAATCGAGCAGACGGCCATTTATATTAGGGAGGTTACTAATTTAAGATAGTTAAGAATCGTTTGTGTCAATGTAATTTCCTGCTCAGAGCTGGCGTTCAATTCTTCGGCAGATTATTCTCACCCAAAACGATGACCATCTCAGCATCGTTTGCAATATCAAGCAAATGCTGAACGTTGCGAGAATGCTGTCTGTATATCTCTGCATCACTATTTGACTTTATATCAATTCAACAGATGTAAATCGACATATTTGAAAGACTAACATTAACAACGACCATATAATGGCTCAAGATGAGTTGCGTTTGGAACACCGATGGTGCTGCACTTCAAGCACTTGCGTACGCCGATAAGCACGCCACTGCCCCTCGTCAAGTTGCTAGTCGAAGGTTTAGGATCGCAGTGATAAACCGCGTTGTCAGTGGCCAGTTCAACGTTGGAGATCTATTCTCGAAGCCATGCCTCCGTGAAGGCAGTTATGACGTAGTCACACGTTAGTTAGCTTAGTTTGAGGTGAAGGTTGTTAGTTGAAGTTCCCAGTCCACGAACGTTTTGATAATATACACATAACAGCTTCGACGGACGGTTGGCGGAGAGATCATGTGACGTACCGTCATGAATAATGTCAGTTGGGCGGTTGGAAGGTTGCTCCTGTCTGACGGTATCCAAAAATTGGCTGGATTAAACCGATGGATTCAAATTCACGGAATTTGATACCAAGTATTGGTGGACATAGCTTCATCCTTCAGTTCGGTAGGCGTTCCAACCATGAAGGAGATGAAAGTCAGCAAACGTTCGTCCTTGCCTCTAGGAACTAACTTTGCAACGGTGAGTTCAGTCGTTCCTAGGACTTCTTGGGCCCACCCTTAGCTCAGTCGGTAAAGGCGCAGCTAGAAAGCAACACCATGCTGGAGATGGCTGGGGTCGATTCCCGGTCTGGTCTAGGAGTTTATCGTTAAGGACAATTTCTCTTTAATAACTGTGGAAGTGCATTTAGAACACTGAGTTGAGAGCAAGCAATAAGCGAATTGAAATGTTAGAAAGAAGAAGAAAACGAAGAAGGATTTTTGGGGCAAGCGTTTTTGATGTGCTCATTTTCCACGCTTGGATGAGTACCCAGACAACCACTAAAGGGCGATACGGTCAAAATTTGGTCAATATCAACTTGACGTATTTCTTTCAATTTTGCATTTAAAAAACCTGAACACCCCTCATTTTGAAGGTGTGTGTGTGTAGAATGTTGCTCCTATTTTGATTTTGGAATTCACTCTTCAGTTGTCAAAATGCCGTCCAAGCAAGAAGAGCAGCGTATCAAAATTTTGCTCGCGCATCGCGAAAATCCGAGCTACTCGCACGCAAAGTTGGCAAAATCGCTAAAAGTTGCCAAATCAACCGTTACAAATGTAATTAAAGTGTTTGGGGAACGTTTGTCGACAGCCAGGAAGTCTGGATCGGGGGGAAATCGAAAACCGGAAGCCGCTGAGACGACAAAGAGAGTTGCCGGTAGTTTCAAGCGAAACCCTAACCTATCTCTCCGAGATGCCGCAAATAAGCTGGGTGTATCGTCTACAACCGTGCATCGAGCCAAAAAACGAGCCGGACTATCGACTTACAAGAAGGTAGTGACTCCAAATCGCGATGATAAACAAAATACGACGGCCAAAGCGCGATCCCGGAGGCTGTACACGACGATGCTGACGAAGTTTGACTGCGTGGTAATGGACGACGAAACCTACGTCAAAGCCGACTACAAGCAGCTTCCGGGACAGGAGTTTTATACGGCAAAAGGAAGGGGAAAGGTAGCAGATATTTTCAAGCACACGAAACTGTCAAAGTTCGCAAAGAAATATCTGGTTTGGCAAGCCATCTGTACCTGTGGCTTGAAAAGCAGCATTTTCATAGCTTCCGGGACTGTCAACCAAGAAATTTACGTGAAAGAGTGTTTGAATAAACGTCTGCTGCCTTTCCTGAAGAAACACGGTTGTTCCGTACTGTTTTGGCCGGATTTGGCATCTTGCCATTACGGTAAAAAGGCCATGGAGTGGTACGCCGCCAACAACGTGCAGGTGGTTCCCAAGGACAAGAACCCTCCCAACACGCCAGAGCTCCGCCCAATTGAGAAATACTGGGCTATTGTCAAGCGGAACCTAAAGAAGACCAAAAAAACTGCTAAGGACGAGCAGCAGTTCAAGGCAAACTGGCTTTCTGCGGCGAAGAAGGTGGACAAGGTGGCTGTACAAAATCTGATGGCAGGGGTCAAGCGTAAGGCCCGGCAATTCGGATTTGGAAAAGCGGAAGCCTAACTGAATATTTTTCCTGAATTTTATACTAATTGAACTTGAAAAGAAATTTAATTTGATTTTTTAAATAAACGATTTCACCGATTTACACGCGTTTTCCTTTGACCAAATTTTGACCGTATCACCCTTTAAAATATTTAAGGTTTTACTGGAGGACCAAGTGAAGAAAAAGAATAATTTTTCGTTTATCAGTATATCCCAAGTAACAATTTTAGTTTTATTCCAGCCGTATAGCACTCCTCTCGGCTTTGTTAATAAAAATACCTTCAAAATTGTTTTTTCTACCAACTCCTCCTCTATGCTTCTTTAAAGCTTAAATTTGTACAAAGTGGCGCACTCCATAGACGGTTGTGAAAACAAGTAAATTAAACATTTATAAGACCATAAAGATTTTAAAAATGTCCTAGTGAAAGATGTTCTGACCACTTGAGAACCTTCATAAAACCTATTGGATGCCATGAAAACCAGCATGCAGCCAAATGGCCATAGCTGTCAAACTTCACAACTGTGATATCGTGGTTGGTTTTTGTTGTTCTGCTCTGTTCAATTCTCTGCTCTTCTGATTCATTTAGCAGTAAATAATATCTAAGAAAAGAGTTCTTGTGCTGCGGGAAATTTGATAGCAAAATATTCAAACCAAACTAAGTTTTCCACAGCGTATCGTGCTCCAAATCATATGCCCATATGCATCATATGCAACTTAATGGTGAATATTGGCATGATAAGAGCCAAAAATCAATGCGCCTCAGAAATTATCCAAGTTTACAACAACAAAATTAAAACAAATATATTCGATAAATTAGTCATGAATCTCCTGAAAATTTATGGAATTCTATAAGTTAATGCCAAAGTCAGTCTCCGATCTACAATTCATTTGCATTACATTCAAAATTTAGTGCATTGTTTTTTTCCACATTTCAGTTAACTATTATTGGCACAGTTTTGCCAAAAAGCCTATTTATCTTCGCAATGACTACTATAAAACCAATTTGCCGTTTAATGCATTTACTGGAGGCAAAATGGTTTTAGAATGCTTTTTCAACTGATCATAATATGATAATTTGAATGAGTCCTAAGGCGGAATTTCCAAGCAGCAGTTTACGTTCATAAAGTTCATAAAGTCGAAATAAAACCTCTGATAGGAGTAAAAGGGATTGGAGAGGATAAGGGTTTAAGATCGCCGTAAACAAGCAGTGTAGGTTCTCATAAACCTGACTAAAATATGAAACGTACTTGACTAAAATATAAACCTAAATAATAAAGTATACACTCAATTTCGATTCATAAATGTGCATATAACTTCGTTGTTACAATATATAGGTCTCCTATATTTATGGGTGAAATTGCACTCTTTTATTATGCCATCAGACAAAAGCACTTGTATAGAACTAGTTCAAGTTAGTTTTTGTTTTTGTCACTGCCAAATAAATCTGTTCATTTGCATTCTTAGAAGTGGCAAAAAAGTATACAGCATATTAATTGTATCATCCAACACTAGGCGGCGCTTAATGTACTTTATTGTTGACATACAAGACATAGTAGTATTTCCCATTCATTCTGCAACATTCTTCAGCGAATTTTTAATGTTTTAAGTTTTCTGTTGAAAAAGCGTCAATAAGCATGAATATATCTCTGCAATTGCGTAATTTGAATGTGAAAGACTGCCAAAAAAAATGTTTTATCGCTAAGTATCAGAAAAGTTCAGTGTAAGCTTCCAGGCAATGCAAAAAATCTGGGAAAAAAACCACCAGTTTGGTTCAATTGATGATGATTGATGCAAGAATCTTGAGAAGTTCGTCAAAACCCAAGGTTGACTAGTCGAGCAGTGAAGGAAAGCTTGTCTCTGAATATTTTTAGTGGAACAGTACGACGGCTGCAGCAACAAGGCCTGAAGAATAAGTTTTCATCTCGTCGGTCACTGATAAGTAAATGCAACAAAACCACGAGCCTGGAATATACCAAGAAACACGTTGACAAGTCGATTTCTTTTCGGAAGTTCGAATTATTTAGACACAAGCAGCGATGCAGAGTTTGGTTGAAAACGGGAGGGGAGCTTTCGGAGAAGAATGTCCAGAAAACTGTGAAGCACGAAAGAGGCAATATTATGGTGTGGGGATGCCTTGCGTGGTTTGGTGTTGGATAACTTGCTCGAAACTAAGGAATTATAGATGTTGACAAGTACATTGACATTCTATGTGAAAATTTGAAGGTTTTCTTGCTGAAAGTTGGCCAGAAAATGACTACACATTTCATCAAGACAATGATCCAAATCACATCGCACGGAGAACTTCAACTTTAATCCGTGGATCTCGTATAAAACTGTTGGAATGGCCTCCTCAATCAAAGGATTGCAATCCAATCAAAAATCTATGGTCTGTTCTAGATCAACAGGTTGATAAAAGTAACGTTAACAAAAATCTGCTATTTGACGCATTGAAAAAGGCTTGGAAGAACATTTCTGAACAACACCCTCAGAACTTAGGGGAAAGTATTCCCAGGCATCTTCAATGAATGAAGGGCATACTAAATACTTAAGTTTATTTTCCATAATTTAACTGTCATGTACACTCTGCTTTTGCCACACAAAAAACCATAAATATTGTTACGTTAATGAATTCGCTTCGAGAAATCTGCTGGTGTTTTGTTTCTTTTGATACACTAATAGAAGAATATAACCAAAAGTCATTTATACGATGGGAATTATACTCAATCTGTACATTTAAACAACATAATAACAAAAAGGTAGGTATAATTGGAGTGTATTCTTTATTTTTGCCAGTACTGTATGCAAGCATAATGTTGATATTCTACTTATGGATACAAAATCAAATACGTTTAAAAAAAAGCTAAGATATAAGTTTTCACTTATATCTTATATTGTGAATTGATTTCAATGATTTAAATTTGAAAAGTCTTAGAATAAAATATCACGACCAAACGATTTATTACGGATACTTGGTTTAACGGTGCATTATATATGTATAACAAGAATGATTAAAGTCAATGGTGTCACTGTCATCCCATTGAAAGAAACGTCAAAATCGCTCAAACGCATCGTATAATGAAAAGAAGCAATGCAAACATTACATCCGTAGCCACATCTTCTAAAGGAGCCAAACAGGGGCAAACAACGAAACAAGGCAAAGGTTTCCCGTCTCTAATCCCACCGAAATCACTTCGAGGGCACTACCCACCCAGCGACCATAAAAAGGGATCTCACAGAACACACTCTCTGTCTCCCTCGTAGCCATGCACTAGCATTAGCAAGGATAAGCCAGATTTTTCGTCTTCTTTTACAAATCGCACTCAAACGTTAACCCCTACCATCCGACCAGACAGGAGTAGCTACGTTCACTCAATTCATGACATTACATAGAATCGACTCGTGCTTCTCCTTAACATGGACGAACCGCTTCTGACCATGAGCGCCGCATCATTAAAATCAATGAGAAAATCATAATCCTCTCTTAATTGCCAATCGACTTCTTCTTAGTTTGTTTGATGTTTGTTGGCAAGCAAATACCACATACGAATTAACTTCAGCCCGGATGCTTATGACGTGGAGCATAAACGGCAATTTTCCGATGATTTGATCCAAATTATAACGGGAGCCAGTTTTTCCTGCTTAAACGAAGGGGATCAACTTTCGGACGTGTGAGAGAGCCCTAATAAATTTACGACTCTATTTATCAGACTTTAGCAATTTACGGCCGCTTAAACACAAACGATGGGTTCAAGGAATCAAACACGTTCTGTCAATTAGCAGAAATGGCTGCGTGCTTTGATTTGGATGTTCGCCTGCAGCTCATAATGGTAACGGTTATAGTGGATTTCATGATGGGCAACACACACGGTTCGTAACGGCTTTCGTTTATCTTATCAACAACGGGTGGGACCCAACTGATAAGGCATCCAAACCTGCCAGAAAGGGGATTTAGTTGTGTATTATCGATTTAGTTTCGTTTCAGTCTTCAAGTCGTTTCGGTTGTTTTAAATAGTGACCTGCTCGGTTGTGTAATTACTAATCTAGTGTTGAAGGGAAAATGGATTTTCTGTGATGTGAAAGTTATTCTATCAGGAAAAAGTAAGTCATTTTTCATGGCTTTGCTGCAAGTGTAATGGAGTTATTCTATTCGCGATGTTGAGTGAAGGGGTGTGAGAACTGCGCAATAATGAAGTGTAAAGCTGAATAGAGTCGAAGTTTATTGATTCGAATGGTGAAATATTTTGAGTATTATAACAGAAATTTTAAATTTGGAAATCCTCCAAGATACCGAGCTAAGCAAGCAAATGTGACCGAACCTGTAAGGTGTAGAATAGATAATCTTTATCTTATCACAACCAAGAAGCATATGAAGCGATGCGCGATACAGTTATCAACGAAAGTTTTGTGCAAGGTTTGATGCAGGCGTGTGTGTACTTTGTGACAACACCGAAACCAGCAACGGCATGATTCATGCCAGTAAAAATAAATATCGTTAATAAAGCGTATGGAGTCGTTCGGGAAGCGTATGGAGTTGGAATAATATCGAATAATGGACATGGCTACTAAGTTGTATATAAATTTTCAGATGTTGGGCACAGAGAATATGTATAGATTTTAAAGTTAAAGTATATGTGTAAGACATTTCGACATGAGCTTTTGCTTTCAAACAATAGAGAAGTGATGCTGTCGAAGGGTGTAGTAAATTCAAAAATTCTAGTAATCAATTAAAATCCTCTGTAAGAGAATTGAACAAACAGATCTGGCATCTCTAGAGAACTGCCCTTAAAAATTATAAACAGATCAGAGAAGCTGCTCTTATCGATAGAAAAGTATTCAACCTAAGAGAAGATCCACAACCACAAACTTTTGATATTTTTATATCCGTTTTTTCTGTTGTTTTTTTTCTGAATTTTACAACATGATTTATGATTGAAGTGAGATGCACCATTAAAACAACATTTTTATCTATCAAAAGGTACATTTCTCAGTTGGTAAATAAACACTTTCACGCCGTAGATAATAAAGTAAGTTATAGCAAAAATAACAAAACAACCTACTCGCATTTCAATCTTCTGCTTTCGAGTAGAATGTTTTGCGAAGCGGTGAGATTAATATGGGAACCTGAATCCTATGTCGATTTCATGGCAATGCTCGACAACAGAGCATAGCATTGCTTGGCCAACCTTACCTTATACTGTCTTAAATTGGCTTTTTTGTTGTAGACAGTGGTAAGAAAAATTCAAATCCTGAAAACTCATTCGTAATTTTTTTTGGCGTAAAGCTGCAAGAGAATTTCAAGCGTGAGTTTATTTTGCCGAATTTTCCCAAATTTCAACTTTCTCAAGGTAGCTCAATTATTGAAAATGTGGTGAAAGATTAGTAATTTATATTTAGGGTAGGGAACGGCTTAATCAGGGGTGACTGTTTTAATCAGTTGTTAGGCAATAGGTCTAAAACTCCCACCTTTTCCAAATTATTTCCCTTTTAATGATACGATCATAAGCTCTATCTATCGGGCTAAAGATTTGAAGCATAAATCAAGATTGATTTCCAATTAATTACTGTCATTTTGAAGATTAAAAATAAATCATCTAGAAAACCATCGGTTTCCTATCTGCTGAAGAAGTTCGCTTAAATTTTGCCTTTGCGCATTTTGCATTTCTAGGGTTTTTTTTTTCATTAGGGCGAATCTACAATTGAGAGATTCTCTCCGGGCTCGCTCTCTTTCATTCATTACAGCGCCATTATAAAACTTTCGAGGTATTCTTTAGTACAGATCGAAACACAACCGTGCTGGCTAGCATACTCTACCAATAGTAGAATGAAAAACGTAAAGGTGATTGGTTTATGAATGAAAGAGAGCGAGCCCGAGAGAGTCTCTCAATTGTAGATTCGCCCTAATGAAAAAAAAACCCTAGATTTGGCGGGGGGCGGGGGGGCGCGTTCCCCGCCGCTTGCTTCCCGTTTGGGTCGGTGGTGGGGTGGGTTGTTTTTTAATTAGTTTGAATTTTTTTTATATTTTGATTATTTTTATTTTCTTTTTTTTTCCAGTCTTTTGAGGTTGGTCTATGCTTATGATACTATTGCCCATCAACTATCATATGTGTATGTATGTATGAATGGTAGCCACCATCCCTTCATGCCCTTGGCTTGGATGCAGCTCCACTTAATAGCAAGATCAAATTGAGCCACCGATCTGAATTCACAATTTCGCTGAATGAAGGGCCAAAAACGGAGGGTGGACCCGTAAGCAGAGACACTCACGCGAAATCCACGGGAAATTAAGAATCTCCTTCCAACGATACGATCCAACAATTCGAATAACCCAATTCGCAATACTTATTAAGCTTTCTACAGGATGACTTGTTAAGAAGGGCGCGTCACTCTCACTGATATAGATATATAGATATAGATATACATAATCAGCAGAATTGAAAAGCATTATTAATTTTAATAAAATTCAATGATTTAAATTCGTAGAAAAACACCTTTAGTTACAATGAAATAAAATATCTGTACTATCTGGAATCTTTTTCCTTGTAACCTGGAAGCAAATTAAATTTAAATATTATTATTAATCTTTTAGTAAATATTTTTAATATGATTATTTTTATATATATAATGATGATATGATGAAAATAATACGATCTTGTAATAGTATACACATTAAAATTAAATGCAACTATTTGTCTCTTCTGCTGTGATGTTAGGTGATTGAAACTCTGAAATGGCAAAAATTTCCAAAGTGATATAATGAAAGAAAGTTGATCACCGGGCAGCCAAGCAGAATAGCAAAGAAAATTTAAGTAACCAATTAGCCGGAATGAATTTCATATGATAATGATTACTGCCCAAAAACGAAAGCTTAATAAATCTACAAAAATAAAAAAAAATTAAAAACAGAGAGAGAAAAGAAAAATGAAACTTGAATTCTCCGATAACTCTTGCTTTCTAATTATATAAATAATTCTTTAAATCTGTGCAATAGAAAATGAGAGATCATCAACAATTTTAGTTTTTGAATTATTAAACTTTTTTGGAAATTTTATTTAGTAGAATTTGTCTGTATGATCCTTTCTAAAAAAAACATAAAAAACCATCCTATCTTTTCAAATACATATCGTGGGTTAGGTGGGCTAAAACTTACGACGATGCATAGATGTGAACCTGAAAATAGCTTTAAAAATATTGTGAAGGGATGTTATAATATGAAATGATAGTAACAATTATTTTTGTACTGTCTGCATGTCTGTAGACTGATGTCCAGCTGTAATTATAGACGCTCTTGCATTATCATTGCCACGAAGGAAACAAAAAAATTAAAATTATTAAACAACATAATTCCATAGATGATCTTCCTACATCGCGTTGGTGGGACTGCTTCATAAGGTATAGATGACACGATACAGCGTTTCTTACTCAGCCGTTGGATGCCAGGACAGACACTCTATGAGCTGCCCCTCCTTGGTGGACAGACGCTCGGAATGCACCTCCTCAATCTAGCTGAAGTCAGAAGGACAACAGTGCCCAGGCTGCATGAGGTAGGAACTTGTGAGGACCAGTGCTATGTTGCGGGGACGCACGCTCCATCCCAGTTGTCTACTCACCATTTTGCAGCCCATATTGCCCATCAACTATCATATGCAAAAAAAAAAAATGTTTCTGAGCTGTCCAATAGTACTCAACGATAAATAATGCTTCGATGTTAAGCGGCAGCTATGGCATCACTGTTGCTTTTGAGGGAGCCCATGTTTCCTCTCTTCTTTGTTAAACATAGATATAGCTCACCGGTATATTAACATGAAGCCTGCTGTCTCTTACATTTGTCGTCACAGTCGCATTGGCTAATATTTGCGTGAGAGTAAATGAAATAAGAAATACACATTGCCAATCTAAAGATCAATGACAAACTAAAAGTTTGGTCGTGTAGGTCTGTCTCATAACCTGCTAGTAGACGAGTTTGTGATCGTAGTAATCGACATGTTTTGGTTGATTGTTTTCGCGAACGGAGGGGAAAAACGAAGGAGCGGGTTGAGGAAATTGGCATTTGCAGCAAATCGTGAACTGGCCTGTTTTATTTTGCCTTCGCACACATGCACGGAATCGCACTCATACAATATTGTTAGTTTATGTGCGAAAAAATTTCTCAAACACCCCCGCCCAAAACCTCCACTTGCACTATTCCTCCCACGACATTTCCGCATCCCCCGCCTCTTGCTACCGATTCCCACAAACCAAAAAAAACAGAGGGATAACGACTAAAAATTGCCAGTTCTAATTATAAATTACACACAGCTCCACCAAATATCCAAGGTGCTGCATAAACCGCGTCCCGTACCCTACTTCCAACTATCCTTATTGCTTATCTTGACAGATACGCGTATTTCTAGGATTTTTTTTTTCAATAGAGTGAATCTAACAATGAGAGATTCTCTCCTCTCTCGCTCTCTTTCATTTATTACAGCGCCGTTATAAAACTTTCGAGGGATTCTTTAGTACAGATCGAAACACAACAATGCTGGCTAGCATACTCTACAAATAGTAGAATGAAAAACGTAAAGCGGAATGGAATATGAATGAAAGAGAAAGTAATCAAAGAGAGTCTCTCAATGTCAGATTCGCCCTAATGAAAAAAAAACCTTAGATTTCGTCTACAATGTGCCCACTTCTTCAGTGTCGTGTACTAATATTATGATTAATCTCGACTAGTCCAATTCCCCGCCATCATCCCTCAGCGCCAACCTCATTCGATTGCATGTCAAATAAGGAAAGTGTAGGAATTTGTTGGCCTGATACTCGCTTTATCGGAACCCGAAAACACAATCTGCTTTAAACCTTTGAACCGACCAACAGTAAGGATGATTGATAGATGCTTATCATACTTTGTGAAGTGTGATAATCGAGGAAATAAGTTTATTTTTTAAGAACGCTTGTAAGCCGATTTGGACCAATTTAAACCAACAAATAACGATGCTAATAGGGTCACTGGCGGAGTGTGATGATGGTTTTTCATTAAAATAACAAATTAAATTTAAATAACGCTTGAGAGCCGATTTGGTCCCGTTTAAAGAAACAGTAACAGTGGGTCCTCCCTTAGCTCAGTCGCTGGAGGTGGCTGTATTTGATGCCTGGTCTGGTCCAGGAATATTTCTTTAAGAAAAAATTCTCGATTCCTTGGGCATAGGGTATGATTGTACTTGCCACACAACCATAATAATGCAAAAATGGTACCTGACATCGAAAGCTCTCGATTAATAACTGTGGAAATGCGGCTAGAATACTAAGTTGAGAGCAAGCAAGATGCGAATTTTGAAAAAACAATAAATTTGAAATGCTAAAGAAGAAACAAACAGTTGGGGCCACGCACAAAGTGTGATGGTGAATTAGCATAGGGAAAAAAAATTTATTTTTAACAATGCCTTAGAGCCGCTTTGAACCGATTCAAACCAACAGTAAGGATGCTGTTAAGCATAAGCATGAGCATATTGATCACTCGTAGTTTGCTACTCCGCGATTGATTGAAGTCAAGTGAAGTAGTCGAACACATAACCAATACAGCCATACCTCAATATAAAGCAAATTTATTGTTTGACTTTTTTCGTCCTTTTCTTGCATACACAATCCAATCACAAAAAATGATGAGACTGCATAGATGAGACAATTTGCAAACTATGGGTGTCGTCGATTTGTATAATTGAGTTATAATGAGTGAAAAATCGACAAAGAAAGCCGAAAAATAATGTTGGTAATATCGAGGTGCGCGTGTGTGTGTGTGTGTGTGTGTGTGTGTGTGTGTGTGTGTGTGTGTGTGTGTGTGTGTGTGTGTGTGTGTGTGTGTGTGTGTGTGTGTGTGTGTGTGTGTGTGTGTGTGTGTGTGTGTGTGTGTGTGTGTGTGTGTGTGTGTGTGTGTGTGTGTGTGTGTGTGTGTGTGTGTGTGTGTGTGTGTGTGTGTGTGTGTGTAATCCAACGCCCACTGACCGGCAGTGCTTTTATGGAAGAAAGATGTTTGCAGTTAAACGAACTGTTGTCGACACGACACACATGTCCAGTCCGGGAGCTGGAAGTTGATAGCTCTTTTGAGCTCCAGTGATCCATTCCAGAATGCCTGGTTACTCACGTCCATTCCGAGGTCACTTTCACTTACAACAAGCCCCGCATAAACACAGTACAAACAACAAATGGGTATAAGTATTGTGATACACTTCCTTCTTCAAATCATATTGTTTTTGAGGATGGCACGTATTTAGCAGCATCGTTCAAATTGAGATATAATCAGATAGATCTCACCGGAGATTGTTGCTGATGTTTATGTTGCTGGCTTCCCTGTTATGCTAAAGGATGCATTTTTGTCTCTGCAAAAGTAGCACTCCGTTTTTAGGCAAATATTTTCACATTATCTTTTTTTAATGGAACAGCATGAATACAATTAGTACTTCGCGCACAGATGCAATACAATCATAATCACAAGACAAAAAACAACACTTTCGAAAAGAAATTTAACTTGAAAAATCTCAATCATTGTGCAACGACAGAAAAACAAACTTCACAGCTCTCCCTCTGTACCTCAACGGGTGAGTTCCTCTGAATTGATATGCCGGCCACTAACGCGCGCATGTGCGCTTGCTTCGTTCTTTGCTTCTGACCAGCAAATGGCCGTTTTCTACATTGCACTGGTTTTTTTTTTTGTCTCCACACTCTGCCAATAATCAAAATCCCCCGCTATGAGGCGACTCTATATCGACTTCAAAAGTGCTTATAATCATCAATTCACTAGCGACAAAGCAGAAAAATGCTATTATTTAATCATTTATGTCCGCTTGGCACAATGCTCATAGCATTAACAAACACAACTAAGCTGATATTAACTCTTCCTCCGGGTGCGGGCGAAACATGAAAAACCAAAAAAAAATATGGAAATACTACCGACCATCACACATTTTGGGAGGGAATCGATTATATTCACTACATCTTACACAAAACACGCCGAGATTTTTCTGATGTCACTGTTTGTGTAAGTTGAATAACGAATTAGTTTTTGATTATTTTTTTCGCGAAAAGGACGCAGCAAGAATAGAGCACGTCAGTTTCCAAGCACGGCTTGCTGCGGTTTTTAATGCTGCTTATATCGAGATATGCCTATAGAATGTCACTTAGGAGTAGTGAATCATTCCGCTTTCTGATTCTTAAGCTCCTGGTGTCCTCATATATAGAGCAATTATAAAAGGTAAGAAATGTTAGTTTGGTACTTGTTGCTACTTATAGCCGTATTTACTTCTGCAACCCCACGAATATCTCAGGAAAGGAAATTATTATTGGGAGGTTTTTAGTAGGTTTCATTTTGGTAGATGAGACAATAGTGAGTGAAACTTTTTTCCGAGTTTTATATTATTTTCAATTTAAATGACGTTGATGCACAATAGAGATACTCAAATTTAAGTACCGATTCAAACCAACAAACCGATGCCATTGGGCCACTAACATAGTGTGATGGTAGTTTTTAATTGGAAAGAAAAGTCAAATATTTAGTAGCGCTTGATGGCTGATTTCGCCCCATATGAACCAACAATAGGAATGCTGTTAATATCTGCATTAAGAAAATTGAACGTTCTAAAGACTAATCTATTCGAATCCACCTAAGTTTACGATTGAGGGTTTTGGTGGAATTTTAGTCTTTAGAAGCATTTCGTGCCTACTGGCAACTTTATGCTTCTAATTTCAGGCTCATCTGTTTTGTATCAAGCTGGCGGGACTTGGTCCTATACCCCATGATTTCATAATCTCCAATCCGCTTAACCTATCGCAATGTTTTGTGATATAGTATGCGGAATATTATAATTTGAGATAACTCAATGCAGATGTCTCCGAAAATGTTCAGATCTATAGGTAATCGGTGCATAACCACCGGGTGCTTCATAGCAAAATTCTCAGAAGCGAACCGGAAAATTCGATCAGCAGACTACCACTCTTTGTTTGTGGAAATTTGACGAGAAAAATTGATGAACAATTAAAGCTGCAACAATCAAACTGAAGAAAGAAACCATCAGCAAACATAAACCAATATTTACCCCATCTACTCTAACTTCCACTTCTTGCCTCTTTCTATCCTCTATTTAAGGCACCTTTTAATTGTTGGGACCGGTAAATAGCCGGCACCTTCCTGTAGAAGCTCCCGGTGTGTAAGACATGTTAACGGGTGAGGGTTGGTAGGTCTTCACCTAGTTAATGGCACAGCAGATGGACGGACATTGGTTTGACAGGGTTTGAGCTAATACTTTACAAATTACGATTACAATAAGGTTACCAGTATAAAGTGTTTGCTGAAACTACTGCTGCAACAGTAAACACACCATATGTCCATTCATGTAGACATTAGTGAATTTCAACCGATTTATATCAGCAATAAGGATGCATAGACAATAAGGATGCATTTAGACAATTAAATTTTATGACAGGTAAATTTTATGTTCTTTTTTCGTTTGTAAGAATCATAAGTGTTGTGTCCAGTCTCGCGTCGTGTTTTCATTAGTGAACTGCAGTTCTTACGTTAGCACTAAATCAAAATTATGAGTGAATAAGGATGCAGTTGAAGCCGCTCACAAATGGTGCACGCTTATAAAAAAAAAGTACCCAGTGAGCAGTTAAGTGTGGGAAGCCTACTTTGAATACAACCATGTTAAAATACCGTTGGGTACAAATAACTTACCTGTGGGTGAAATTCTACTCAAAAGTAAGTAATTTGTACCCAACGATAGGTAATCATAACTATAGCCAATGTTGGCGTCCCACAGTTAACTGCTCCGCTGAGTACTTTTTTCTAAGCGGAGCCAAATTAAGCCAATGTCTTACAAGTTTTTAGGAGTGAATGGAATATATTACTGACATTTATATATATCATCAACAGTCTTCTCAATAACTTGTGCCTAGATTAGTATTTGATTTAGAGGACTTTGCGCTGTAGATAAGCAGATAAAAATATTCGATCGAGTAAGGACTGTTCAGAAAAAGGACACCTGTTTCCCAAAATAAAATATTTATTTTTGAACAAATTCATATGTTTGCTTTATATAAAGGGAAATGAACATACATATGACCGAATTCACGTGAGTTTGAATATTTACTTCTACTTTGTGAAGAACAATCGGACTTTTCTCTTGATACATCAAATTAGATTCTGCACAAATTTCTCCGCAATTTTCGTTGTGCTGCAGACCTAATTTTCTTGAAGCAGTCCACAAAGCTTGCTTCTCTTCCATCTTTCTTAAGATGCCACTTATTTACTGCCCAGTATTTTTCGATGGGACGCAGTTCAGGGCAGTTGGCATTTTTCAACAAAATCGACTTTTTTCTTCTTGAGAATCTCCAGCGTAGCAGAAGCAAAGTGAGCAGATGCCAGATCTGGCCAAAACAATGAAGGATCCGTATGCTTTCGGTAGATGGTAAGAAACCGTATTTTGATTCATTCTTTTGTGTAATTTTCACCGTTGATTGTGCCCGTTACTTTTCAAGCCACAGGAGCAAATGGCTGGCCACACAAAAACCTTTTTCCCAAATATTCAAATCTAAAATCAAATCCAATTTGACGTACGTCTCATTGTCCATCAAAATACACAGCTCCGGCTTTTGGAGGAGAACATCATACTAGTTCTGTGACCGTATTTTCGAAGAAGCTTTCTGAGAATCTTGTAGGTTCTGATATTGTTACGATTTTTTGATATTCTGCACAGTTCCGACGCTAATGTCCACTGTTTTTTTTTGCGATTTCACGAACGGTACAAGGTTTATAAGATTTCAAAAGGCGTACCGCTGGTCGATGCCTCCTTATTACGTTCAGTAAATCTTCAAGAGAACACGTTTCTCCAAACTTCTTAAGATTCTTGAACACTGGAGATGTAGTGCACTTCACGCTTTTTGTCAATTCTTGCGCATGTGAGATTTTCATGGTGATATTCTCACAACGGCCATTCAGAATGGTTCGACGGGTGCATATGAGAGATCATTTCCGATTAATTTCCATTTGTTTACTCAACTCCATCAAGAACCATTTTACTACGTACTACATTTTGAAATATCAGAGTAATGATCCCCCATCGCATCTTCAAGTGATCATTACAAGCTGTCCATTTGGTTCAGGCTCTTTAGAACGTTGATGCGGCAGCCTATTCACACATGAAATCTGCCACGACCAACTGGGCAGAAGGCGCCCATATCCCTTCCTGAACGGAAGGGCAGGGCTTTTGATTTGTTTAAAGCATATCCTAAAACCAACCCAAAACATATCCTAGAACACAGGATCCTGTCATAAAAGTTATCTGACAGGATTTACTAAAGCTTATCTGTGCCCTGAGAGACAAACATTTTGCAAATAATGTGTCATGGCAAGGTTAAAGTTCCAAGCCCATTTGTGAATGTTTTAAACTCTTGAAAAATAACTCCAAAGACTGTCGGTTTACCATACAGTAGGAACATTGCAAATTTTGGAAAGATTCATTCAATATATTCTACAGGTAAAACAAATATGATTCTAACTCAATTGTTTGATAAAAAAAAAAGGTTCAGAGTTGGAATTATTTTCGATTTTTTTATGGAGTATTATACTAATGTGTTTCTTTAAAATTTTCAGCTAAAAATGAACGAAGCTAAGTCAATCAAAGTTGGACTTCTTCTGTTGACATTGTTCACATTGATATCGAATTCCAAATCAGAGGAATTTTGTCCCAGTGAGTGCCATTGTCATTATGACCATGATTCCGGTGATTTTTATGTGGATTGTTCTGGACTGGGGCTTACAGAACTGCCACATTTTCCAGAAACAGACGTAATATTTAAACCGATCAAATTATAGTTTGTCCGGCTAGTTGCTAACTCTTTTCTTCTTTTCAGGTTCAAATTCTCGATCTCTCGGAAAACCTGTTCACCTTCATCCCACCAAATCTTTCGCAGTTCTCAAACCTACGATATCTGGATATGTCATCGAATCTGATTTCTTCGCTCCCGCCATACTCACTAGAAGGTTTGAAATCACTTAAACAGCTGAATTTGTCTAAAAATAACATATCCAACTGGGCAAACATTTACCCGAACGAATTTCTGCAGAACACACCATTCTTGGAAGAATTGAGTTTAGCGGAGAACCAGTTCACTAGTTTTTCCAGCAATGATATTTCACTAGTGTTAATAAGCCCTTCGGTGAGGTATCTGGATTTGAGTAATTGTAAGATTACAAAAATTTCCGGAAAAGAAGTGATTCAAGGACTCATTAGTTTGGAAACTCTGAAACTGGATAATAATCCCATTCACGGCATCTCGGACATCAAATCCGACAGTTTGAAAACTCTTGATTTGAGCAACTGCAGATTGGGCACTCTGCAATCTACAGCGTTGAGTGGACTTACATCACTGGCGTATGTGAATTTTGCAAGAAACTACAAATTGTCACTCTCGATGCACGGAAACGTCACCTCAAGTAGTTTGAGGCGCATAAATCTATCAATGTGCAACATGGATTCAATCGATTTAGGTGGATTTCCGAACCTTAAAACGGTGATCTTACGAGGAAACATGATCCGTCAATTGACAGGTGAAAGTTTCACTGCAAATCCTCTACTGGAAAACATTGATCTGTCATCTAATTCGATAAACCTAGTCCAGAACGATGCATTTCGGTTGCTGAAACACTTGAAAATCCTGGATCTCTCATTCAACTCGATACCACGGATCGATGGGCGAACCTTCAAGGACAATGAAATGCTAACGCAGATTAACTTAAGCAGAAACTACATTGCCCGACTCCAAAGGATCGTAGCTAGTTCCCTGGCACATCTCAACATGAGTTGGTGTGAAATTCTGTCGATAGATGCTGATGCCCTCGGTGCGATGCCTTCACTCATTGATCTGGATCTATCGCACAATTTGCTCTATGATGAGCCCTCGAATATCGCCTCGGAGACGCTTCAAACGTTGGATCTTAGCATGTGCCGAATTACGTCCATAAGAAATACGACGTTTTCACGGCTGCCAGCTCTAATGCAAATCAATCTTGCTGGTAATCGATTCACCACTCCTTTCCGGGTTGAATACTTCGAAAGTAATTCCTTCCTGAGTGAAATCTGGCTAGGTGATAACCCATGGAGGTGCGATTGTCGAGCGAATGGATTTCTGGAGTTCTATCTGTTCCTAACCGAACCTCCTAGGAGGGTAAGTAGATGTGAAAAGTGGAAAGAGAAAATAGTTAAGAAACATTTCGGAACAAGCACATGTTGAAATTTCACTTAAATTGTTTCAAAATTACATCTGATATCCGTTTGTAGTTTGCAAAAAGTATATTAGAAAATGTCTCCTCCCTTACAGGCTAACGACTACAAACATCTCCGCTGCACAAGCCCAGAAGACTTCTACGGGGCCACTTGGGAGGGAGCTTGCCGATCCGTTTGGTTTCCACAGGACATCATGGGGACAACTGAGAGAATCTGGACCTACTTTATGTTGGGTATCCTGGCATTCTTTGGCTTCTTCTGTTTATATTCGTCCATCAAGCGTTTCATTGATTCCCGTAGGAAGATAGCTGCAGAACGTGAGCGTCAAGAGAACATCCAGGAAATGCGCGAAGTGTGAGTTGATAGTTGTAAATATCAGTGAATATTTCTAAATAAAACTTTTAACTCTATGGCAGGGCTCGTGAAAATCAACTACGTTTACGACAAGAAGCACAGCTTAACGCCCCAGATGTACGAGAATCACGACCTCCGTGCTACGAAGATGCGATCCAACTTCCGAAACTAGATGCAGCTTCATTTGCATCACTCGATGAACTACTACTCCGTGGAAAACGCAAGAAGAAACGAAGACACCGTCAATCGTCCGGTGAAGAAGGTACCGATGCTGACGATGAAAACGATCGAGCTGAACTACGTCAAGACAGTCGATCGAGAAGTGAAAATGTACTCTCCGTCCGAGCGACAGTTTATCAAGAGCCAACCGATTCAATCAACAGACAAAATTCTCCCATCTACGATCGTCCAGCATCAAATCGAGTCGTGTCAGCAAACGTCCACGTGTCACCATCCGAATCAAGAGCCTCTCGGACTCAACAACCCACCGAACCTGAACTTCACTACCATTCAACAGATATCCTTCGAACGGATAGACCATTCACATCCAGTCCAACGTCATCCCGTTCCATCGCAGTTTCCGTTCATCAAGCAGCCAGTCCTGTGCTAAACCGCAGTACCGATCCAATCCAGAACTTCAACAGCCGGAGCTACGAAAACAGCCCGTACGCCAAACGAAAAGTGAAACCTCTCCAACATATTAATCCAAATGGTAGCATTGAAGAAATAACCGATTTTGAAGGCTACCAAACGAGCCCCTACGCCAAACGTCGAATTCAGCACATGGCCAGTTTCAAAGGAGATAGAGAAAGGCCTGCCTTGCCAGTAAGACCACCACCAAGCAACGCACAGCGCCTGCTTCAGGATAGTGATGACGAAGACGAACCGACCATCAAGGTTGTGGACGATTATTTCAAACCAGAGCAGGCCATTGTCGATTTGGAGGGTTATGCCGTCGTTACGTCAGAAGACGTTAGGAGAAATTTACTCGACCAAGGTCAGCGATCCGAACGTACCAGAACTGACGCGAACTCGAGTGATAGCAGCAGTATTGAAATCATCCCTGCCAAAAAGGAACTGCACTGATGGTAGCAGAAGCGTTGAATAGTCAGGAATAATGTAGGAATAAAGTAATTTATGCATATTTTAGAAGAAATAAATCCAAACGAACTTGGTTACTTTAGTAACATGTTTAAGTGCACAAGACATTAGTTTAATTAGAAGTTTGTTTTCATTTGAGACAAAAGAAGTACTTGAGGACCAGAAATCTGCGTTTGTGATACCAGGTTGAAGAATGTATCGCAGTTCGATTTAACCTTTGAGCACTCGCGCTTTTGTACTTTGTACAACACATGTTGATTTCCCCTTATCATTTTGACGCAGAAGCACCTATCGATGTTTAACTTAAGTGTGTATTTCTCTGAGCCAAAAAGCGTATTCTTTGTTAACAGAAATTCCTCAAATAAGGCGGTAGAATGCGCTATTGCGAGACGTGCCCGCGTAAATGAAATACGTAGTGTATCAAGTTTGATGTAATTGGCTTAAATTGGTATATCTCGTAATCCTGACCATCTAGACGGCTTCTGGCTTCGTCAAAGTGGTCCAGTAGATCGAGGCCTTTTCATTGGTAACTATTAGTTAGGAATTTCAACTATACGCAAGCGGCGCTAGTGTGCAAGTAAATTTATTAAAAAAAATGTTTTAGGATCATAAATAAATGGATGGTTTCAGTCTTCGACAAAGTTGTTTAGCAGATCAAGGTCTTTTGATGGATGAAGTTCAGAACTGTCTCAATACGTGGCACTAGTATGTAAGTAAATCTCCCAAATATGCTATAACTGGGACTCTGGCCATATCGAACATTCGTGTCTTCGATGAAGTTGTTCAGTAGCCCATGGCCTTTTCATTGGTGATTAATAAAACTTTCTTGCTACGCGAACATATGGAAGGTTCGTCTCTTGGACAGAGTTGTTCAGTAGCTCAGCGCCATTAGTTTGAAAAAAGTTCCGAATTTTCTCACTACGCAACGCCTTGACCTACTGAACAAGTTTGCCGAAGGCAGAAAGCTTGTATATGGCCAGGATTCCAAGACAAAACTTTCAGAAAATCACTAGCATACAATCGCTTCGTAAGAAGAATATTCAAACAGTCTTGACCCACCAGAAGCTTCACTAAAGAATAAACTCTACTATTTAACCCGGAAACCAAGTTATACCATAGTCAGGAAAAATCATGAAAATTCATAACTTCTAGTCATCAATCAAAACGTTTTGGAAAACTGAACATTTTTGTCGAAGCCATAAACCTTCTAAATGGACTGGATCCAAAGATATAGCATAGGCCCGAAATCACTTAAACACTCGTTGTATTAAGTAAATTCTCAAATGAATCGAGACGTATTGACCTACTGATCAACTTTGCTGGACACTGAGACCTTGTATGTGACCAGAATACCAACGTACAGCATATTCAGAAAAAAAGTATAGACTGTTCCGAAAAACATAAATACACTTTGTTTTCTCAAACAAAAAAAAAACATACTGTGATTTAAGATGATTTTATTCTCAAACATTGTAAACAACAATAATTTCTTTCCATTTTCATTTTAATATGCTTGATATTTTGTAAGGTAGGTGAGTTTTTTTAACTTTTCCCTTAACACTACTCATAAGCTTCTGCACAGTGCTTTCTCCTACCATTTTCACCGCTTTTGGTCAATATTTCATAAATTTTTCTACACTATCCGCTGGTTTCAAGTGTTTTCACAGCTTTGCCTTCGTCAAAGCACAGAAAGTTTCGATAGGGCGAATCTCTGGGCAGTTTGGTGGATTCATCTCTTTTGGTACAAATACGACATTGTGTACGATCTAAAAATAGTGTGAACCAGCCTAATTCTAAATACAATCTCTCACGAGAGCAGAGATTTATCTCATTCCAATGGTCAATTGTGCTTGACCAAGCGATAAAAATGTAAAAGATAGAAGGACAGTAGCAAATATACAACGAAATGATATGCAGCTAAATTGTTTCGGTCGGCTTATTGGGTTGTGCAATAAACAAGTGGAATTGATGTTCGAATTATTGGAATCGATCCGAAAGTGATATCACGGGAAGTAAACATTATCGGTCGTAAGCGTGAATTCACGGTGAACTTATCGGTGAACAAACGATTAAAGGATTACTTCTCAGCTGTTTGGTGCTGCGGTGCAACAGCAGCAGTAATCATTTGGTGCTATAGTTCTCCTCTGGTTTCTGTGCGCCGTTCGAACCACGAACGGGAAGAAATCCCTCTGCATCCCGGCAAATACAGAGCCCACGGCTCGAACAGTCGTAATGAATGGACGAGATATTTTTCCACACCCGCATATGGCCTGCCACATCATTACCTTCTTGCTAAATTTTCCGGTAAATGGCTTTCACTGATCTAAGAACATCCTTTCCCTCAGGCGAGGTATAAAACTGTGGTCCCGGCAGAGTTTTATAATCGAGTTTTATGTAAGTTTCATCGTCCATGATAACACTGCCCAATTTTTTAGTCAGCAGTTGTCATACAGCTTTCAAGCCCTCGGTTTCAGAAATTCAGCATGTTTGTTGCTTCGTTTTGGCTTCTGCTTCCGACGAGTCTGCAGGCTCATTCTCGCCTTGGCACGCATAACATTAGTCACCGAAGTACTTAGCTTTTTCGCCACATCTCGGACTAATGCAGAAGGATGACGCTTGAAATAGTCCTTTACCTCTCTTTCGTTTGTACCCCGTCTCGGGGAATCTACGTAAAAGTACTGTTGTAGATACTTCCGTAATGCGGTTTGAACTGCTGCGACGCTCACACCTTCTTCCTAAGCCAGTTTTCTGATGGAATGACCAATGACGGTGCGCCGTTTGTGCACAATCGGTTTTCTTTGCTCTGGAGAAAGACCACGCATTTTCAAACTTCCGTGCGAATAATTGAAAAAAAAAATGATAACATCAGTTTAGTTTGGATGTAAACAACCGGGTGCAGCCAAAAGTTGGTTGAATACTGTACGCAATTGACGGTTAATCATTAGTGTATTTATAATTATCGGAACAGTCTATACAAGCCCACTAGCGTCACATAGCAAGAAAATTATACCTGTTGGTCATCAATCGAAAGGTTTTGATTTCCTGAACAACATTTTCGATGACAAAATCATTCCAACTGGATAGATTACCAAGGTTAACCAGGAAAACAACGTGTACACTAGCGCCACGTAGTGAAAATATCCTGAACTTCTGTCCACAAATTAAAAGTTCTTGACCTACTGAATAGCCTTGCTGAAGACTGAAACCTTGTATTTGAGACGGATCCAGCATATTCCAAAGATGTGCAAGCACACTAGTGCAGCGTTTTGGACAGATTCGGAACCAATGAAAAGGTCTTGACCTACACTGATAAAAAAAGCTATGATAATATCTATATGTCCCACAGATGAATTTGTGCAACAAAATCAACAAATGATATTTTTAACCACACATACTTTCTATGTGTACAGAGAATCACTATGTATGGCAACACATACTTTTCATATGTGTTTTTCAGAAGAGGTGTGAATAAATTAATATTATGTAGAATTTCACATGGATTTTTGGCGTCTAGTGAACAACTTTATCGAAGACACCTTTTTAATGGTCATAATGCTGAATTACAGCTTGGTAAGGAAACACAATTGCACATCAGGTCCCCCTAGTGGAAAGACTGTGAACTGTTGGTCATCTATCAGAAGGTTTTATTCCACTGAACAACATTTTCCAAGACAGCATCATTCTACCTGGTCGAGATACCAAGATATAGCATATTCTTGAAAATAGTTAGCAAACTAGTGCCGCGTAGTGAAAGAATCCAAAACTTTTCACCAATGAAAAGGCCTTAACCCAATGAATAACTTTGCTGAAGAAAGTTAAATTATATGTGATCCATGTCACGAGATATTCCGGGAAGGAATGTGTTGTACAAAGTACAAAGGGCGAGTACTCGGGTTTCAAAAGTAGGCGCGTGTGCTGAAAGGTTAAGCAGTTTTTCCAAAAAGTTTCTGACCTGGATCTTGAATTATCATTTATTTTTTAATAGACTTATATGCTAGAAGTGAAAATTTGTAAAAGTCAAAAGGAACCTCTAGGAATGATTGATCCAAAAGACCACTTAGTAGCCAGAGAAAGTTTTCAAAGCAACAATGGTCTTAAGCCTTGCGTACAAACGGAGGGAAAATATAAACAATCTGTGACATTCATATTCTGATGAGAACACAGCTTGGTTCTTAAACCCTTGGCATAAGGTAGTAATTATTCTACTACTTTGGCATATACTTATAACGATTTGCAAATTTCCAGCTTTACACTACATACATTTCGATAGGTATTCAATGAGCCTTTTCAATTCCTTTTTTGCTTTATTTGCAAAGCAGAATCACAACTAGGGTAAATTGCCATTTGTTGAACAGTTTGAAAACAAGTCAATTGTTGTATACCTCAAATAAAATGCACGTACGTATGAGTATGAGCACTTTTTTGCGATTATAGATAAATTTAGCTTAGAGTGTACAATCCTCGGCGCACCAATTTTTCCGTGAGCTTTGTGAGCTCTGCCCGACGACATTCTCATCTACTCGTTGCTTTTATATTATACCAACAATCCTCAAGAGGGCCATCGTCGAGCATACCCTCATCTGACAACGCTGCTTCAATATTCTGCGTGAAGGCTGTGGCGACATCCGGTTGCTTCGGTCGATCGAGATTGTACCGTGGTGGGCAACGGTACCGTACGTTGCCAAAGACAAATAGTTTTGGTAGCAATTTTACCATCACCAAGTAGTGGTCTGAGTTGATGTTAGCGCCACGATAGGCTCTGACCTCGATTATATAGGAGAAGTGCCGACAATCAATCAAAACGTGGCCGATCTGCGATTTAAGTCTCCCATGATGATATTAACGTCATGGCTTGGGCAGCGGCCGTATTCACGTACTAGCTGCGCGTAAAATGCATGCTTAGTCGATCATGCGCTTTTGCATCTCGCCCATCACTATGAAAGCTGTTCACTGTTCACGTGTTGTGCCACAGCTGTAGATGGTATGGCATGATTACCTCTAAACCTCTACCTGCAGCGCTACAATCCCAAATTTGCGATCCTTCAGTATATTGGACAGTATGCGGGTGCTTCCGACGAAACTGAGGGACCTGCAGTTCCATCTACCGAATTTCCAATCGCTAGTCCTGTTTCGTAACTGGGATCTTTGCCGTTTGTTCCCGACCGTATTCTGCAGTTGACGTCCCTGTGCTTGCTTATTTTCTGGCTGACGCTAACTCCCTAGCTTTCTGGATGGCCATAGTGCACAGTTTAATTGAGAATCCCACGCTGGCACATGGACAGTAACTCAGCCTCCCCTGACTTAGGGAACGATTGCTCTTGACATGGAGAACAGACGTTCGAGCATTTTTACTGGCATTTCCTCCAAATACGGTGCGTAGTTGCTTGGTTTAGGCGCCATTGCTTGCTTTCGATATGATAAACCACGCTAGTATTGTTAATATTTTCCTCATTCTGTTGTTTGGTATCCCCATAAATAATTATTTATGCAAGCAATGCAATATTTACATATGTTACTGAGATAAAATATGTTTGCGGTGAGTCAACGGTGAGTTGCTCACATTTACTCTTAAATTACCAGAATAGTATACAATTAAGCAGTACATAATTTTACAGCTATTTTGCATCCAATTTAAGTACAATCTACCGATAATGTAGGAATTTATAGTTTTTAAGGGCTTACGCTGAAGCATTCTCGACGGCAGTAATTACCTCAAAATTTAGAATTGGTATAACTCAGAATCTGTACTAGATATTGAATATTTCATCACATCAGTTTGTATGCTTACTTGCTGTGAACATGCTATGCTGATGGAGTTCGATTCGATGTCGATGTATTTGTCTTTATTTGTAACTCGTATTGGGTTGAGGTTTTCACTGACATTAAGTTCGCGTATCGTAGTTTGAAACTAGTTCCAACCTAGGTTTCATAACGAAAAGAAATATTAGAGTTACTCAAAATTATCTCATTATTTAATCATCAGCGAAAGCTTTCACACCCCTCACATTTTAAAAATAAAAAATTTAAAACTGAACACTCCTTGAAACAATCACTATATAGTATATATACTATATATATAAAAATAATCCCTTAAAAAAAGTTTATCTGTTGACAGATAATACTATTTCGTCGACATAAGTACTTCTTCAATGTCGAGTGCTTGACTACCCGTATTGTTTACTTATTTTATTTTTTTGAAATAAGTAACATTACTTATTCAATTAACCCATTCAGGATAACATTCGCCAATGCAGGTGATAACATGTTTTTATCACTACTTCCTCATACCGTATATCTTCGGTTACTCCTATGAATACTCCATGCAAGTCTTTCACTTTCTTTGTTGCAAACAAGTATGTTCGCATGCAAGTTCATCAATGACTCCAACCGTGCAAGATTGTTGAATCTTACTCAGTGAATAAGTAAAATTTCGAAATTACATTTTAAGCAATTTTGGTTCGAATGAACCCAGATTGAGCAGGCCGTAAAGTTACCCAGGAAATGCGGAACATATGTATTGTGTTAGTGAAGTCAGTAGAACATCGTAGTTTCTAAAACTGCAATTGATAATAATTTTCCGTCTTTTTTGAAACTGTATGGTCCTTTCAATTGAGCTTAAGTACAATTATCGGTTTCCCTACATCACACAACAGCAAAACGGATCTTCTTTCTAAAGGAAATAAATAATACGAAAATTAGTAGAAAGTAAATTAGTAGTTAACAAGCTTTCTTTTTGTAATAGATAACAAAAATTCACGTTCGAAAAAACTATGCTTCGAATAAAGGGTGTCCACGATGAAATTGCCACACTATGAAATTGCTCTAACTTCTTAACCGTTGGGTAGAATTTAATGAAAATTTGGGTGGATTTAGTTCATAGTGCATTATTTACATCCTGCAAGTTTTAAAGTCCTGTGATCAAAACTCGCGGAAATGGAGTCGAAAGAACAGCTCGTGCGTGATAAAATCTTGCGCATTCATCACGAGAACAAGGATCTCTCGCATCGTTGACCACCGATCGGAAGCCCAGAAGTGAAGGAAAAAGTATTCCGTACAACACCAAAAAATCACAACCGCGTAGTTGGGGCCTTCAACCGAAATCCGAACGCCTCCGTTCGGGATGTGGCTAAGAAGCTGCACCTAAGCCGAAGTTTTGTCCAGAAGGCCAAAACTAAGGCTGGGCTTCGAACGTTCAAGGTACAAAAGGCCCCTAATCGCGACGAGAAGCAGAACAAGTCCGCCAAAACCCGTGCCAGGAAGTTGTACCTCAACATGCTGACGAAAGTTGAATGCTGCATCATGGACGACGAAACATATGTGAAGGCCGACTTCAAACAGTTCCCCGGCAACCTGTTTTTCATGGCCAAGGATAAGTTCAGCGTTCCGGAGCATGTCCGCACTCAGAAGATGTCCAAATTTGCGAAGAAATTCCTGGTTTGGCAAGCCATCTGCACGTGCGGGAAGCGGAGTGCACCTTTCGTGACCCAGGACACGATGAACGGACAGGTGTACATAAAAGAGTGCCTCCAGAAGCGGCTGCTTCCTCTCCTGAAGGCCCACAACGTCCCAACAATCTTCTGGCCGGATTTGGCCTCATGCCACTACTCCAAGGACGTGCTGAAGTGGTATGCGGACAATAAGGTCAATTTCGTGCCGAAAATGTTCAACCCTCCCAACACTCCGGAGCTCCGCCCCATCGAGAAGTACTGGGCGATTATGAAGCAGCACCTTCTTAAACGACCTAAGGTAGTGAAGACAGTCGAGGAACTAAAGAAAGTATGGGTTTACATGCAAAAAACGGTTGATTCACAGGTTGTGCAGAATCTTATGGCCGGGGTTAAGGCCAAGGTGCGGGCATTTGCGTATGGACTGTAAATAAAATACGAGTAAAATGGTAAAATGAAGTTTAATAGTTATTTCTCAATCCCTGAAAATTTGATGGCAATCGGATGAAAACTCGAATTTTGCGAATCAATTTTGTGTGTGGCAATTTCATCGTGGACACCCTTTACAAGGAAGATGTCATCAAGATAGCCTTGTATTATGTTACAACGCTGTAGTCTGAACAAAGCATTAGGTTATCGGATAACCTTTCAAATCCACGAAATGGTAGCATTGTTAGCAACGCTATTACTTATGGATTGCCAACGTATTTATGAGGTGTTTTATTGTTTTATTGCACCAATATTGACAAATAAAAATGATCGATTTAACTATTTGTCCGAGTGTTTTAATATTCTGTTCGAAAAAAAATGATCATTAGGTATCTATGTTTATGTATAAATTTCTCCCATTTATTTCGATAATTCATTAGGTAAATTTTACCCATTGGCACTTGAAATGTAAGTACCCAAAATTAGGTAAATTTTATCCATTGCTATTTGAAATGTAATAACCCAAAATAGAGTTTTCATCTTATACCTAATTTTAACTTAATGCACAAAACATGCGAGATGGGTGAAAAAAACTTAATTTAGGGTACTTTTTTCTTAGCGTGTACTCTATGGTACTGCTGTAAACAAACTTAAGTCAGTTAAGTTTCAATTGCCGTGAGATAGGTTTTGCGGATATCGGCAAAAGATACGATCAAAGCCTAGCTCAACTAACAGTGTACCACTAACAGCCATTCATTGTTGTTTAATAAAGCAAAATCGAAGGCCTGGTCACCGACATCCACTCTTTCGAAATAAAGTGTATGAACGAGTTCCACTTCATTTGTTCTCCTCAGGACGAAAGTTTCTATCGCTACACAGAGAGGAATTTGATAGTCAATCTTACCATTATTGGGGGTTAGGATGACTATTGCAGTATAGTGATTTTGAACCGACTATGATCATGGTCAAAACTACGATTAAAAATAGTTGATGCAACATTTTCCATAATGTCGGAATAGTCCTTGTTACCATGACCATAGTCAAAAATGCCATGAACGTGGTGAATTCTACCATTTTCATGGTTATTGAAACCATTATATGCGATAGTCATCCTGACCATGATTTAATTGTCGGTACAACGATGAAATTTTTCTCAGAGTACTTAGCGTTCTTGAAGCTCTGCTCTATCTTTAGTTTACCTATTTATTGATGTAGATTCACTGGCGTATTTTAAATGAATTCATACTGTTATGAAAATAAGGTGTCTGTGCCTTAGCTAAAGCTAATGGAAGTCGAGCCCTAGTGGTCAATAGCACAATCACGATTGAAAAGGTACAGCACGTTAAAGTGCTTTAACACGACATATGTGAACAACTCAAAACAGCTGCAATGTTTTCTAAACTAATAAGAAGATTTCCGACGTTCTAGAAGAAATTGAAAGTTACTAACATAGGGTGGAGCACAGGTTTTTTAAGACGTTTTAAAATAAATATTGGTTTTAGTACTTCTGATATATAGCGATTATTGACGCTCCGGCCTATACCGAATCAGGCGAAATATTTCATCGAGATGTTGCGAGTATCACAGTTGTCTATGGAACTTAAATTTTTTTTTCAAATTTAACAAAAATAAATAAAAACCATGTACATTCACATTCTCCAGCAAAGATTCTTGTCCATTCTTTAGATGAAACTGTTCTGAATCCAAAGACAAACATAACAACTTAACCAAACGATTAACAACCAGGATCTTTCAAGGGGCATACAACTTTTTAAACATCAACATTTTCAAACTATCAGCGAAATGAGAAATCATATTCAAAAGTTACTACGTATATTTTTATTTTCAAGTTCTTAGCAAGCAAATACGTTACGATACGTTCAGTAAAGGTGCCCATCTCTAAAGTGATTTTTTCAATTAAATTTTTCTGCAGTGAGATTTATGACTATCATAGGTGAGTTGGATGCTCATGTTGGGCATTGAACTCTGAACTGTTTCACCTTAACCTTAAATAATTATTTCTATATACTTTGAAGTTAGCGACGTACTAAACCTGGTATTCAATCAAAACAACGACCTGATAAGACCCCTACGGTAAAAAGGTCGAAAATGAATATACAACAACAACAACAACAACTAAACCTGGTACAGCAATATTTGTACTAGGAAAGATGTACTTATATTAATCTCATCACTTTGCAATTCATCCTACTTGAAATAAAACGATATACACGTGGCGAATGAAGACGAAGAAAACGAAACCGATCCTTCAACTACCCAATTGTTTGATTCATCGTAGGACGAATAAAGGAACAATGAGATTAATATGGGGGCAGTTTCCCTAGGACCTAATATTTTTCAAAGGTAAAGGCTGACTAAAAGTAAATTGGTACGCCTCTCGCGCGCCGCTAGCACGCCTCTAGTGTTGGGAATCGATTTTTGACATTTTGAATCTTTGACAGCGGTTTGTTTACAACTGGTGCAGGTTTGATCAAAGTAGTTAATCGCGTTCAGAAATAGTGTCAAATGGAACTCGAAAGAAGAAAAAATATTGTGCACTAACACCTGGAAAATTCGATGTGGTGCGGTTCCAAGCTGGCTAAAGTACTGAAGATGCCAGTTTGCCGAGTGCTCAAGACCTTCAAGGAAACCTTGAGTGTGGAAAGGAATCAGCGGACCTACGAAATATCTGGAACCAGGGATCGTAAGCTGTGCAGCAAGGTGTTGAGGTGCATTAAAGCCAACCTCGGTCTTTCGATCCGAGATGTGGCCAGGAGGTACAACTCCAACTTTCCAACAGTGCGGAACATTCTTGCCAGGGAAGGATACAAGTCGTACAAAGCCAGTAAACATCCGAACCGGCACCTGAAGCAGAATTCCGTGGCCAAAAAGCGTGCAAGGCACTTGTACGACCGTGATTTGACGAAACACAAGGGCTGCACTTTGATCGATGACGAAACAAACCTCAAATTCGATTTTAAGCAGCTTAACGGTCAAAAGTTTTACATCGCAACTGGACGTGGAGAAGAAGGCGAAGAAGGCCATGATTTGGCAAGCGATTTGCAGTTGTGGCCTGAAAACGGAACCATTCGTCACATTCTCGACGATGAAATCCCAAGTTTACATCGAAGAATGCCTGAAAAAGCGCGGATTGCCATTCATCCACAAGCATAGGGGCAAAGTCATCTTTTGGCCCGATTTGACCAGCTGACACTACTCCAAGGTTATGCTACCAACAAGATCGATTTTTTTCCGTAAGCTAATGAATCTTCCGAATTGCCTGGAATTTTGACCAATCGAAAAATACTGGGCAATTTCAAAACAGCGACTTCGACGAAGCGGCGGGACAGTCAAGGACATCCAGCAAATGCGGGAAAAATGGAAGAAATGCACTGATTGCATGTCCGTTTTCACTGTGCGGGCGCTTATGGGCTCCATCAAGAGGAAGGTTTGAGATTTCGTTAGGTGAACTGGAGAAATGTTTCTTATGCATTTCCATCTAATGCTGTAACTTTGAGGTTTTACTAAAAGTACTATATAGCAACCATTAATGGACTTTTTAAACTTATTGAATCACAAATTACAGGTCTTTTTCGGCGTACCCATTTACTTTTAGTCAGCCTTTAGATAGACAGCTGTCAGAGCTGCAAGAGTGAAAATCTCAAACAAAGTATTGGAAGTTCTTAATAACCATCACATACTTTTCTAACAAATACCAATTTATGAGCAAATGTTCTGTAACTTCAGAAATCTGATGAGGATTCTCACCCTCCATTTGATTTGTTTGTCTGTAAGACTTTGAACATCTGTCGTAGACGGGTTATAAAAACTTCTAAAGAAAATAAAAATGTGCTTATTGGCAAATTGGTCGCTTTTGTTTTAATAACATCCTCTGAATCAAAGTAACATCATGCAAATTCTTTGGAACAGTCATACTTTCAACGGCAGATGAGCAGACACCCAAAAGCTTTCGGATATAGTGAATGAAACAAGTAAACCATTTTTTACGACTGTGTTAACTTCTAATATAATTTATTTAAAATACATATACAATAGTATTTCTTCACTTTCGTTAAATTATTAAAACTTAACAAACTTCCTATTCCTGACACAGAGACTGATTGCAAACCGCTAGCGGGCATTTGTGTTCTACTCATTTTGCTTCGTCTTTCCTGACTTATTTTTTCACCGTTTTCAAAATTTTCATAAGGCAGCCATTTTCACTAATTTCCTACGGGTACGGAAATCCAAAATTGTATTCCTGGTTCATTTTTAATCTTAATCCTTTTTTTCATTGCTAATTTTTTAAACACTAATGCAAAATCCTAGCACTACAAATAGACTTAGTTGACTTCGATTCCAAGTTGACACCGGAAGGATGATTGCTTAGTTCTATAAATCTATGTTGCATAAATTATTGGTATTTTGATCCAAGAAATTTTGCAGGAGTTGAGGGTTCTCACCCCTGAACTGGATTTGCGGGGTTATTTACTCTTTGAACGATAATATTTACATTCCAGTGACGATCGTCAGAATGGAGCGGGACGATTCAATGATTTGCTAAATGATCTTTTATTATTATTGCATGCGCGGGGGTGTGGTTCAGGAACGTTTTTCTCTTGTTGCGTGATCGATAGGATTTGTTCTTTTGCTTGCTAGTTATTAATCTTATTGGATGATTTAGTTTTCGGTTGATTTCCGTTCATTCGTTTGGCTATCACAATTGATTTTTTTAGTTTGCTATTAATTTTAAAACATACTTTTACGGTACTTTTCCGACGTCCGCATGGTTATTTTGATTAGTTTCATATATTGCCTTCGACTGGTCGATCATCCGTCGCATTGGGGTTCAATCTCAAATGGTTTGTGCACTTTGATGATGACTTGTTTCTTAAATAATCTTGACGACTAAATTACTGAAAATTCTTTTTCCTATGAATATGCATGTTTCTGAAAGGTTTTCCCATGCCGGATATATTTTTGACATTTCCAAACTATTTCTACCTAAGAAATAGATAGTATTGAGCGCACATGACAGTTACGTAAAGTTGAACGATGGGAGCTCAATCCCCAACGGCTGGTTATCTATACACAAAGTTCTGACTCGATATACTCTTTCGTACCCTTATCGTTTCGGGTGTCACACCGATAACGGATGTTCAGTGTCGATTAAAATATTAAAACAAACACGGACCACTCGTCTGGATTACTAGTGCCTAGACGGACGTCACCGAACTCGTGACGTCCCGGATTCGTTAGGAAGGCTGCAGTGAAATCCGCAAGGTGAACTGTCGTCTTTGTTGTCGTTGTCTGTGCAGTGTTGATCAGAACTTCTGGTCGGTTGTCGTTATGTAATCTCCGGCTCTCGATCGACTTCGCGTGACCAGGATGGGAGTTTTTGGTTTAGGAGTTTCGGTTAGTTTGATTTTGACGCGTCCGGTTTCCGGTGAGTACACCGGACTATAGCGATCAGACTTGGGTGACGTGGGCACGTAGATGGGGCTGTAGCGCTTGGATTTAGGCGATTCAACGGATTCTGGCTGGAGATGATTGGGATTGCCGTTTGGCGGTAGGAACACTTCATCGTCCTGGGATGGCACATTGTGATTGGGCTGATGAATTCCGGCTGGTTCACCATTACGTAAATGTCCGTTTCCGTTTTGTAGGGGAACGGTATTGTTGTTGTCATTTAGAGGCACATTTTCGTACAGGCTTTCTTTGCTCTTGTTTCTATCGGCTGGAATCGGTTTGAACGTCTCCATGACTGGTTTTTCCAGTGATGTGCGCTCTGGTTTGGCAGGAGCATAGTTGTTTGGTTTGTCGTTAAAGACTTTCTGGTAGTCAGTCTTGTCGTGATCGTTCATCAGGGGCGCTTGCTCCGGTGCTTTATGACCATTCTTCTCCAGTGGTTTACCCAGTAGATTCTTGTCCATATCTTGTAACTCACGATCTCGAGCGGCTTCCAAATCTGCTTTGCCACGACGATTCCTAGGGTTTGGTTTCCGCTTGCACATAACCAAAATAATCAAGCATAGTAAAATAATTCCCAGAATTGCCAGTAGAATATAAGTTCCTTGACTATCCGCATCGGCCCGTTCCGGTTCATTGATGATGTTTGCATTTTCTTTATCTGTTGAACTCTCTGTTGGTCCTGTAGTTTCCTTACTGACATCAACAACTGCTTTGAAAGGAATTATACCTTCTGTCGATTCCGTTTCATGTGAAACCGTTGTGTCATCGTCCAGACCTTTTCCAAATATACCCAAACCACCATCAGGAGGAGTGATAGGCTTTTCTTCACTGTCTGCACCTTCATCGAAACCATCATCAGACTTGGGGCCATCAGACGTTTCGTCGAGACCGATTCCTCTGACTCCAGCAAACAACACACCTCCTCCGCTACCACTTCCATCGTCATCTTCGTCCTCTTCTCCAACATTTTGCATCTGGCTTAGTCGAACATATTGTTCAGTCTGATTATTGGTCTCCCCAGATCCCTCCATCATTGACAAATCAACAACCTTTATAGCCGCAGCTTTTTCCTCTTCTCCAATGTCCGATGAAGCACCATCTCCTGAGCCATCCAACAATTCTTCATCGTTTTGAATTTCAATCGGAGGGTCCTGGGGCTTGACCTTCACACCTACAGGGAAATATTCCTTCTTGAAGTCATCCTCGTCTTCCTCCTCGTCATCTTCCAAATCTGGTTGGTCTCCCAGCATAAGATCATTCTCATCCTCGTAATCATCCCAATTGTATCCTCCATCGCGACCCCCAGCTCCATGGCATACGTCTGATTGCTTGACCTGCAACCAAGGTCTTCCCTTGAACTCCTGCGGGGCGCTACACTTAATATGCTGATCGGACCACACGTGGCGTGTCGTCAGCCAGTTACGAATATGCAGCGTCTCGCAAGTGCAATTGATGGGATTGTCAGCCAGTTCAATGTATCGCAGTTTCTTCAGCTTCATCAAGTACAACGGGAGGTAGGTGATATCATTGTGTGTAAGATTCAGCGATTCCACAAACTGTGGTACTTTCGAAAGTTTCCCGGAGGTAATTCGGTTCTTACTCAGATTGAGTCTTCGTATCCTTCGGCCCAAGTGACTGACCTCCGACAGGTGGTTGTTTGACAGATCCAACTCGGTGATGTTTCGAATGTTTTCAAGCTGGGCGGGGATCTTTTTCAGTTCCAACCCAGACAGGACCAACCGCTCGATGGGAAGGCTCTTATCGATGCTTCGAAGTCCGGTTACGCTGGTACACGTGATGCTGGCGTCCTGGCACTCGCAACCCTTGGGACAGACGTACGAGGATGGGGTCGATAAAGTTGGGACGGCATTGAGCAGGATGAGAAGTGCCACCAGCGTTAGCTGGGGCAAATGTCGTTTGGGAGACGACGACGCCACTCCGGACGACGTCATATTTTTCGTTCGAGTCGGGCAACGGCGAGGTTTTGAAAGCACAGGATCTGGAAATAGAAGGTTGAAAAAAAAAATTAGCGTTGTGTGGACAGCTATAATTGACAAATTGATGTCTTATCAAACCCAATATATCAACTCAATGTAAGATGATAACATTTACAGTTTTGTTTTTTTTCCATAAATAAATTGTTATTTAATATACGATTAATAAAGTTATGACTAGAAAAGTAAACACGGGTAATATTTCCTCACCTTGTTTATAACTGCATTATTACTAATAATATTCTGCAGGACCTTTGTCAACTCAAAAGCAAATTTTGATTCTGAGCTCCTACGGTTTCTGCTACATTTAGTTATCAAAGATGTGCGATATGTCTTAAAAATTGTATGTGACTCAAGCTTAGAATATGTTTTTCATTGAATATATGCTCAGCTATTATTGATTTAAAATTGTGGAAGAGTGCTTTGTCAGACATAAGATAAACGACGAATTACAACGAGAGCATATATGAATTCTAAGTGACCCCCTGGACACCTGACAGGTGGAAAATAAAATATTCAAACTCGCACACATACACACACAATCACATCTAGTATAAATACTAAACCTACAGCGATATCTTCCTCAAGTCAAGCACTCGACACTAAAATTGTCTGCAAGTCGCAGATGAAATATGCCTAAGGACTGCATCGTTAATTATGAGTACACCTTTGAGGTTCTGTATGAAAAAGACTATGACTTATTTTGACAGTTGTTTAGTGTCAATGTGTTGCTTGCTTTGTAAACAAACGAAAACCTTGATTACATGTTAAGGTTTAACTTCAAGCGGAACATTGCGAGGTCTTACGGAAGAAAAGCGAAAATCGATTTTGACCAAGTACTTCACTGAAAATGGATTGTCGCTAAAAAAAATTAGCAAAAGAAGAAGGTGTTAGTGTCTGTGTGGTCCAAAATGCGATCAACCGGTTTGTTATGCATAACACATTGAAGGACTTACCCGGCCGTGGTAGAAAAACAGGTGCGTCAAACCCAAATTTGGACAAACAAATTTGCAAAGTTTTAGAAGGAAAAGAGAAGGTATTCATCAGAGATTGCGCAAAAAAAGTGTGGAACGACGATTGGAATGGTCCAACGCGCAAAGGAGCGAAATTCAATGAAGACGTACCAGAGACAAAAATGTCCTAAGAGCAGCCAACTTCAGGCGGATTCCGTGAAAACTCGGGCTCGAAAGCTGTACGCCGACGTTTTGAGCAAAAATGACATGTGCATTATCATGAATGACGAGACCTTACGTCAAACTGGACTACAGGGCACTTCCAGGAGCACAGTTTTACACCGTGAAGCATGGAACGGATGTCCCAAATTCGGAGAAATCGAAATCGAAAAATTTGGAAAAAAGGTGTTGGTTTGGCAAGCAATTTGCCAGTGCGGTATGAAATCGACACCTTTTTTTCACTACCGCAAATATGAACGCCGAAATGTACCGGAAGGAATGCCTGCAGAAACGAATTCTGCCACTAATCCGAAAACACAAAGGTTCGACACTGTTGTGGCCTGATTTGGCAACCTGCCATTATGCGCGTGCCACCTGGTATGAAGAGAACAATGTCCAATTTGTGGAAAAGGTGATGAATTGTCCGCAAATAAGGCCCATTGAACACTTTTGGGCTTTGATGCAAAGAAAGCTGTGGAAGAAGGCTAGAGAAGCCGATGACATCATCAAATTAAAAAAAGACTGGGACGTAAGCAAAACCATCGACGGAACGGTTGTGCAAAACCTCATGAGGAACATCAAGAAGAAGGTGTGAGAGCTGGCCAGATTTACGAAAAATTAAATGAATACTGTTGTAATGGGCTTTTTTGATGGTCAATAAATAATGTTAATGAATTTGAGTTGCAAAATAAATGAAACATATTTAAATACAGCAATTTTTACGTGTACTCATAATTAACAATCCAGTCTTTATCACTGAAAAACATAGCTTTTTCTCGAATAATTAAAAGGAATTTGCGCAAGTTCATTGGTGATAGTTTTAAAAAGTGTTTCAGTTTTTAATTTTTATTTTTAAAATAAGAATAACTATTAGTTTGAATTTTCTTAAATTTTCAATAACAATCGTTTTTTTGCCAATGAATTCTTAAATACCTCCGCGTGTTCCTCCTTTGAGAAAAAAATTTGACACTTTACCACATGTGCTACAGAATAAAATGGTACAGAGGTTGAAAGCTCTCAATTAGGCATTCTTCAAACGCATTTGGAACATTGTTTGTTGTTTTATCTTTATTAAGGAGCCTCTCGGCTACAGCTGGTACGGCTCCGACTTAGGACATAAAGTGGAAAGTCGAAAACAAACTGATAAGCAATATGTTTGAAAAGTGAAAAGAAAGATGTGGCGACATGTATTAATAATACAAAAACCTTGTCTTGAACACGAGACCTATTAGTACATCCAATTTAGGTGAATATAATAAAAAAAAATCGTCAATTCATTCAATTGCATCACGATGCCCTTTCAATTGGATGTCGAATGGCGAAACATGTTTCATCGTCTGATCGAACATCACCACTCATTTGGATATTTCTCAACGATCAACTAGGCGGCGCAACAACCAGCCTCGCTCTGTTGTCAACCACATTTCACACAATTTGCCACCTCAAAAGAGTTTTCAGCTGTATTTGAAAGTCAAGATAGCTATATGAAGGTCCAAACCGCCACCATTGATGCAGCATGACATGTGCATTTGTCGATGCAGGAAGTACGGGATTTTCTAAAGTTGAAACTGTGGGAAATTCGTCGAACATTTCTGACTCCTCTGCCGATGTGCCCCGGTGATGAATTGATAAGCCACAAGCTTTTACCACCAGCATCGCTGACTAGCGACGTTGTCTTGGAGAATGCCAATAGAGTGAGACCCTTCTTTGGTAAAAAGCCATATATTATCTGAATGGGTACTGCTCGCATGTTTTACACGAACTGCGGAAACCAGAAATGAGCGATCCGAGATTTAGTGAGGGCGATAGCGGCTTTCTCAGACAACTCAATTGAATCCTTACATTTCGTTGTTGGATGCCACCTAGTTGCCAAACAGATTGCGGAAATTAATTAGCCTTGAAATTCCTATTAACTGCCTAATTACTCAAGTGTGACGAGTTTCTTGTGTATGATTAGCCTTTGCCACTCGAACAGCACTCTGTCAGTGTGATCTTTGGCATTGAAAGGTTGTCTACGATCGATGTAGGGGAACAGCTTCCCATTATATATTATCAATCTGTGAAGGCTTCTGTTGATCATCAATCACGCACGGCTCCTATCTGAATGTGTTTAAGAACATCTCAATGGTTTTGTTTTGTTGACGTTCATGCTACCGACCGACCATTGACACATTTCAGTTAATCCACAGCGCGCTACAAATATTGCGTGCGCCTACAGGTGCCAATTTTCCACACGAAAGTGTTAAATTACAATTTACAACATTCGAATGTGTGGAGTCATCGGTTGATGAGATCGAAATGAGACTTATTTTACGATCTCTCTGTCCGGTGGACGGAGGAGATTAGTCCCATTTAGGAGTGGTAGCTGGAGTCCATATACTATGATAATGCCTAACTGCTTTCGCTTTGGGTATGAATTATACACGGGCGAGTGATGACTGTTCACAACTGAAACGTAGAATTTATTTTAGTGCCTATAATTAGAGGAAACTTTGTGTAATTAGTTGTGAACTGAAGGAAAACAAAGTTGAGCCTTGTCGTACACTTTACACAATCCGATAAGTATACTTCTTTTTCATTCTTTCATCCACAATGGAACCGCAGCTACCTAGCGTGATTGAGTAATGCATGAGTAACTTGCCTATTTGTAGAGTTTTCCTCTTGGCGGTTAAATAATGTCGACCTCTACACTTGCTCTAAGGATGAAACGCCAATGAATCAGATTTAAGAAAATTATATCTCCATTACTCTATGATTTTGACATTGAATCATATTTTTTTTCTACTGGAAATCACATTCATACATATGCAATCGAAATTGAGACATGGAACTAAATCTTGTCGGATTGTTAACACAAACACCATCACAAAATTTTATGAACAAAGTTCTATAAAAAACCAAGTTGTGGAACTTACAACTCCCTTTGTTTTGGTTATTCAGTATGTCGCTCAAGTCCGGCATTTTTCCTAATTCTTGGATAAGTTCCCATCTAGTTCCTGACACACGAAATTATCGAGTAATTGCTATAGGGTGTCCCAGTAAGTCTAAGCACGATTTGTAAATAACAATAACAAGTAAATTGAGTTTTAATTGCACTTTTATGTTCTCTACAATATTCTTCTACAGGTCAACGTGACATTCCCGAGATCCATTTAATCGTACGCCAAAAAGTGGGTTTTTGATCTAAAACTGCTCATAAGCTTCAGCAAAAACTGTTTGCCTATGATTTTTGATACTTTTTTCAGTCTCTTTCAAAAGTTTTGGTGGAATTCCATCGGATTCGCTGCCTTAACATGTTTGCACAAATATGCATTTGTCAGAGCCCAAAAAGTCTTGCCTGGGGATAGTTCGGAGGATTCATCTTCTTGGGTACGAATTCGACTCCGTTGGCTTTGTACCAGGCTACCGCGTCTTTCGCGTAAGGCATTGATGCCAAATCTGGCCAGAACAGTACCGGACTATTATGTTTTCGGATCATGGGGAGCAGGCGCAACCGGATTTGAAAGTATTTTTTTCCGTAAAAATGGACATTCGGACATTCCTCATTCCAAAATTGAGGGAGTAGATCTTACGCTTCAGGTTGGCCCAGAAATTCTCGATGGGACGCAGCTGGGGGACGTTGGGCGGGTTCGCCGACTTGGGTACCACATCGATATTCAGCCGCTCCATCTCCTCCAACGATCGCTTCGAGTAGTGGGCCGACGCCAGATCCAGCCAGAACACCGCGTCTTCGCTCTTATGGTATTTCTTGGTGAACGACGCAACTTCCGGCAGGCATTTCGTACTATAAATTTCCCCGTTCACGGCCAGTCCAGAACGAAAGAAGAGCGGCTTTGACATCCCCTTCTCGCTGATTGTCAGCCACAGCAGCTCCTTCTTGGGTAACTTGGTGTGTATAAGGTCTGTATCCACATTAATCCGGACACATTCAAATCATTGTAACTTTTGAAATATTGCACGAAGGAATGAAAAATTTCACTGTGGTATAGCTGAGAGTCTATGATGAAAAAGACTATGATTGATGTTTACATTTCATGTTTAGTATTCAAGATGGCGACGAAAGAAAAACAAGTGCGCGAGCGAATTTTGTACGGGCGTACGGCAAATCCTGATTTGTCAATACGGGAACTTTCAAAAACATTGGATTTGCCTAAATCCACTGTTCACGATATGCTCAAATCATTTTCGGAACGTTTGACGGTGGAGAGGAAATCGAGAAGTGACAAAAACATTGGACCAAAAGGTGAAAAGGATATTAACGAAAAATCCAAATCTCTCCATTCGAAAGGTGGCTCGTAAAATAGGGATGTCGCCTGGTTTTGTCCAAAAATCGAAACAACGTTTGGAACTTAAGTCGTATAAAGTAAAAACAGTTCCAAATCGCAACGACAAACAGAACTTGGTAGCAAAATCACGGGCTCGACGTTTGTACTGCGAATATTTCTAGGGTTTTTTTTTTCATTAGGGCGAATCTACAATTGAGAGATTCTCTCCGGGCTCGCTCTCTTTCATTCATTACAGCACCATTATAAAACTTTCGATGCATTCTTTTTATTCTGCTATGACCAGAAATGCTACAGCTGAGCATTTCAGAACGAAGAAGGCATCGAAATTTCCCAAAAAAATACCTTGTGTGGCAAGCAATTTGCACGTGTGGCAAAAAGAGTAAATCTTTCGTCACTACAGGCACAATCAACTAGGAGATTTATCAGAAAGAGTGTCTGCAGAAGCGATTGCTACCCTTAATCAAAAGTCACAAAGAAAAACCTTTGTTCTGGCCCGATTTGGCATCATGCCACTATGCTAAAACTGTGATGGAGTGGTACCAAGCAAATCAAGTGAACATTGTACCAAAAACCTCAAACCCACCAAATTGCCCAGAGCTACGACCAATCGAGAGATATTGGGCTCTGATGAAGCGGAAGCTTTCTGGAAAGAAACAAGGAATCAAAGACATCAAACACTTCCAGCAAATTTGGACAAAGACGGCTTCTACGATGTCTGAAGAGTCTGTACAAACCCTAACGGACGGAGTTAAGCGCAGAGTTCGAAAATTTTATTCAAATACCGAATTACTATGTTTTGTCTTCACGAATTGTTAAAACACATCCCATGAATCTGAAATAAACAACTATGATGGAAATTTAATGCGAAATTTATGTTTTATTCATGTTTTGAGGTGTCCGGATAATTGCGAATACAGACCTTATGAACTTCACCTCGGAGCTCACTTCCTTTGTGGGGGAAGTAAAATACGAAGTGCCCTGCCACTTGTTGCCATCCAGGCTGAGATAGGTCTCGTCGTCCATCACCACCGCCACGTCGCGATTCGCCGGGAAAATCGAGTTGACCATCTTATTCAGCCGCTGCCGCTGCGTCATTCCTGATATGTATGTTCATGTTCGCCAGGTAATTTTTCACTGTTTGGCTGGTTGAACTGAACTCCCAGCCAAGCGCACGCAGCGATGTAGCCACTTTTCCCTCGGTCTTCTCTTCAGCATCCTTTGGAGCTTCTTGTCTCTCAGGGTCGTCAGCCGTCCGGATACTCTGATTGATACTCTGATTGTTGTCTAATAGTGCCAAGATGTTGTAGATGCCGGAACGGGCGTATCCTGCGTCCCCAAAGTGCCGCACGATGTCTGTTTTCGACGCGGCGGGGTGCCGTTCTTTGAACGTGCACACTTTTGAACGGAGTTGCTTCATTGTTTTTGCCATCACGGTTAGAGTTCGACTGATAGAGCTGTCAAATTTTGTCTGCTGACTCATGGTTACCATGATTGATGCTGCATGGGTAGTTTTGTCAGTGCAGATGAAGGTAAACCCATGAAAAATCGGAAATTTTTGTCCATTTTTTTCAAATGCAAACGTTTGTAGTTCGGCGAACTTTGTTCGATCTTAGCGTCCAAAGTAGGCACGATTACCAGCCATAATGCGCTTTTGTATTTCTCAGTCGGTGTCGTTATCAGTGGTACCAATATACCCAGATACACAAATTCGTCTACCGTCTGAGTTCATCACCTTCGATCTGAGCTTGTGCTGGGAGGCTAACATGCCTTCTCGTGAGTCTCTTCCCTTCATGTATTTTGATTTCTACGCATTAATCACAAGCCCAAACCTACAAGCTTCAGCCTAAAGCCTGATGTACGTGTCCGCCATCCGTCAAGTGCAGCAAGCCGTGCTACAATTTCTTCCTAGGATTGTCGTTTAACAAACTGTCTCAACTATGATCCTTCAGGTTTTGCTGCTTTACATAGTGTTGGTGCAGACGATGGTTGTTGGCTATAAGCTATGGTCGTTTAATTGTTACGGTATGCTTGCCTTGTAAGGGACGTAATAATCCATTGGTAGATGATCCCTTGCTCGAAAGCTGTTGTGGACATTTTGAGCATTGCGCTTTTTTACCATTAGTGGATAGCTTCGTAAAATTCTGCCAAACGGCAGCCAATTGTGCAATCAATATGTAATTTGAAAATGATGTTTTTTTTTCTGTTGGATATTGGAGATAATTTACTTACCGAACAATTTCAAAATATTAATTAAGAATCACGAGCACGACTCATTGAAGATTTCAACGATTTTTTTAGCCATTATGTGAATGAAGAGTGGAAAAGACGAATAAAAAACCCTCCAATAACACATTAATGTCAAATCATCGCAAGAGCTTCCATAAAATTTTGAACGGTTCGCAATGTTCTTTTTGAACATACACGGGCGTTAAAGCTCACTCATGTTTGAGTCCATACAACTCAAATACGCAAAAAGTGAATTTTCTGTTCGGAAAAACTGATAGCATATGATAATAACGTAAAGAACGATATTAATTAATCTTCAAACTTAGACGGTCAAAGCCGAAAAAATCAGTGGGGTTGTGTTTAACACACGACCGGTTGACGTAGACTACGTTAACCCGTTTGATTAGTTTCATAGCGTACTGTTCTAATGGGACGTTGGGTTAGCGTAAGTAAGTGAGAAAGTATGTTAGAACATGCTATGATTCGCTTCTTAAAAATTATTTGGCAGCCGTGAAATGTAACGTTTGGTTTGAATGTTAGTATGATGAAAGGGCAACGATTGTGCTGGCTGTAGTGATTGTGTTGATATGGTCGACCAGCTGGAGACCATTATCCTTATCACGTAATCTCGAAAATCTATCGATAAATGATAAAACTATAAGCGTTCACACTGTTTCAGTTGTTTTTAAATGTTGATTTGACCTCTACCCTTGCCGTAAGGCCTAGTCTGATCAAAATAGCGTTGATGTTTATTTTTTTTAATGTCTTTATTATAGTGGCTTTCAGCCTCCTGGGCTGGTTCGCCACTTACGTTGATGTTTGTCCTAAAAAATCGTTAGACCAGCATAAGATAGTAAGTATGTTAGCGAAATTCTATTGTACAATCTGTAAAAAGCATTTGAAAAGTATTTGCACTTTGTCAAGTTGGTTGACCACATTTTATTTCCCACCTCGAGTTTAAGGCCCTTCTCCAGCGTCCCGACCAGTAGTTAGCAATGCATAACCTCTGGCTGCTTTCAGTTTCGCCCGATAACTTCGAGCTCGCTCGGCATCGGTACATGGTCGTTTCGAAGGATTTTTCGAATGTTCGATCTTAACGCGCTTTCGAAATTTGCGCCAACGGTTGGCATCAAAACGATTAGGCATTGCACTTATTAACACTTTCACAGTTTCCAAAGCTAATTTCTTCCTAGAATAACTATTTATAACAGTGCTCATTGAAATGTGCATGTTCGAGAATCAAAACGTTGTCTGTGATAGGGAATTTCTTGAAACATGCCAGAATGCAACATTCTTTAAAATTTCCATACACCGATTGATGAATATGAATGCGAAATATATTAATCTTTTATTTGTGAAATTTTATACACCTGAGTTAATAAAATTGCAATCGTATAAATTCCTTGATTAGAGCAGTCTCAAAAATAAATCAATCAAGAAGCGATCGAATTCTTAGCGTCCAGTGTTTCAATTTTCGTGACGGTAGCCATTTGTACATTGTACAAATGGCTGTAAATTGTACAAAATGCTCAATGTTGTAAATTGCACAAAATGCTCAAGGTATGCAACAAAGGTATTGTAAATTGTACAAAATGCTCAAGGTATGCAACAAAGAGAAAACTAAAATTGTTTTGGCCACCGCTGTCAGCCGATCGGTAAGAACTTGGAAATAAATGTTAGATAAATTCAAATCAAACAAACTCTCTCAACATTAAATTGGTCGTCCTGAAAAGGACGGATTAGAAATGGTCCGCATTTGAATCAAAACCTTTTCTGCGCTTTACAAAAATATGTCTACCAAATATCACACACACACATAAGCAACTTAATTTGCTCCTCGTGGTTGCACCCACCGGCTGGCTACAAAGACATTATTTGCCCAAGCAATGGTGCTAGTCACCGCCAGCTGCGTAATCCAAATTGGCGTCTTGCCGCTCCGCACTGCTGAATGAAGTTAGTGAACCCTCCAGGAAACATGCCATCGCCAGCTGCCAGCTCCGCACAGCTCCAGTACTGCAACACGAATGAGGAAATTTGCAAAGGTGTACCCTTTTTTTATCATTCACTGCTGCATATGAGACCTCCTTTGCTTACATTTGAAATCTGTGATAGGAAAGTACAGTGCATTTAGTAAATTTACTTTGAAAGATCAGCATCATAAGACATCACCTCATATATTGATTATTTTCAATAGCTTTAAATTGTTAACGGATAATGTTTGATAATTGAATTGATACGCGGGAAAATTTCCAATTGATTGATGTTAACATTTTGAAAATCTATTGAACATTTATTAAATTAAAAGCGTTTAATTTGTAACGATATTTCGTGACGGTCGCTTATTTTTAGATTTTCAATTGACACCCTACCCTTGCCGTAAGACGTAGTCTACGTCAAAAGTTACTCATCCACTAAGTAACACCACTAATAACGGATTTCAGTGAACGTACGGCACACAAATATGAGTGATTTGCATCAGCCGTGGATATTGTTTGCTTTAGCTTGTAATGTTGAGTAAATGCAACAGATAATTCCAACACGGCTGTTTAAAACTATCCAAATTTGAGTTTAGGTCACTCAAACTTGCACAAACGTAGGTTTTTTTAAAGATAGAATTCTATCTCAACACCATTCCTTGCCAGTAAGAAAAGGAATCACTCTCCCCATACACCAATGACTAATTTAGAAATATTTCTACTGTTTTGGCAAGTAAGAATAAAAAAAAATCCGGGATGCACGGGAAGCTCTACTTATGCTGTCTGAGGGATTTTTTTGACCAGTACCGAACCGCCTGGTTGAATGTCTAAAATGTCTTCAAAATGCGGTTGCTACCCAGAGTTATCGGGATTTCAATTACTAGTAAGGCTCGATTCATAGTAAATCTGGACGCACGGTTTAATACACCACCGCGTCCCTGGTGGTTGGAACAAAAAACGTTTGGCAGTCATTTGTTGATGTTTTGTTGGTGAAGAAATTGGTGAAAAATCTTCTCGATTGATCGACGCATCTCGAAATTACGGATCATGGAACTTGAGAAAAGAAAATTAATTGTGCACAAAAATCGAGAGAATCCTTCGTGGTCTGCCTCAAAAATAGCGTGTGTTAAAATTCTCAAAGTGAACGGTGTGTCTTGTAATCCAATGTTACAAGGATACTCTGAGTGTGGATAGAGCACAGCGCATCTATCATAAAAGTGGCACTAGGGACAAAGAGCTGAGGAGAAAGGTGTTGAGGTACGTGAAAGGCAACTCAGGTGTCTCCATACGTGATTTGGCAAAGAAATACGATTCCAACTTTTCGACCGTTCGTAACATCCTTTCAAGAGAAGGATATAAGTCTTTTTGTGCCAGTAAACATCTGAATCGCTCCCTGAAACAAAATTTAATGGCAAAAAGCGTGCACGATTACTATACGAACGAGTTTTGACGAAATTTGATGGCTGTATTTTAATGAATAACGAAACATATGTCAAAATGGATTATTAACAAATCCCCGGACGAAAATTTCACCTGGCAACTGATCGTGGGGATGTCTCTTACAGGTATAAATTTGTTTTTGCTGATAAGTTTGCTCGGAAACTAATGATTTGGCAAGGAATCTGCAGTTGTGGCCTTAAAACCAAGGTTTTCATCATAACTCACACAATGATGTCGAAGGTTTACATTAAAGAGTGTCTGAAAAAGCGGATTTTACCCTTCATTCGGCAACACAAGACCAACGTTATGTTTTGGCCGGATCTAGCCAGCTGCCACTACTCTAAGGAGGAACTAGAATGGTATGCTGCAAACAATGTTAATTTCGTCGCCAAAGAGATTATTCCTCCGAAATGCCCTGAGTTCAGACCGATCGAAAAATATTGGGCAATTGTCAAGCAAAAACTTCGAGGATGCGGTAAAGAAGTGACAAATGCACAACAAATACGTTTAAAGTGGAATAAGTTCGCCAGTACAGTGTCACCAGCGACTGTGCAGATCACGATGGCATCGATCACAAGTAAAGTACGACAGTTCGTTCGAAATGGTGAAATGTAATAACTTGTTATATATCGTTTGAAAGCTGAATAAATACCCTTTTGTTTGACGTTTTGATCAATGCGTCCAAATTTACTTTGAATCGGGCTTAAATGTCCTGGATTTAGTCGGCCTTTACGATCACAGGGCTATGCTCACGAAAATTTCAAGTTGAATTCAACCAATTATACTATATTAACAATATAAGTCACTTCCTTTTTCCACACATACATGTTAGGCGACCCGAGTAACGCTGCCAACAGAACCATCTGGTGGTGAAAAAGACAACCAAAATATTTTTGAACTTTCAATTTGGTGATTTCATTCTACCGTGTATAAACGGTAAAACTAATATACTTTTTTTATGAGTATTGTTTGCTCACATAGAAAAAAGTTTGATAGTCAATCAATGGTATTGAGGATTAGGATGACTAGGGCATAATAATGATTTTCAACCGACTATAATGAGATGATCAAAATGACCATTCAAAATAGTTAATTCAACATTTACCATAATGTCAAAATAGTCCCTGTAACCATGGTCAAAAATTAGATGATGAATAAATTTCTCCAACCATTTTCATGGTAATTGTAACCAGTATATGCAATAGTCTTGATGATCTTGATCATGATTTAATTATCGGTACAACCATATAATTTTTCTCGGAGCACTTTTGAGAATTACGCAGATATGTGCATTTTTCACTCCTAGAAGAGAATTACTTTTCTCCATTTTAATGAAGCAATGTCAGGAAACAAAAATAGTTTTATGCAATCTGTATTAGTTTTTGAAACTAATACATATAACCTTATTTTTTAGGTAATTGCGTAACGCGTTTTTCACGCCACTGACGTTGACGCCAATATTACTAACAAAATATACTCATTTTTAAATTCTTTCGACAGTAATGTTTACTCATTGATGACTTTGTCATTGCTAACGAGCATGGTTAACGAGTTTGAAGACTGAAATATAATCGTAATCAATATAAACCCTATAGAACCATGTGCATAACAGTACGACAGCGTAGGTTTAGAATGCTTATCTCAGTAAAAAATTAAGGAAGCGGTAAATGTGCGACAACTGAATTAGTTCCGTCAACATAAATCAATTCAACATCTTGTCTGAGCTGCTTAACAATGGAAGTGACCAACACAAGCTTGAAAAGTATGATTTAAACTCCGTTTCGTTTCCGATGTCGTTGTGTAAGGGCCAAGGAATCAAAAACCGTGAGAAACTTGCAACAAAAGAAGAGGTTTGATATCTGTTTGCCCCACCCATTTGCCAACAATAACATTTTGCGAACGTATTTTTTGTCAACTAAGATCAAAAATATATTGTGGTTTTTTTTAAGTGCGTGAATTGAGGATCATTTTCAAGCTAAAATTGTATCTAATTGTATCAGAGTATCTCTACTTCGTAATATATGAAAATCATTCTATGATAATCAAAAATAATATTTGCAAGCCGTAAATCTCGCTTTCTTTCCAACAGACGATCTTGTTCCTATCCTGCTCAAGTTGCAGCAAACCATAGTTGCTTTTGACATGATATTCGCAGCTGGCAAAAAGTCGAATCTGCGGCGAATTGTTCGGAAATCGTTTTCTTAGTTAGGGCCTTAGTTTAACAATTTTTGATTCGTTTCAATTTGTCTGTTGAGTACTTTTGGAATATTACGCTAGGTAAAACGAAAGCTGGATAGCTTAGTTTGAGCGTGTGCATTTAGTAGTTACCTCGCTTCTCACTTATGGCGCTACAAGCGGAAAAAAGGGTCGCCTGAAAAAATGTGAAGTGACTTATATTGTTAATATAGTATATTTGATGCAACGGCATTTTTTAATTTATCACTTTGCTGAATAGTGATGGAAAGCGATCCAGCAGCTTTAGATCGTTTTTGTTTTTGTTTTTAAATCTGATTAAATTGTTGTTCAATATTAAATTATCTAACAGATAAATTGTCTAGCTCAAACCTTTGTGGGCAGGACCATCATCATTTAAAAGATAATTTAATCTTTAAACCTGAACTATTCATCTTTCCCAACAAAAGTTTCAATAGTTCTGACCTTACCTCGTGGATGTCAAACTACGCAGATTCGTTTCACTAAATTGATTTGCTACGGTCGCTGCTCCACAATAGTCATTCACTTTCGTATTTATCAAAGTATCATCGTGCCCCCGCTGAATTCGCTCATTCAGTTTAACCTCTTCACAGTTTATCCTGAGCCCACGTGTTTACGTCTCGCTTTCGTCAAGTTCTTTTTCCGCTAATATATCATTTCGCTTAGCTTATACTGTGCAGATGATTTCGCACTGATTAGCATAACAAAGATTGCCCTAACGTTATACCTTGCTCGGCTGAACTCAACTTCGTTGTCGTACGGAGACCGAGGACAATTTTGTCCTCGAAGAAATTGAATGGCAGGTACCTACGTACTGCTCCCTGCTGGCTGCTAGATGCCCCCGTCAGGTTTCTGGTCGAAATTTTGAGCAAGAGGTTACTGCAACTGGAGAGGAAGTGGGTGCTCCCTGCAGACTACACTTTTGGACACGAGTCTTTGGTAATAATCGGTCTTGAGTTACGACTGTGTCTCGTGCAGAGTACGAATGTGGGTTTTCGACGGCGATTGCGACAGGAAAACTGGAACATCTGCCAACGCTGTATCGTCGGTCGTCAGCGGCGTCTGGACAATTGATGCCATTTGATCTCGTTCTGCGCGATCGAACGACGACGATGATGCAGCTTCAGTGTTTGTTTGGTTGAGCTCCACTTTTTTTTTTGCCTCGAGCCGTTGTAATGCTTATTGTTGTTTTGATTAGCGCAGAAGTGGATAATCGTTATGTATGGTAATACTCATAAATGATCTAGGAAGGACACGCGGGGAAGATCGGGGAGCGCTTGCTGTGTTCGTTTGTGTACCTAACTGATTTGAGTGTGGTTTTAATTGAAATGATCACAAGAAGATAATTAAAGCAGCATATCAGACGTCTGTTTCAAACATAAATAAGATGCTTTTTTTGTGAGTGTTTTATGGCTACATTCAAACAAGCACATGTGAAGTTTTATGACTTTTACTAAGAATAACACCGAAACAAAAATCCCCACTATTCTATTTGACAAAAACGTTTTTCTCACTTGCCAATAACAGTACCGTCATCCGCCTGCTATGACGAATATCGACTCCACGAACGATCACCAAAAAAAAAACACCCCCATCAACCATGCGTCGTTCTGCCGCCGACCGATTGGTTCGGCCACCTTTCTCATTTGAACTTGAAACGTCCACATTATGAATGGCGTGCTCTAACCGCACGTCGTTGCACGGTACACTCACTCTTCTTCGCGCACACATTGTAACGCGTTTTTCAGTGATCAAAAGAAAAGCAGACGAAAAAGAAAAAAAAATAATACAAATCGGTAGTGATTGGCGTGACTGGTAGTGATCTGTTGCACACAGGTTCATTCGACCTTGAGTTGTTTCCTCGAATCATGTCAATGTATTTGTTGACGCCTCCATTAGACCGAGTACTGAATGCCACCGACCGCCGCCAGTGGGTCGAAGAATTTTACGGTTTTTAGATTTACGCACCTTCTCGGAAAAAGTATTGAATTTTCCGATCTGAACTTTGGCCCAAGTAGGGTTTGATTGTTGGGCTTTTATCGGCAACTCATAAAGGATTTTTAAACGCAATTGATGTTCAGTAAAGGTCACCCAGGTTGGCGCTTAACTTTCTCTTTCGACGAATGGTGCATTCTTTCGAGCGCGCAACAGGGTTGTGCAAAGTACAATAACCGCTATTTTCGGATGGCCAACGGTCGAGATCCATTTTTAGCACCCTCGTCGTTTGAAATATTTTGCTTCACGCGGTCGGTCAGACGCCGAGCAAGACGAAGAATCTTTCGCTATTTGCGAGTGCACATTGGATTGAACCGACGAGATGCAAAGGTTGATACATGCTCGTACCAGCCGGACAAAAATTCAATCGCATTTATTTGAGTAGGAAAAAGCTTGAAATTAAGCAGAAACCTACCGTAAGCAGATTATTTCCATAGAAAAACCGGACTCGTAAACACTTTATCGTCCGGAGATAGGCCGCCGGTCGTATTTGCTCGCATTGCTGATTGCTGACCGTAGGAGAAATCTGCCGTGTTGGGATGAGGAATAGCATAATAGCGCACTTTGCGGAATTGATTTATTGAACGCATAAATTTATCGCTTTTCAAGAGGAAATGTATATTCGTAAGTTTAACTTACTGATGGAGATACGCGATTGAGATGAACTGGAAACCGATCCTTGGTAGTAACCTTGGTTAGGGAGTTAATTTGTCAAGATTTTCATGGAGTTGCTCCGAAAGTGGCACTAGTTCAATTATGAACATTTCATTCTACACTGATATGCAAAATAAATTAACCACCTCATCATTTTTTTAATTTCTCTCATCTATTTGGTTCATGTAAAAGTAAACACACTGTAGTATTTTTTAATATCTTATCTTGTTTTTTTTTTTAATCTTGTCAGATCTGAGCTTTATGATTCCCTCCGGGCTCGAGGTAGACAACCGGTTCGAGATATTTTGGCTCAACGTGATCTGAAATAAATGAAACTTATCTATGTGTTTTTAACTAACATAAGGCTTAGATTGTAGTTTGTTTAACAAGTATGTTTTTTTTTTTTTTATATCTGTGTTTGTGTTTTTTTTTCTTTCTCGAAAATGTCAAAAGTAAACCAAAAGATATTAGATATGATTAGACGATTTAGAATGTAAAATAAATGTGTTACGTAAACCATAGTTTGAATTCCCACCCAACTTACCATTGAATTGTTATTCCTATTAGCCTCGAGACGACTGCAAATAATCTGTCCTATCTCCCTAACTTTAGTTCTAAGATAACTACATAAAATAATATATAAACATGGAAACTAGGCTCTGTTAAGTTGATTAGATTAGACTCGCACAAATAATTGAATTTATAAAAAAAATATTATTTAATATATTTTTTAGTAGTTTCACTTAGGAAATACTGAAAAAAAAATTTCACTGAAAATCGGTAGGTTTTCAATAAATTTCCCTCGATTATTTATGTTTTGATATTTCGACACGTTTGGAAGCATAAACGCCTTTTTTTACCGGAATGAAAATCTGCAACCACCGATATTACTTCGGGTAGGGGCTATTGTGCTTTGAACAGCCGCTGTGTCTAACTACTTAGGACTTAAGCTATTAAGGTGTGGCCCATTTAGTATTGGAAAAAAAAAATTGATTGACCCTAGTGGTCGGATTTGTAAACTATGACATCTTATGTGTTCCCTATAACAACAACAACATCAGAAGTTTTTTACGCGGTGCAGTTCGAACGTGTTTCAGAGAAATACAAAATGGAAGAAAAAAGAAGAAAAATAATTGTGCGCAATCATTTGCAAAACCCTTCGTAGTCTGGACCAAAACTTAGTGAGTGTTGGGTAAATATACCGAAATACCGTGTGGCGGGTTTGAAAAAGTACAGAGAAACTGTGTCGACGGATCGCAAGCCTCAAAGCAAGCGTCTGCTGTCTACTGTCAACCGTAAACGTGCAACGGATTCGTCTCCGGGAAGGCTTCAAGTCATACCGTGCCTGTAGACAACCAAATAGGGATCAAATGCAGAACAATGTGGCCAGAATCCGTGCCAGAAAACTGTATGATCAGGTGTTGACAAAATTCAATGGCGGTCTCCTCATGGATGATGGAACCTATATAAAGGCCGATTTCAAACAGCTACCGGGACACACATTTTACTTGGCTACGGCTCGGGAAGATGTTTCTGCTAAATTCAGGTTTGTGTTTGCAGATAAATTTACACGTAAATACATGATTTGGCAACCCGCATAACGAAAAACAATTAGCTATATAGTCAAAACTATATTTCGAATGTAAGATATATTATCTCATTTTATGCCATTGTTATCCAATAGTTTAATCTTGCTTTCACCATACAACCTCTACATTAACACATATTGTTAATGTTTGCCATATTGTCATTGAAAGGTTTCTTATTGTCTGCACGTGGTCTGGATTATATACCAACTTTTTGGCATAGAGTACAGCAAAAATTTTGTTCGTAAAAATAGCCAATTTTATATGGTAACCTAACTTAACCGCCTATTCAGCATATTGTTATTTGGCCTTTTACCATCTGAAATATTGTTAAAACTATATAGGTTATTGTTAGTATATAGTTGTCAACTATAAGGGTAAATGTCGTAACAATAACGGAAACGGTCGTCAACAATTAGAAATAAGGTCCAGGAATGGTTTGTGAATATGCGGGAAGGCATCTGTAGCTGCGGTAGGAAAACCAAGGTTTACATCACTGATAAGACATTTAATTCAGAACTGTACAGAACGGAATGTCTCCAAAAGCGAATATTGCCATTCCTCAGTTCCCATAATGAACATGTCATGTTTTGGCCAGATCTTGCAAGCTGTCATTACAGTAAAACAGTACGACAGTGGTATGAAACCAACGCGATTCAGTTTATAGCGAAAGCTCAACCCACCAAACTGTCCCCAGCTCAGACCGATGGAGAGATTTTGGGCTATTATGAAGAGGAAGCAGAAGGTGAATAGCAGTGTCGTCAAAAGCATCAATGAATTGAGAACCAAGTGGAATAAGATTGCCAAAACGATGGATGAGAATAATGTGCGCCGGTTGATGAAACGTATTCCGGGAAAAGTCCGCAAATTTCTTCGAAATCGAGATGATTTTTTTTTGTATTTTCCCTCTAAAGTTCACATAAATTCGAACATTTTAATTAAAACAGAATACTATTTTGTTAAAGTATATCCGAAATATGCGCAAAAGTCTATGTTCCAATTCTAACTGGCCCACACCTTAGGGAACGTTCATTAATTATGTCACGCAAAAGGTGACTTTTAAACCCCCCCCCCCCCTCACGTTTTTTGTATGGACCTGTCTTTCCCCCCCCCCCCCTGCAATCCCCCCCTCCCCTCTTCTCTCCTGTCGCTAGGCATTGCGCCACCTGCCTTGATGCTCTAGGACAATCTGGGACGCTGCTGCACTTGCGGCGTTCCAAATCATCTGGACAAGATTATCCGGAGTTGTGTCCCAACCGCTCACGGCCATCATGCCGTTTCTCGCGCCACCCAAGCGAGGACAGGTGAAGAACACCTGTTCTGCAGATTATTCAGCGTCCACGCACCTGGAACACGCGGAGGACTCTGGGTGCCCGTACTACCGCAGGATGGTCTAAAGCAACCATGGCCTCATCAAATCTGCCTTCAAATGGAATTTAACTTCACCGTGTCTCATACCGACCTATCCGGATACCCAAGTAGCACCGAAAACATAAATATAAAAGCTATATTTTCCAGTTGTCATGCTGTAGATCCATAACAGTGCAATTTGACTAATTCAGTCATGTAGAGGTAAGTTTCATGCAACTCGATTCAAGATTCACTTATGACTAATTGATTCGTCATATATGTTTTTGATGTTTTTAAGTTGAAACATGTTTGTTTACATCTGGCATTTTACTTGTTTGCATATTATGTTGTATAAATGTAGTCTTCCGTATTTTAAGAAACAAGCATATTCAGGAAATGTCAAATGCCAAAACAACTAGTCAGGTATGTTTCGTTTGCATCGCATTGGACGTCGAATGACTGTTTCTGTACTTTCAAATAAGACTTAAAACATTTTTTTTTGTAAATATATTTATTTTTTCAGGCTCAACCGAATAAGTTTTCGTTTTATATACAACAAATTGGAATTTAAAAAAAATCTTTAAACTAAGTTAAATGGATAAAACCGATTACTCGCGGTCGTCTCGAGAAGACTTAAAACTATCAAATATCTATTTATACATATCACATTTATGTTAACCGATGAAATATTCAGGAACCTAATTTAGTTATGCCAGTATGATGAAAAAAAATAATATTGCTGTAGCCTTTTTCTTGCACGATCGAAAATTATTCTCGCGGGTACAATTGCTAGTATGACGAAGTACACACTTAGAAATCATCAATTTTACACTAGACGTAATTCATGTTTGTAAAAAGCCGGGGAACGTAAAGAAAGATTTCGTGTAAAACCCCACACCAAAAAAAAACAAATACAAAAAAAATAAATTTTTTTTTTCTTCTTATTCTTTCCTCCTCATCCCTGCTTTGTCCCCGCCCGCGCCCAACAAATTACATTCTTTGGTAGTGTGTATCCCCCTAACCCCCCACACCCACAAACAAACAAAAAAAAACCAACCCACTTTAGCTTTCTTTTCATTCCCCCCCACCCATCAGCAAATTTTTTTCTCATACGATTTTGTTCCAGAAATATCTAACTTATTTATCTTGATACATTTACATTTGCATTTGTATATTTTATAAATTGTGGGCAAGCCATTACAGTTTCTTCAACGATTATACCCTAAACGGTCAATTCAAATGTTTCTTAGTTGGTAGTATCGTCACAGATGGCGCACATAGTGGATTCCCTTATGTTTGACCTTAGCACACTACCGCCATCTGTTCAGCTTTATCACCCATCACAGTGTGTTCAACAGATGGCGCAGGTGTGTTAGTGACGATGATTTTTAGGGCAAAATTTTCAATGTGTTATGTCTGTTTGTCTGTGATATGAATGTTAATAAATAAATGGAGATGGGTTAACATAAAAATATAAACATTTTCATAAAAATCTCATGTTTTTGGGCACTTCGATGATAATTTTTTATGCTGCAGATCGAAAGTTATGCAGAAATAATTCAAAACGACCAATTTAAAATTGAGTTTTGCTCCACAAGGGGACAAAAAGGGACAAACGATTTTGCATAGGTTTTGTAGATGGAAGTTTTTACTTTCAGTTTGCGTAGTCTGTGTTTGCAAATATTTGCAAATAAGTGAGTGAGATATCTTGAAAAAACATATTTTTTTTACACTTCAACCTCTATATCTTTTTTATACAATAACTAGCAACCATCTTGTGTCTTCAAAATGTGCGTCCTTCTATGTCCTAAAAGTCATCTGAACAAAGTTTTCAAATTCAAATTGAAATTAAAAAAATTAGAGCAAAAAAACTGTATTTTAAGTCCCACCCTAAGGACAGTTAGAAAAACTGTTCTAAAACGAAAGGTAGATGAGATAGAAGCTAGGTTTTCTCACCAAAGTTTCATTTAATTAAATTATCTACAATTCTCTAGGAGCAACAATTCCTCTAAATCATAAAAATAAAAAGTTAGAATTTTTATTAAGAACATAAAAGGACCACCCTAGCTACCACCCTAACTAAAAGATACATAGATCTTTTTTCTAAGACTTAATCTTCCAAAGACATCATATGTCTAAAGTTAATGGTTTTCGAGTTATCGATTTTTGTCGTGAAAATTGGCTATTCGTACCATAGTGCAATGGGGCTGTACCTAGTTTTTATCAGAACAGGTAGAACCAGCAGTAGTTAAGCAGCTGATGCTCTTAAGGCTACTTACAAAGTGTGATGGTGGTTTCTGATTGGGAAGACAAGATTATCTAAGCGGCTAAATATGGAGGTTATTTAAAAGGCCAATATAAGCCGATTTAAACTCATAGTAAAGGCGCTGTTGCGGCCATTCACAAAGTGTGATGGTAGTTTGGGTATTTTTTTTAGGAAACATGATAATTTTTACCGATTCGGTCCAATTAATATCAACAGTAATGAGACTCGCTCTTTAATTAGTAAACAATTTATAAACGAAAGGTTTTACTCAATTATAATCCAATGTCATCATCCATGGTCCTATTATATTCACACAAAATGATCTCACTAAAATAAACAATTAATTTGAATAAAGACGATAAATGACCCTCAGCTTTGGACTCAAGATTGGAAAGCTGTGCTCCATCGGAGATTAAATGTTTCCATTTTTAAAACTCAAACTTTATCCTGACATTACTATGCATAACTCTTTGACATTACCAGAGTGACTTATTACTGAGAATGTTTAGAAGCTATTAACTAAGTAGTTTTATAAGGCATGTTATTCTGTACTTCAAATTAGATAAGAATAGGATAGTTAGACTATAGAGGTATAGTAATGTAGAAAAGGGAAAATAATTTGCTGGTCGTTACGTGGAGCATCATCATCTGGGATGCAATATGGCTATTTTTGTAGGCAGTTTATTGTAAGCACCAATTTAACTAAGGATTCGTTTAAAAGTTTTCCAGAATAATCTAGGCACTTCTAAAAAAATCTCGATTGAAGACACCCTTGTTTTCCCTGTTTAAAGTTCATCCTCACTGGAGGAATAACTCGAGTGACAACCAGAGAATTGTCACTTTGAACAAGATATGATATGTTCCTTTGAAAATAAAAAAAAAACATGCTCCTCCAGTTGGAAGTAATCCGGACTAGAATTCGGTGGTCGTTTTGATACCTTGAAATGCACTACAAGATGGTGATCTACCAAAATGACAAGATTCGAGTTGGATTCCTTGTCTGGTGAAATCACTCCATTAATAATTGGGAAAGTTCTATGATTTATTAACAGCAAATCTAGAAAATGTGATGCCAACAGGAGCAAGTTTTCGATTATCGAAAAGGTGAATTTCTAAGTCCCACATGCGGCTTCTTTTGATCTGGCATGCTTTTCAACGAGTATTTAAACGTAATTTAAATGAAATCACTTCAGTTAGAGCTAATTTATGATACAAACACATACAAGTATTTACAACCCGGAGAACTGCCCTTGCACCACCTTCACGCTCGCCAGAATCTCTGTCTCTACCGGGCTCGATGTAGTGAGGTGCCTCGTCGCGTAAGTCTATTAAAGATTTGATTTATTCAAATCAGTTTTGCTCACGGGCCAATCATTGCAATGGAGGCCAACTGGCTAGCTGGCAGACAGAGACAGAGACTCATCTTGTAAATTTTCATTTGCAACGCCCAGGGCTGCTCCAAGTTGCCGGTGAACTCAGCTTCGTCGGTTGTGTCTCATTTTTTCTACCAGTAATTATCATCTGGCGTTGCTTTTTTTTTATCTCCATTAGTGAAATTGTTAAATGCAAAGAGTAACCAAAGACACTTGCAGGCTATTAGGAAATGTGCTTTCGTTTTTCTCGGTTTCATTTTCTTGAAATGTCATAGCGAGTAAAGAGGGTGGCTTTATTGAATACCGGTTTTTTTCGCAATGAAATGTTAAAAAAAAAGTTGTTCATAAAGACACATTGGGTACAACCCTGATTCTGGAAATGTTGCTTCTCATTGTGGAATTTCATGGGAAAATGCATCGACGAATCAAAGTAATGAAAACATTATGCGATGGCCCCATTTCGTCGAACCTGCATCCCATAAACCACCTTTCAGAACCACTTCGCACCCCAACCGGATAGATCTGCAATGGGACTGTAATCAATTAACACACAACTCAACGAAGTTCCCGAACGACCCCACTTCCTGCCTGTTAGTCCTACGAAACGGGGATGGGGATTAAGATATTACCCACTCCCTTCTTGGCAACCCCATCGGTTAGTCACAGTAAGTGCCCGTGCAATAAGAGAAAATAATTTACGTCTCATGCCGAAGACTGTTTGTTTTAGAAAGCTGCCCACGTTGGAGCCGTAAAATCGTCTAAATGGGGTGAAAAGGCGTTTTTTCACTCCAGCATTGCTCAGCTCCTGCCATACCTGTCCGAGATGTAGGAACTATGCCTTCCCTCTTTCGGTTTTACAACATAATGTGTACTGCCAATCTGATTACCTGAAACGGGAAAGAAAAAGTGCAAAAAATTAGATTCCTTTCGAATGTAAAGTTGTTCAACTCAGCTGGTGAATGTTGACGGGTTGTGTTAAAATGTGGTGCTCAAGTTAGAGCTAATTAAATCATTTTTATTGCTACTAATAACATTCTCCCTTCTCGTAACTTGCGGTGTCGGAAGGCAACCGATGGAGCTTAAGGACCATAATGGTAAATTATGTTGCATTTATCTGCTCTGATCCCAAGACAGGAATGGAGCAACAAATTTGCAACTTCATTTGTAGGCCGCCACAAACATAGGAAATAGTTTCCCCCCGAGTGGAGGTGGTACCGGTTTAATTTCACGGAAAGATAGTGGTGCAAGGCGCGTGCATAGCGTATCGATAAGTCATACTGTCTGTCGGTCGGCCAGCCTGTCACAGCCCACGCGCAGGTGCTTTGAACTTGAAGGTGGAGCACGTGAAACGAGATAAGCGTCCCGAGGTGGCCGGAGGGGTTTTCACTCGTGCAGGAGAGGTAAATTGATTATTTTTTTGCGGTAACTACATGAGTAGTTGAGGGTACTATATAAACTGTCCGGTGAGAATTGAACATGGACATGGAAACAGATGGTGGATAAGTTGTGTTCTTAAAACATTGTAATTCTGGCTCTGATTCTAGGCGTGTGTGAGCCTAGTGTGAAATTGTTTGGACAAAACATATTGGGTATTAGCTAAAAATGCCTAACGCCTAGCGAAGCATTAGTAAATAAATTTTCAGAGTGTTAACCAGTAAAGAAAAGGCCTAATGTGGATATACGATATGAAAAGCTTGACATAATTTGAAAAGTTAGGGTTTGGGAACTTGACTCCACACTTATTACAAGATAATAGAAGTAGGTTATTTTTCCACTTTTGCCTCAATATTGCCATGTTTTAGTATATCAAATAATGCCACAGTTCCTGAAGCTGTCAAAAACAAAAAACAAAAATTAATCAAATCAATATTTCCAAACAACCAAAATTTGAGTAGTATATTGAAAAACTGCTTGCCGTCTTTCATTATAGTGCGTATAATAAAAATGCTGCCAAATGCCAACTTTGGAAGAGCGATCATCTGTCAGTTCGATACTAATACTCGTTCCAAACGATCAATAGAACTGCCAAATAAACAACATGACGCCACTTTCTTTATAAACACACTACCTTTCACCTGCAGCCATTGCTAATGTTTTTTGGGGTAAAACCACCAACAAAGGAGCATTTTCTGCATCGATTTCCATGAATATATACCTCCAATAACAGCCTCGCTGATTTGTACACAAGTGATGAGAAGTGTTGTATGACTGTATCACACACAAATACATAAAACTTCAGTTCCAATGACAACCGCAATATCTATCTAGAATGACGGTTGGTCACGTTAGAAACTGAGGAATTAGCATTGGCATTAGAATTAACATTGACGTTAGCTCATCTCGTGGATAGAACTACGAAGAGGAATAATTCGTTGAAGACATTGCATGTCACCAAGAAACGGAACCAGTTACCGATTACCGTTTCTTCACGCAATATTCTTCACGAAGACACTCCTCGATCCATGTCCATGCAAACGTTGGAGATAAGGAGGATTTGATATCTACCTTAAGAAGACGCAGGGAACCTACGCAGCCTTTAGTAGATATCAAAGACAATGGGGGATGAATATTTGGAGAAAATAGTTAAACAGAATGCTTTGTTTGGTTTACAGAACAAACATTCATTTAAAAATGGTCTTTAGAAGTTCCTTGTCTAAGAATGTTAAGTGATACTCCATTTTTCTTCAAACGGTTGGGACCTTAGCAATAACTTAGGTCCCCATATGCTTATGATTTTTCTCTGGCGGTAAAGGCATGGTCAAATATTATCGTCATAGCTTGACCAAAACGAACAATCAAGCTGTTTCTTAAGAAGCAACAAATTGAATTTGAACAATCGGATAGCATTATGGAAAGAGCTTACCCGATTTGTAGATCACAGCCGCTGAAATGTAACGAATGACGTAGCGAGCATCTTTTCTAGGATGTTAAAAATCGCCTTCCATCAAATATCTTTGTGTTCCAGATGGACGCCCCTCATGTTCGCTCTCCTCAGGTGGAACACCAGCGTCGCAATTTATTTGGTTTCCAGTGCAGTTCCATTCCAACACAGCTTCTCGAACGGTAGTCTGATGGCGTAGTGCCACATAACCAAAACAAACGTTAACACCAACTACAAAACAGCAAGTTCACTGGAACCGCTCTTCGCATAGTCACTTCCGGTTCACTTACAATCAAATAATCACTGTTTGGTTTGAATATTTTGCATCGAATACTGAACAAAATGTTTGTTTTCTCGAAATCGAAGGAGCAAAAGAAAAACACTTCAATTCAAAAGCGCGGCTTGCTGCGATCCTCTGACACGTTGGAAACTGAGGAATGATCATAAAATTGGAAAAGCGGAATTGAGCTAATTGAAAAACTAGGAAAATTAAAATATACACTTCACTTGATCACTTTTCTAAAAAAAAAATAAAAACATATTAAAAAAATAACCAATAAAAACGAAAAAAAATCAACTTCAAATCACACAAAGATTATTTATTGATAGACAGAAATATTCAGCTTCTGCGTCACAGACCAACTTACTCTCGAGTGCGCACACTACACAAGAAATAGACAAAACACAACACACGCCACCCCACCAACCACAAACACAACACTCGCGCGCCGCTCGTCCCCTCTTCGTGTGCCCCACAAACAACAAAAAATGGTCCCCTCAGAAACCGGAATCCTTTTTTTTGTTTCAGCGGCCGGGAAAGTGACCGCTGCAAGATTTCTTTTGCAGCGGTTTGTTAACCTAGACGCCCACTTTCTGTGGAATAAATTTAACGGTGTTTCGTGAAGTGAGTCAAAAGTTATTCCAGATGGAAGCCGAGAAGAGAGAAAAATATCTTCACACCCGCGTTGATAATTCAACGTGGTCCGCAATAAAAATCGCAAAAACATTGATAATCGCCAAATCAACCGTGTGTGATTTGCTCAAACGTTTCAGGGAGCGAAAGAGCGTGGATCGAATTCCTCAAGGTAAGCGTCGTAGTGGAACATATGACCGCAAGCTGAACCAGAAGATTTTAGGAACCGTCAGAGTAAACCCTGGACTATTAGATAATGAAATCGCACAAAAATACGCTGCTGCTCGCAGTACCGTTCGAAGAATTCGTTTGCGAGCAGGATATCGTTCTTATCGAGCCAGCAAGCAACCAAACAGAAGGTTGAAGCAAAGTTTCGTCACCAAAACTCGAGCTCGGAAAATGTACCAGCAGGTTTTGACGAAGTACCCAGGATGCCTGCTCATCGACAAATAAAACACAAAAAAAAATAAATACCACCCACCTCGTAAAAAAAAAAAAACATCCAAAACACAGAAGCAAGTAGTTGTGCGGTGTAGATTTTTTTTTTTATAAAAAAACCAAACAAAAAAAAAAAAAATTTAGCCAGGAAAAAAGCAGCTGCGGAGCAAAGACCAAAGTGTTCGTGACTAATAAGACGATGGACTCAAAGCTGTACAAAGAATGCCTCAAAAACCGCGTACTACCTTTCATTAAAGCCCATAAAGGTCCCCTGAAGTTTTGGCCAGATTTGGCGAGCTGTCACAACCGCCGGGAAGTCATCCAGTGGTACCGCCATAATAACGTAGATTTCATCGATAAAAACATAAATCCACCCAACTGCCCGCAGTTCCGCCCCATCGGGAGATTTTGGGCAATAATGAAGCGGAAGCTTAAGAAAAGTGGAAAAACGGCTCGGGACGCGGCTCAGATGACCAAAATGTGGAACAAATGTGCCAAGGAAGTTGACTCCGGAGGTGTGCAGCGTTTGATGGGAGGGATAAAGATGAAAGTGCGAATTTTCATTAGAAGCGAAGAGAAATGATTTGTATTGATATTTTTTCCTTAGATAATTACCTTTGTTTTGATGTATTAAACTTATTTGTACGTCATCCGTTATCGAGATACAGTTGATTTTATTATTCCGGATTCTAAATGGACATAGCTTTATTTTGTGTGAATTGGTGTGGTCACCCACCTGCCATTTGTGCGAGCAGGAGCGAATACAGATCTTCTAGCAGTGGCCGTACGATTGAAGTCACCGATTATAGCGTCGTCTCTCTGTACATCCCATGCAGTAAGGAGTCCGATTTCATGAACCGGCTCGATAAGTTTCTCGAGCCCCTGGAAGAGCTTTCTTCTTATTAGAGACGTCAAAACACTACCGTGACTGGGAGAAACATTCCTCAAACCGGTGGGATATTGACGTGAAAGGCATCGCTGAGAGCCGCAATCAGACTCTTCTAAATAACAGATCGACGACTTCCACTCACGGCGAACAGGAATCATCCATCGACGTGTCTTTTGCCAGCGCCAGCCTAGTCCCAAGATTCCTCTGGACCGCCTGTGCAGACACCCTCGAAAGTGACCATCATACAATCGGAAAACAACTCGACGAGGCGCCAATTGAGCTTGAGGAAGCAGACTGGGCGTCTTACCAACGAGTGTTAAACAAGTTATACGATGAGTAACTATCCGACGATATCGAAGAATTTACGGAACTCATTTTCTCCACCACTGTGTAAGCAATACCATAAACCAGTCCTAGTCCAAGCAAGATGGCACTTCAATGGTGATTTTCGGGTACCAAGGCCACAATGAAAAGCACTATGGGCAATCAAACGCGTTAAAATCAGGTCACCCAGTAGTACGCTCTAATCCGCTAGAAAGATACTTCACCGACCTCAGTGGGTTAGGGAGCTTTAGATCGGAATTCATTCGAAAGAACTCAGCAGACTCCATCATCATCGTCTCCATCATGAATGACGGAGTTGGGATGGACGTAGTCGGGTACCCCCTGCTTACAAATTTACCGTTGGGGCACAGGCTTTACTCCTAAAGAAAATAAACCAAGAATGGATAAGTGAATCATTCCCTAAAGGATGGAGACACAGTTTCGTAGTGCCAATATCAAAGTCAGACACTCCTGAATACGAGTTTTCCCATTACCGGCCTATATCCCTGACCTACTGCGTCTCAAAAGTTATGTAGAGAACGTACAACAGGAGGCTGATGGGAATTATTAACGAAGAACAGGTTTTGCATGAAAGTCAGTATGCATTTCGCGCCGAACGTGGAACAAATACTTATTTCGGGGTCATGCGACAGTTGTTGGAAGACGCAGTAATGGACGGGGATCACATCGAGAGGACGACTCTGGATCTGTCGAAAGCCTACAATCGAGCCTGGATGCCAGGTGTACTGCACCTGCATCACATACAAACCTACATTATAAATCGAGTGAAGTTCTAGGACACTCCATATATTGACGATAATGGTGTATGCAAAAGTTTGTCTTTGTTTGGTGTTTCGATCAAAATTTGGTCAACTTAAACTTGACGCATTTCCTTTCATCGTGCATTAAAGTTTTTTGCACACCCCTCATTTTGAAGATGTGTGCATGTAGCATCATGCCTCTATTTTGATTTTGAGATTAGCACTTCAGTTATCAAAATGTCGTCGAAGGAAGAGAAGCAACGCATCAAAATTTTGCACGTGCATGGCGAAAATCCAAACTACTCTCACGCCAAGTTGGCGAAATTGTTGAATGTGGCTAAATCAACTGTTGCCAACGTATTAAAAGTATTCAGTGAACGTTTGTCGACAGCCAGGAAAGCTGGATCCAGCGAAATCGAAAGCCGGAGGCCACAGCGACGACAAAAAGCGTTGCCCGCCGTTTCGAACGGAACCCCAACCTCTTCGTCCGAGATGTCGCAAAGAAACTGGAAGTGGCGCCTTCAACCGTGGATAGAGCTAAAAAACGAGCTGGACTGTCGACTAACAAGAAAGCGGTTACTCCAAATCGCGACGATGAACAAAACACGTCGGCCAAAGCACGATCGCGAAAGTTGCACTCGACGTTGCTGACGAAGCCTGATTGTGTGGTACAGGACGATAAAACATACGTCAAGGCAGACCTTAAACAGCTTCCTGGACAGGAATTTTATACGGCAACCGGACGGGGAAAGGTGACAGATATTTTCAAGCACATTAAACTGTCAAAGTTCGCGAAAAAATATCAGGTGTGGCAGGTCATCTGTACCTGTCCCTGCCTTGACCTACCCCGCAGTGGGATGTTTGGCAAAAATTTTGGCTTTTTTTCCCAAAAAACCCCAAAAAAAAACCCCCCCCCCCAATTTCAAACAACTTTTCTATTATTTCACAACCCCCGCCCCCCCCCACCCAACAAATTTTTTCCCACACCTTTTTTTTTCGAGGAAAAGCCGGTTCACAACTGGAACCCCACAATGTCCAGACGAAAAGAAGTGTACCAAAAAAAAGTATTCCCCATACATTTGCGTTTTACCCGTGTATTTGTGTGGTTTTTTTTTGTTCTGAACACAGCACGCGGTGCGTTTGACTGTCAGCTTTTTTTTGTTCACTTGTTTGTGCGGTTCAAATTCTGCGTTTTCAAAATGTCGCGTATTGAAAAGGAAGTGAAAATTAAGGTTCTGGACACATGGCTAAGTGAGAAGGGTATTACTATGTGAAAATTGGCGAAGCGGTTTGGAATTCATCATGCGAGTGTTAAAACCATCATTATTAAGTTTTGGGAACACTATTCTTTGGATGAGCTACCAGGAAGAGGCAGAAAACCCGGTTCTTCCAACCCGAAACTGGAGCAGAAAGTGGTATCTCTAATCATGAAGAACAAATTAATGTCAATACGTGATTTGGCCAGAAAAGCAGGAACGAGTGTAGGAATGATCCAGCGTATCAAGAGGCGAAACCACCTGAAGACCTACAAGAAGCAGAAAATCTCGAAACAAAGTGCAGAACAGAAGAAGCGAGCAGCAACAAGGGCCCAGAAATTGTATTCGCGTCTTTTGCAGCGTCCGAATGCATGCGTTTTGATGGACGATGAGACCTATGTAAAGGAGGACTCAAAAACCCTTCCAGGTCCACAATACTTTACTGCCGTCGTTGGGGAGGATGTGAGCGATGCGGACAGGTCGATTCAAGTGGAGAAATTCGGTCGAAAGGTACTGGTATGGCAAGCAATATGTTCCTGTGGTTTGAAGTCAACCATTTTTTACACTACCGGAACTATAAATTCGGAAATCTATTGATCTGAGTGTCTCCAGAAGAGATTGTTGCCTTTATATAAGAAGCATAGTACACCTCCACTGTTTTGGTCGGATTTAGCGTCGGCTCACTATGCCAAAACCACTCTCAATTGGCTTGCGGAAAAGGGTATAGATTTCGTTGAGAAAAATATCAATCCACCAAATTGCCATCAGCTTCGACCCATCGAACGTTACTGGGCAATCGTGAAGAGGGTCTTCAAGAAGACTGGTAAAGCAGCTGGGAACATGCAGGAGTTCAAAAAAATTTGGGCTCAAGCGTCCAAAAAATGCGATGCAAGACTTTTCCGGAACTTGATGAAGAGCATTCGATCCAAAATTCAAAAATTCGTGAAGAAATCACTAAAATTTCATCCGGTCTTCATTATGTTCAAGTTTAACCTCGTACAATAAAGGATCAATTTTTTGTATGAATAAAATATCGGCTTTCAACATAATTTGAAAGAATGTTTGTGGATAGCTTATATTCGATACACTCCTTATTTCCAAATTCAAAACATTATAATTTAAAATTTGGCAAACCGTACGCAATAAAAACATAATTAATTAGCAAAGAATTTTTTTGTTCATTCCATCTTTTATGTGTCCAGATTATGTCACATGTGAGTCTTACCAATAATCCAAATCAATTCAATTTGGCGCCAATAGCCAATTTTGCTAACAAATCTACACATTTGTGTACGTCATTCAAGGAGGCAATTACGATCATGAAGTCTACCACCTGACAGAAGCAGTCATATTCCGATTACTCGCATGGAAAATAACAGTAAAGAGCTTGTAGTCAATAACTCTCAACACTTTTCTTTGTATCACTTCGCACAAATTGATTGGCAATTCTCTTGCTTGATAATCGCTACAACGAACAAAACTATATCAATCATCTTTGATTTTTTCCTGCTTGGATGACGACGATTTCGATGCTCACAAATGACGTCACGGAAGCAAACTCCAGCATAAGTTAAATACATCAGTCCACGGTCAAACCTGATGGGCCTCGGAATCGAGACCAAGTTGTAATGGCACTTGGTTTGGGTTGAGAAAATTCAAATTATGTTTTGTACTGAGGCTCTTCCTCTGCGATTGCATTTTCGTCGGAAAAAAAAGTCATTCAGTGAATTCGCGAAAGGGGCGGTAATAATGAAGCTCGATTTTTCGGTTGATTGATCCAAATGATGATCATTTTGCTTATTCATCCCGGTTTCAACGGTCGACGACAGATGGAGCCCTAAGTGCTGTAGGTGTTGTGAAACTTTCGAAATATGAATTGACTGAACGTGCTGAATGGGCGATGACTTGTGTCTTTGGATTGGTCAATTTACAATTCACCCCCATTTGTCACGTTTCTGTAAATTTATGTTGTCAAGTAATTGATGAAAAATTTCGCATCTTTATAGAAGCATAACCATTACTTACCAACTAAGAACCATCGTAGATGTCAACCACAATATCTTTCGAGCTCAATCACTTCCAACTCGTCATGCATTCGCCACAAGAAAATGATAATAAACCGCACAATTGTCTGCGACCACAACTCGAAACGGAAATATGATAAATGGAATTATCAAAATAAATTATCATAAATTACTTTCGTACGATTCGTTTTCATTTATTGTTTTCGGACTTATAAACTCACACACAGCGTTCCATTATAGTAGTCAACGAAACTCTCGCTCACTCGCTCGCCGTGGCTTGGCTCGAAGGAAATTAAAAGATTGCAGCTTCGCGCTCAAGTCCGTGTTGAAGGAGTTTCCGAAGTGATTCGCTTTTCTGGAATTGCTACGTTCGAGGTCCACCGGTGACAGTATGGTGTGACCAGCAACAAGCACCTTCATTGTATTATTACCGCTTTTGGGGATAGGACGACGAAAACGGAGGAGATTTGATGTTATTGTGATTATTTTGTCACGCTGGAAGAGGTGGGTTGATTGGGGTATTCGTTTTCTGTTTTTGTTCCTGGTTATTTTGATTGCCTTACCCATTTAAATAGAATTCCAAGATCAAATGTCAGACAAAAAAAAAAATAGTTTTAATGATTTAGTGAGAACCTACTCACATCACTTCCGATAGTCAATGAAAACCACCTCCAAGCATTTTCTCACTAGACGCAACCAGTGTTTTGCAATTTCCTTCAATCATTGCTTCAACTCTTACTTTCAAACATTCCACTCTCTCAATTATTTTGTTGCACTCGGTAACCAACTGACACACACCGTAGTCATTCAATAAGCTGGTCGGCACAAGTCTAATGGTTCTATGTAGTTCTACCGTGCACCAAGCGTGGCAGAAAAGTGCACTTGGCATAATTGCTGTACCTAGTCAATCACGCGCCTCGCATATAGGATATTCTTTCTGTTGAAAGCACACGAGGTTACAAGAAATGCTGCTCGATTCTGACCACGGGCATTACCACCATTACCTTGAAGATTGCTGCACCGCTCAGGTTCGATTGCCACTCAGCAGACTCAACGCGGCACTACTGCCGAGGTGCGGTGTTCTGTCCGCAATCATTATCTGTCATGCAATACCGGAGGTGCTATTAACGCCAAACATAATCAGAAAAACCTCCCCGGGGGTTAATTTTTACCGCTGCCGGTATTGTGAAACTTCATGATCATGGATTCCTGTCATCTCTTGAACGGTTGCACATTCTTCTAGAATGTTGATCATAGTTTTTTTTTCCCATTAATCTCCCATTATCATTCCCACGTCATCGCGCGACCTAGTAAGCATGATTGACAAATTGGTGCAAATCTTTTCCCTCCACCGATGATGTTAAGTTAATTGATTCGAAAAAAAAACACGTCAGATGGGTGTTTCCCGTCGGCGCAAAAGGTGCATAGCAAATCTTCACAATCGACGGAGAAGCCGGCCGCCATCAGTTCATGATTGCCCACGTTGGCCACACTGAACAGGCGAACCGTCAGTGTGTGTTTACCTCATTATGCAAATTGTTTAATTATGTTGCAGCGAAACACGCGTGTTAACCGTCAGGTGATGGGTTGTTTCGTTTTAACTGCTTTTTGTTTGCTTCATTTAAATTCTTCTCGGTTTTAGCATTGTATCGATTAAAGAGCAGTTAGATCTTCCGTTCAAGTGTGGCTGTGGAAAGTGTTAATTGGATGATTTTTGAGTGATCTAGTTTTTCAACAGTGCATTCATAATGTTCTTAAACGCTTCGGAATACTACACTGATAAAAAAGCAATGATAATATCTATGTGTCCAACACACGATTTTTAGCAATTTGATCAACAAATGATATCTATTTGTAACCACACATACTTTTCATTATGCCACATATACTTCATATGTGTTTCTCAGAGGGTTTTGATCATGAGTAAACAAATGAATATGTGGAATTTTACATAGATTTCTGCCAATAAATATGTGTGGATTTTTACCCGGGCAAAGTATACTTTTTTTTCTGTGAAGGTTTGCTGGCGGGACTCTGAATTGAGCAGAAACCTCTACGCCAGGCCTTTGATGATATCGTTGCGTAGATCCTTTCGAGTCATTTTGCCAGCCGTACACGGAACATATCGTCCAAGAAGAAGCTGTTGCAAATGATTTGGAAGGAGCCACATTTGAGAATTTTGAGTCCTTTCGTCTGTTTTTTTTTTTCAATTGTCGTTTTTTATTTCGTTAGTCAGTGTAACGTTTGCAAGCTTAAATTAAACGTTCCGTAATTTCTGCAGTCTTTTGTAGCTTAGTCCGTTGGTGTGCTCTGAGAGTCTTCCGAAGCTGTTTTTATTTTTCGAACTAAAAATAAGCAGTTATTGTATTGTTACTTGTGTAAGAGAATGACTCCCTTTGAAGCATTCCACCAGCCGTGCAAGGATCATGTCGTCCATAGAGACGCTATTGTAACTGCTTCAAAAGGAGTTACATTTTCAAGTTTGCTTTCCCTTTCTCTCAGGCATGTTCATGTCCACTGTTTTGTATGGTTTCGTTTCGGCTTTTTGTCGTTTTGTTATTTAGTTTGTCAGTTTACAAGTTTAGTATGAGGATTTTGTTATATTCGTAGTTTCTTCGCAATTTCTTCAGTATTTTGTAGCTAAGTTTAATAGGTTGTCAATTATGTGCTCGGAGAGTCTTTTGAAGCAGTTTTCTTGAATCCAAAATAAGTTGTCATTAAGTCGTCGAGATATTTGAACTCTACCAGTTGTAGTATTGTCTGATGTTAAAAGAATTAGTAGTTCCAACAATATAATTTTTATGGTTTACTGATGGGACACATGAGATCGAAGTTTCCATTAAAAGAGTTTGGGAGGTCGTTGCGTCTCTTTATGTTATTTAATTAGTAAATCAGTGTTACGGTCAACAGGACATTTTGTTACTTCTCCAGTAGTTAATTATTTAGTTAATTGATGTCTAGTTGCTCTTAAAGTAATCTATGCATACCTTGTCTTACCTTGTTAAATTCACCTTTCACTTCGTCCGCCTTAGTCAGTTCTTGTCTTCAGTCTTGTTATTCAGTTAAATTCAATTGTAGAAAAGTTTACGCTAACTTGTCAGTTCATTCCCTCCTTTTTATTTGTCTTATACTAATCTCTTGGTCGTTTAATCGCTTCAAAGTCTTTCATGCATGTGCAGCAATAATTATTTTAGTCCTTGTCAGCTATACACACTAAGATTTTTTTTTACAGAAATCTGTAAAATTTTACCGAAATCCGTTTAGTCGGATTATCGAACGTTCAGCTGTTGAAAATTCAAAACAATTCTTGAAATATTTTGTAAATTTCGAATTTGGTAATTTGGTGACAGGACCTCAGGTTTTTTCTTCCTCCCCAGAATCAAAGCAAAGATAATCTTAGCTCACTTTGTGAATTGCTTTCAAAATCAGCTTGGTGTGCATCCAAAAATTGAAAGTAAAAAACAATTGTAGTTTGAGCAACATTGAGAACCATGCTGGGAATCAACTGGCTCTCCAAAAGATCCGGAACGTCCGTAGAAGTGGCCAGTTCTTGGAAATAGTCCCAAATTGACGACATTTTGTTTTTGCTACCAACATTCAGTTTATGAAAATATAATAGAATGAACTTCAATTCGTGGCCTGAAAATGTTCCTTCAGAGGTCGTATGGCGGCCACCCGGAAGATTCCATCGCGACCAGATCACATATCCGAGGGGAGGGATAATGTTATTAAACGTTTCGGAATACTAAATAGTGAAGAAATTCTTGAAGTTACAGTGCTACTATTTGACCCAAATAAGGGAAAGGTCGGTTTCGGCAATGTTGACAATTTCGGAAATTATTTTTTTTAACAACATAATTCAACATATTTTCACATCAAAACGCTTAATTAAAAGCATTAATATGGTTATTTGAGCCTTCAGCTTACATTTATGTTCATTTCAAATAGGAAGTTACCTCTTCATGATATATTTCATTTCAAATAAATCACACGAAATTAAAAATGCAGCTGATCCGTATTGCCTTCAATAGAACAATGTTTAACTTGCAGTTTGAATGGAGCGATAACCGAATAAAATGGTTGCTGCTGACGAAAGTTATTAGTCTTAGGCTATATTAAAACACATTTAAGAAGTTACGGGTCACTCTACGTAATCAACAGTTTTGGATTATTATTTTTTTCCAAGCGATCACTAAATTTACCATTTTTAGGGGTTGGTGCGGGCTTATTAATAGGCGGAACATTCAAAATCAAGCGTTTTTCAGGGGATAATGTGGGCACTGTGGGTTAAGTACTTTTTCCGGTACTATGGCTAACTCTTGTACGATACCTACCAAAACATGAATTCCATGAACATTTTATGACTGAAGAATAAAATATATGGCCAATATAAAAAGGTTTGACACGAGGAAAACAAATCACATTTTTCATTTTGGATCACAGTATTGTAAAGGGCAAAGGGTAAATGCACCCTTCTTTTTGGGGAAATGCTCCTTAAACTTTGGCAAAATGCTCCTTAGATGCGCTTGCCCGGTATAATGCAATCGGAGGTATTAACCTTCTGGTTAGCGCTTGCCGGGTGTTTTGACGGGTCTTCAGTTTCTTCAAGATTGTATAGTTTTGACGAGTTTTAAGTTTCTGAATTTAAGAGTCGTCAAAACGAAATTAAGATTCGTCAAAACGAAATGAAATTAAGACTCGTCAAAATGAAATTTAAACCCGTCAAAACTACCTCGAAGCTCCGCTATACAATCTTGAAGGAACTGAAGACCCGTCAAAACAACCGGCAAGCGCTAACCAGAAGGTAAATACCTCCGATTGCATTATACCGAGCAAACGCATCTAAGGAGCATTTTTCCAAAGTTTAAGGAGCATTTCCCCAAAAAGAAGGGTGCATTTACCCTGCTGCCATCAAACCTGGCCTTAAATGCACTGTCCGGTACTTGGAATCCATCAAACGAGTGAGAGAGCGAATTCGGCTGAATCCTGGTAAATCTGACCGAAAGATGGCCAAAGAACTGGGAATGTCGCAGTCAACGATCACGAGTATTTTAAAAGACAACCATACAAAAAACAACGGGTGCATTGAGTCAAAAGATGTCGGAAACTGCTCAAGTGGCACGGTGATTGTGATATTTTGTTTTTGGACGAAAAAAAAAGGGTCCTGCTAAAGGATCATCACAACCAGCAAAATAATCGAGTGTATGCAGCACATCTCTCTGATATTCCTCGTGATAAACTAGATGTTCAAAGGTTCCAGAATGTTTCCAGGGTTAGATGGTTTGGGGGTGTATCTCCAAAACTTCGGAGGTTCCATTGCTGTACATTTAACCTTTTGTTAAAATGAACAGTAAATATTACATCGATGATGTTTGAAGAACCATTTTTTCCCTTCGTCAAAAAACACTACAAGAATGCACCATACTGCTTCCAACAAGACTCTGCACCGTCCCACCTGGCAAAAGGTACACTGGCTTGGTGCGAGGACAATTTATTTTATCCCCGTAGGATTGCAATGATCGGGGTTGGTTTTTGAAAATTTTCAAGTGATTATGCCGGAAGGATCTATGGTGACCGAATAAACACCGGGCTTTCGAAATCAGCTCACATAATCTTCTTAAATTTTTTTGGGATTTAGTATCAGTCAGTGTACGCGTTTTGTCGTCTAGGTATTTGTTTAAGTCCGTGTTTTTGTACTTGTTCGTGTCATTGTATTGTTAGTGATATTTTTGTCAGTGCCATTTTTGGTATCTGCGCAATTTCATATAGTACAGGTGTGACAATGTAACAGCTATCTCCTTTATTCTACGCTCCCAAATGGAACAAAGTATTTGACGTTAGACTTATCGGGAATCAGCTGCTCTGTTGGACATGGATATTTGTGGACGATCTTTTAATATATAGTTATGTTTGTATGTATGATGTGTATGTAGTTTTGGAAATGTTAAATAATTTACTTACCCAGACTGTTGTTATTATTATTAGTTGTTATGAAGGGGACAAATGCTTGCGATTAGTTTGGATTTTGGTAGTGTAGTGGTTAAATTATCAGGATTTAAATTAATTTTCTTTTTAACAATATATCATAATATTAAACGCGAACAGTAGTGAAACAGTTTTCGAATGCAAATTGAAATTCGGGAAGGGACCCTCTTGGCCTGAAATTCAAAAACTCACACCGTAGATTGAGGTATGGGAGGAACTCACAACATGCCCATTGAGGTATGGGCTTCGCCTTTGTCATTTTTTTTTTTCTTCCCATTTTTTTTTTGCTCGGGCTTACTCATGGGGATTGTTAGTTTTGCGGGATACACTTATAGTTTGTCATTGCCCAGAGGATAGAGGTGGGCTGGGAAATGGTTTTGGTGTGTTATGATCTAGGAAGAACATATCAGTGATTGTATTTGTTAAAGTGTTATACCTTTTGATTTGTTGGGAACATACCGCCTTCGATGATACTCGCATGCATGTGCTTCGTCCACGTAGGTCTTTCTTGGGTGGCTACTTGGTCTTGTTCCAACCAGAGGCCGAGATGCCTCTGATGACTAGATAACTATCCAGGTTGCGTCACCATGAGACTCGGATTTGCTTCCACTGTGACCCTACCAGGCTCCAAGCCTAGCCTTCCCGATTTTTGTATTGTTTCTTTTTTCGTTCTAAAAGTATACAAAAATATTCGCTCTTCTGCCAAAAACAGCCAAACCAAACGTCGAATCTTTGTGGTGATGCTTTCCAGAAAGTTGCAGACCCATAATAAAACTCAATTATAATAAAAGTATTGAAATTAACAGACGATTCTTTGAATAGCAGTAATATAATTGAAATTATGCAAATTCTATATTGTATGAAAATAAGAAAAAGGTGTCGAATTTAAAGTTAATATGCTACTACTAGTGGGTTCAAACGGGCAGCAGGGTAAATGCACCCTTGCTTTTTGGGGAAATGCTAAATTTGGAGAAATGCTCATTAGTTGCGTTTGCCCGTAGAATGCAATCGGAGGTATTTACCTTCTGGTTAGCGCTTGCCAGTTGTTTTGACGGGTCTTAAGTTTCTTCAAGATTGTATAGTTTTGAAGAGTCGTCAAAACGAAATTAAGACTCTTCAAAATGAAATTAAGACTCGTCAAAATGAAATTTAAACCCTTCAAAACTACCTCGAAAACTGCGGACCTCCGATTGCATTATACCGGGCAAACGCATCTAAGGAGCATTTCCCCAAAAAGAAGGGTGCATTTACCCTTTGCCGTTTATATGTACTTCTGGTCCACATCACCCCCGGCAACACTGGTTTGCATCTTTCCCGTTTGGGTAAAGATCCAGATAAGCTCTGGGACCTGGTGGTTATCAAGCTACCACAAGGTTTTTCCAATGGCCAGGGGCTTGGTGCGAGGACAATTTTCCGGATTTTATTGCGTCGAAAGAATGGTAACCAGAAATTACTCAGAACGTTAGCTGTCAAATGATTATTTTCCCTGAAAATGATTGAAATTTATGGTAACGTCTTTCTTTCTTCGGAAGGTAAGTAAAGCCGTTCCAAAAGGGTAGTAAAGTCAGGTCATGTATTGATGAGTACGATATATAGGATGAAGGTGCCTCTCTCCGATGGCAAACAAGTTAAGGATGAAATCCACCATAATAATAGAATAGGAAAAAAATATGATCACATCCTGTCAAACACTCTTAATTTTTAAATAGGGTGATTAACTTGTTCTCGGCAGTCTAAACCAATCTTTCTTTGAGTATATTGTCAGCGTAGTGTAAGTTTACGAAATTTCGAGGTATTTACATTTTACTTTCGATAGTCAATTAGTAGCACACTTGTAATAATTAAGTTGTGGTAACTCTTATGTGACTCGCTTTAATTACACTCAAGTAAATGCAACCAATTATGTGTGTTGCTTCGGAATTAGATGGATAGATATTTTTTATGATTGAGCTTTTCAGCCTCGGTATTGTTAATCCTCTCTCTACCGAATTCATATTCATGAATGATTCAACATGTTTTGTACAAAACTGCTAACTTATGCCGTGAATTTTATTATTTCTAGAAGCCTATTTTTCTTCGACTGCCGTTTCATTTGAAATGTATGTTAACCAGATATACAATTAAAAGCAATTCAAAATCATTAAGAATTTCTGATGCACGTAATTTTTAAGAACAAAATAATAATACAAATCTTATCAGTTTAAAACTGGAGATCTATAAAGTATTATGTTTTTCAGTTCAGGATTTGAATCTGTCACAGTGATTTGAAAAAATCTTGTTTGAAAATTCATAAAAATGTTTGCAAAGGGCTGATGCTGTATCATGTACAAGTGGTACAAAGTCATGGAGTAAGTTAGGGGATTCAGCTCAAGAAGTTTCTCAAAGTTTTCGATTATCTGAGGGCTTCATAATTTCACACCTGCCAATGGTACCGAAACCGACACATTCCCTATGTGCAATATTCACACTGACCCTATTGTTTGTTTCAAAATTTCCCCTTTTATTCTATCATTTTAATCATTCCACTAAATTTAAAGCCAATGATCCGATTCTGGGTTTGATTTCGTCTACTTAAATTATCATCGAATCCCGAGCAGGAGACAACAACATATGAATACCTAAACAAAATGCCTAAGAATTGCAAGCAAAATATCTCTTGACTAACAAAACTTGTTATTTCGGATACCTGGGAATACCTGAGAGGTACTATTTTGGTATTGTCTTACCTGAATGTTATTCGCAAAACATTGTGGGAACATTTTTATGGTATTATCCTCTGGTATTTTACCTCTTATTCAGCGCTCTTAAATACCAAAGCCAGTTATCAAGTTATTCGTTCCTGCTCGGGATATCATCAAACACATTTTGAGATTCATTTTCGGAATGCAAAAACGGTTGCAAATTCGTAAGAACAAACTTTTTTGACGTTTCCTTCTCAACGGTTCGTACTTATTCGAATACAGGAAAAGTCCATTCCACCTGGTTTTATAATTAAATTGTGCATCCTTAGAAGGGTAAAAGAATCAACATTGAATCGAATTCGTCAAATATTGCAAGGTAAGTGTTCTTCCTAATTGTCCGAGAAAATAAATTTCTTGATCCTGTGCACATTTAAGCTTTATTAAATTATTCATTCAATTTAAATTCTACACTGAACAATACTTAAAAAGCTCTTCTTCATATTCCTCTAATGCTTTAAAGCAATTACTCAGAAGAAACGTACTTTTGAGTCGAGTTTCACCTAGTCACCGAGTTACTCTCAACGTCAACTCAACAAACACAACGTTAATTAAACCGGTGACCGATCTTGTCCCCATATCGTCAACGGAAACGAACTGAAATCCACGGACCTTGACTTTCAGATCAACTATCAACACCTTCATTCATGTGATTCCCCGCACACGGCAAATATGAGAACTTGAACCTACGTCATCGCTAAATCGTCGGGTTTTTTTTTTGCTGCGTAATCATGCGACTTCCTCACGGGTTGGTGGCGTGTGCGATTAAGTTTCCCATCCGTCAGACAGGTAAGTACCGTAAAACTCCTCTATCGTCACTTTTAATAGCATTTCGCAGTATGCAACGTCACCAGCGTCGTGTTTCAGTAGTACAGTCTGTGACATGACCGTTGACCTTTTCAAGATCAAATATCATTTATCGTACGCTGCAAGAGATCGTCGTCGCTTACAATGTTGGTAGGCACTATGTAAAGTGAGCACTACGATAGTATCGGCGCAAAAAAGTAAACTTGTCCTCAAGCACTTGTATAGCATGGCAAAAGTGGACGTCGCGTTTGCGAAATCGCTGTCTCGCAGTTCGACCGGACAACGTTCACGCAACCAACCTCCTGTAATGTGCAAATAAATCATTGGAATGATTAGCTCGTCGTCCACTTGAAGGAATCGGCCCGAGATGAGGATGGTGGTTGATCGGTTCGAGTAGACCGGTTGGCTCTGCAATACAGCCAAACATCTACTTCGACTCACGTGAACTTGAATTTTTAATTGAAACCAAGTGTACTCCGATGAACGGCGATGCTCTGCGCTCGGAATGGACTTGTCGCCGGAATCGCATTGCTGCGATATGTGGTGAGATGTTGAGCGTAATGGATCGAAGAAAGGCAAAAATAAAAAAAAACGTGCTGAAGATAGTCTCTCAAAATGGAACATTCCGAAAACCGGCTTCGCTGCTGAATACTGCTGCAGTGGTGCCCAGGTGGTCAAACCGTGCGATTAATTGCTTGCTTGTAAAAAGTTATAAAGAATTGTTTTAGTTAGAAGCATTTCTTTAGAGATTCATTTTTTAAATATTAAGTTTAAGCTTTTTCAGTTTACTTTCGGCGTTTAAATTCACATTTCTGCTGATGTTCACAACTTTCTAACAACTAATTTCCACTTAGAATCCGCAAGAATTATTTATATCTTTAAATGCAATGAAATGCCATACACGATAGTAAACTTTGCAAACTACTTCCATATTTTTGTTCCCCCTATTGGGTGTAATTGGGAGCAATTGGGTGGATATAGGTTGTCGATATTACTGAATAACCATCCGGCTGTAGTGTCAACTTGCCAAATCAAGCCCAATCAGGTCTATTGTGTGCATTCATAAAAGGTAGCACGCGTTTCCTGTCTTCCTTGTTCAAGTTGGTTTTCGCTCCACACTTGCAAATACCTTGTCAAATCATAAAAATCAGAGCAAATTTATCCATGAATGAGAACTTCAATCTGCCAGAGACATTTTCGCGTGTCGTGCCTAGGCAAACTTTTGAACTAGGAAGCTGTCCGCAATCCATTCTCACGTAAGTTTGATTGTCAATGAACAGGCTTCCTAGGTACCTCGTCAGAAGCTGGTCATACAAACTTCAGGCGCGAATTGTGGTCACTAGACTCGGCATCAACGTCCTCTTTGATTACTTGTTTTTGCTCGCAAACGGAGCCTTCTAACGAAATTGTGAGCGGCACCGTATTTTGTTTTGAATTAATTATCTGACAGTCCAGGGGTTGCTTTGATGCTTCTCAACACTTTCGAATCCAGCTGACGATCGTGAGTTCGATTACGGCACTTCATTTGACACTGTTCCGCTCACGTAAATGAAATTCAATCCTATACGTGGCATCTGGGAACTGTCTTGCCTTTGAAGGTCCAATATGATCCTGAACAGGTTACATGGTATCATACAAATTATCATATTGAATACTCATTGATATTTAGCTGTTTAGAAATCAAATTGGTTCAATTTGGCGACGACTTTCGTAGATGGAACACTCATAAATAAAGGACCTACATGCGATCCGCCGTCACAGATTCAAAACGGCCTACTTCGTCCATTCCAAGTTTGTTAGCCAAAATATTAAACTTCATATAGCAACAATAATTTTGATTGCATAAAAATTGAAATTTGGTTAAAAAATAATTGATAAATCGTTGGACCAAATCCAGGTCAAAATGACCCGAGTGCATTATTTTTTGAATGCATTAGGAGAATCGTTTGCGAAAATAATAATCATTTACCATCGGACATTAAGAGGGATAAATTTCTTGCTTGCTTGTGATTCTTGTGCTTGTGAATACCAAAAACTATTGTTGATACAATTAAATCCCTTGACATCATTTTGCACCTGAAACGAGCAAGCAAAGTGTTGTGGAAAATTTTCCTCTTGAATTCGATTGCTTTCGAACCTGCTGCATTTGAGTCACCCTTAACGACCACCGACACCACACTCTGCTGATAAGACTTTATCAATCACTAACTCTGCGGGTGTGGGACTGTCCACAAGGGACCAAACTTATCACCTTCTCTTTCGCTGGGAAGCAATGATCGGTTTCCAAGAACAACTCTCTCTGTCTAATGACACATAGGAAGGTGAAGAAGAATTATTCCACAATTTGTACTTTTCTCTGCCATTGATGGACAGAACGACGGACCCGACTGTGAATCAATCAAGTCCATAAATTATATTTGCTTTCGTCCGCGAGAGAGAGAAGGCAGAATGAGTCGTTGATAATGGGATGCACGTCACACCATCGAACCGTTGTCGCTTTCCACTGATGACAAATTCCCATGTCAGGACCGTTTAGGATGACTCGTCATCAGGCCGTCTATGGTGACCAGTTCTTAGAACTTGATGAATTGCGTAAAACCTGAGCCGCCCGCGGTAAGGTTAGTCAGGGAAAAGTCTGAACCTTCACTACCCGCCAAATAGTAGGAATTGGTAGTTGAGACAGTCATTTGGAAAGTACTGGATTTGATTTGAGGTTAAACTAAGTCAAAGCAACTAATCATCGTAAATAATGATAATGGAACGGGGTATGGAAGTGAAGTAGGGGTTTTCCTGATGGTGTTTTTTCTTCAAGAGTGCTCAGAATCTTGTTTTTATTTAGTCTGGATTTAAACGAATAGTGCAACAGAAGAGGAGTCATATAGCCTTGTTAGTTAAAAAAAACAAGATATTGATTAAAAAAAAGTGTTCAAAATGTTTTGGCATGCATAAGCTTGCATGTTCGTGATTTAAAAGCAAAATAAAATTCATTGCATCAAACATAACAGGAGAATCATGTTGAACTTTATTGGTGGTAACTAAGTTCCGACCGGTATTATCCTCGGATCAAATTCGGATCAATAATGCCCAGCTGCTTTAATGTTAATATCAAGCTCGATCCAAGTGATTCGCGGTGAACATATTATAGACCATTAAAGAGAAGCGAGATTAAAACTTAATCTGCGATGAAAATTACCGATAAGGACTATTCATTAAAGAAAGCGGACACCTGTTTATCAGTGGTTTAGGGTTCAAACGTAACGAAAAATTGTGAATTTTCACTCAGTGTGTAAAACGATTGTTTACTTTGGCAACACACTTGAACAGTCGAAAGAATGTGAGAAATGTCGAACGATGGGTCGGATCAGCTTGTCAACTTGCAGATTAATTCTGCACAACTGATTTTCCTAAAAATTGTCCTTCCGAAAATTGGAAAAAACCGTGAAGTGCACTTAATCTGCAGTGTTCAAGATTGTTAAGAATAGGGATGCAGAGGTAAACACGGCCCCTAAACAGTAAAGGTCACACTAACATTCCTTCCTTATTCCCGCCTGATTGTAAGAACGTGGCAGGCGCCGTTATTGATTATTAAAGAAATTGAGTCATTGAAACGTGTACAGGGAGAATGGTCGGTTACTCCCAGCAAAATTCAGTTGATTCACTGTGCAATTTCACTGATTCTGATCAATCACGGAGTAGCAACCATTGATACGTGCAGTAAGTCAAGCTTAGTGTTCAAGATTGTTAAGAAGTTTAGAGAAATGCGTTCACTTGAAGATTCTCCGAAATCTGGATGCCACAAGGGGGCATCGGATCAGAAAAAGGAGCTGGTAGCGGTACGCCTTTTACCAAAAAAGTGGACATTAGCGTCGGAACTGTGCAGAATATCAAAAAGCGTAACAGTATCAAAACCTACAAAAATCAGAAAGCACCCAAGAGGACGGATTCATAGAAAGCTTCTTCAAAAATACGGTCATGGAACTTGTATGACGTGCTCTTCCAAAAGCCGAACCGGTGCATTTTTATGGACGACGAGACGTCCGTCAAATTGGATACCAATACACTTCCGGGGCCACAATTTTTCAACGCTGAGTAGATGACACATGTGCCTGATTATGTGCGACAATCCAAACCGAAACATTTAGGAAAAAGGTTTTAGTGTGGCCAGCCATTTGTTCCTGTGGCTTGAAGAGTTCTTCATATTTCACAACGGGCATAATCTACGGTGAAAATTACAGAAAAGAGTGCATCAAAAAACGACTTCTACCCATCTACCAAAAGCATACGGATCCTCCATTGTTTTGGTCGGATCTGGCATGCGCTCACTACGCTTCTGCTGCGTTCGAGATGCTCAAGAAAGAAAAAGTCGATTTTGTCGAAAAATGCCAAAATCCCCCAAACTGCCCTGAACTGCGTCCTATCGGAAGATACTGGGCAATGATTAAGCGGCATCTTAAGAAAGATAGAAGTGAAGCAAGCTCTGCTAATTGCTTCAAGAAAATTCGGTCTGCAGCACAACGAAAAGTGACGGTGAAAGTTGTGCAGCATCTAATGGAAGATATCAAGAGAAAACTCCGAGTGTTCTTCAGAAATGAAAATAAATACTCAATCTCACGTGAATTCAGTCATATATATGTTGATTTTTATTTATATAATGAAAACTTATGAATTTGTTCGAAATAAATATTTTCCTTTGAGAAACAGGTGTCCACTTTCGTTAATGAACATTTCTTAGAAGACAAATTTATTTTATCTAGTTTACAATAAACCTCAGGATACTTCTGTAAATCCGGGCATACTTTACGGAGATGTAAATTATGTCAAAGTCAACGCTTCAAGAGAGTTGAAAATAATGGTTTCGATGAATCCTTGAAAAATATAAATTAAAACTGAAAATGAGAGAACAAATTGGAAAACCAAAACATGAAAGAATGTGTAACTTACAAGAAGCTATTCATTATGTTAGAAATGCGTGGAATACGAATATAGGCCGAGAATTTGCTTCATTCTTTTTCCCCCCCCAAAAACCCCCCTCCCATCCCTTTTTTTTTTTTCAAAATTACTTTCTGATTATAAATCCCTCCCACTCCCCCCTCACCGGCGCTCTTACTGTGCCCGGTGGACCTTTCGGAATTTTAAGCTAAACATACAGAATCGTCGGGAAACAGCCGTGTTGGAATGATTTGGTACTGATTTTGGCATTTTACAATGGAGTAAGTGGCCCCAACCGAATCTCTGCGTGGTTTAAATCTATTCAATCGGCTTTCAGGCCTTGGTTAAATATTTGTTTGTAATCCAATATACTACCTGTAACAACGTGTCCATCACATATTAAAAATCAGCACACCATTGATCATTGAAACTAATATCTTTTTTCCATACCCAGAAAAAAAACTGAAATTTCATTGTGATGTAACTATCAGAGCATGTAAAATTGTACTTCATTCCACACGAAGGAGCAACTTGCATGAAATAAACTATCAAAGATGAGCTAAGAGAAAATAATTTTTTTTTTGCGCCTGCGATAAAACACATACTTACGCGCACCAATCTTTTTAATTTTTCTTCCCTTTTTTTCCCCGTTACTATTAAAGTTTAAAACATTTAGTTCATCTATCAAGCTAGAATAAACACAGCTATTCGGAATTTGCATAAAATTTTCAAGCTTTGCGCTTAACTCCATCCATTAGGATTTGTACAGAATCTCCAGATACCGTGGCGGCCTTCTTTTTACAAATTTGTTTAAAGTGCTTGATATCTTTGATTCCTTGTTTCTTTCAAAGAAGCTTCCGCTTTATCAGTGCCCAATATCTCCCGATTGCCCGTAATTCAGCACAATTTGGCAGATTTTCGGTTTTTGGTACAATATTCGCTTGATTTTGTACCATTTCATCATAGTTTGAGCATAACGACATGATCCCAAATAGGGCCAGAGCAAAACATTTTCCTTGTGGTTTTTGATGAAGGGTAGCAATCGCTTCTGCAGGCACTCTTTCTGGTAGATTTCCTTGTTGATTATGCCTGTAGTGACGAAAAATTTACTCTTTCTGCGAAACGTGCAAATTGCTTGCCAAACAAAGTATTTTTTAAGAAATTTCGATGCCTTTTTCGTCCTGAAATGTTCGAATGTAGCATTCCTTAACATAGCAGGATTAAAAACCAACCTTGGAAGCGGCTTAAAATCCTTCAGGATTGTTCATAACAACGCATGATATCTTCGTAAACGGTACAATCGTTAACGCGGTACAAACGTTGAACCTGTGTCTTTGCAATCAAATTCTTTTTTTTTTTAGTTGCAATTTGGAACTGTTTTTAATTTATACGACCTCAGCTTCAAACGATGTTTTTTTTATGTATGTATAGACTAAACCAGGTGACATTCGGGTTTTCTTTCAATACCCTCTTCACCTTTCGGTCACCTTTTGACAGGATCCATTGTTTTTATCACTTCTCAGTTTTTTTTCGGCCATCAAACGTTCTGAAAACGATTTGAGCACGTCATAAACAGTGAATTTAGGAAAATCCATTTTTTTTTCAAGTTCTCGTATTGACAAGTCAGGATTTGCCTTAACCGGCACAAAATTCGCTCGTGCACGTGGGGGGGAGAAAACTGAAAAGAAAACACAAATAAATTGGAATACAAGGTAGACAAGACATTTACAATCATGAAGGAAGTGAAGGGACTTCTGAATCAGGAATAGAAGGCTAGTTAAACAGAGTAAAGTAAAGAAAAATATAAATAAATATGCAATCAAAATATTCCAAGCCAACATGGTTAACCCTCTACTTCTCAACCCCACCTTTAGACGGCCTTCAATAAAATGTTTCTAAAATTATCAAATGTTTTTTATATGATAATTCTCACACTAGCATCTCTTCAAAATGTGCAATGTGTATGATAGACACACATTGTTTATGTGTAAACAATGTCTTGTCTGATTTATTTCACGTGAAAACATCAAAAGTCGAGGAAAACGCAGAAAAAACTTTTTTGTGTTCGGTACTGTAACATAATCGGAAAATTATCACAGTTTTCTTAGTTTTCACAGAATATAAAATGTACTACTTTGCGTTAGACATAAAGTCTTGTTGTGACATTTGCTGTAATATATTGTATTTTGGTGGAACGTGTAAGCTGCCTTTAGGCTGGGTTGGGCATTTGGGTGAACTAAAAATCTTTTTTGCAGTAAATGAAAACAATTCAAAACTTTGTCATTTGGGCCTATTTTTATAATGTTCTAATGTTTCGCGTCTCATAATGAAAACACCATCAAGTAGAAATTTGTTCCTGTTGAGCGATCGGCAGGCCAAGGAGGCACTTGAATCCCAGGAAGACGAGTCGAAACTGATGAGGAACCTAATGCGGGAGACGACTTTGGTGATAGTGATGACGATTGTTTTCACGACACTGAATTGAAAGAATTGTTTACATCACCACCCCTATAAAAAAGAAGGGCATTGATAAGGATTCCAGGATCAGCAAAGGGAAGTCGAACCCAATCGCGAGACCTGGAACATTTACTGGAGCTGCGAACGAAATCGATCCTAAGTCGTCAGTATTTAAGGACATCAAATGGCGTAAAGGAAATCTGGTCGTTCCGGAGTCAGACCTCCTTTTTGATGAACCCAACCTGGAACAGTTTAAAGAAATGAACACACTGTTCAATAGCTTTTCATACTTTCTCGATGGCATCCTGGAGCACATAGGAGCTCAGAAAAACCGTTTTGCGAAGCGTTTTTTTACAACATTTTTGAGAATAAAATAGGAGGTTTTTACGCCACATGGCTTTTCCCCATTACATTTCAATAAGATGTTAAGTCAGTTGGAATTATATCAATAAATAAATAAGATTTTTTTTTGAATTCTTATTTACATGTCTGTTTACCGATTCCCAAGTGTGAGATCCTATTGAAGTGAATATGCATTCCTGCCCATTCAAAACACAAGGACACGAAACAGATTCGATGAAATTCACCGACACCTACACTTTAACGACAATGACACCATGCCTGTTAAGACTTCAGAGGAATTTGACAAATTATATAAAATCAGATGGGTCTGAGCATTTTAATTATAAATATAAATATCTTTGCGTAGAGGAGCATATGTGTGCCACCAAGATGAAAGCACTTAGTACTTGGCAAACAAACCCCTCAAATGAGGTTTTGAGCTTTTTGTTTTGTCCGATTCGTATGGATTTTCGTACAGTTTTGAGGTTTACCGCGGAGCTGGTGACAATTTGGTGTTACCGGGAATTCCCGATTTGGGGACAGCAGCAAATGTAGTGGTGCGGCTATCAAAAACACTTCCGGATCTCAGAAATCACAGAATGTATTTCGATAATTTCTACGCATCACTAATCTTGCTACCTACGCTCCAGAGGTATGTGTTTTAATGTAATTAAACTTAAATTTTATCATATGGGAGGTATTGACATGGCTCATTGGTCGATATTGTATCCGGGTCAAAACTAACAAGTATACAAACCGTTTGGTATCATCTGCTGGATTTGGCTCATCGTGGGAATTGTACCAGCTACCGAATTTTCGAGCTGAGGTCGCAAAAGCAATGTGCACTTACAGTATTCCAGCCCCCAGGCCACCTTGTCGACTACGTATGATCACTACGAAGAAGAAATCTATTCCAAAGCGAGAGTACCTTCCACCAGCTGATACAAGATATGACGGATTTGATCACTTCCCAGAAATTCTACCTCGTTCAGAAAAAAGAAAATGCCGATATCAGGAGTGCAAATCAAATGTCACAAATGCGGCAAATACTTGTGCCTACAGGGAAAACAAAACTGTTTTTACGATTTTCATCATAAGGAATTAACAGTAAGAGCGTTTTTGAAGAAAGGTTTTTTTTTACTCAACTGCCCAACCCCGCCTAAAGGCGGTCTTATATTTTTGGTATTCAATAAAAAGTACGTTACTTCTTTGAACTAGTAATAAATTTTCCAAATTTCTTATCACAAAACTAATGTAACCTAGTGTTTTCATGCAAATCTGGGCATTAGAGGGTTAATGGAATCGAAAGTAATCGAAATAATTATAAACATGATACGGAATAGGGAAAAACGCGTATTTGTGTTAGAGAGATTCAGAAGATAAGAAAGATAGATGAAAGAAGGAATGACAAGAACAAGATAAAAGGTTTAATTTCATACCTTTATAGAAAAACAAGCAACAAATGCTGAGGGAACAATTAGTCCTTTCATAATAACATACGAATATCGATATCATAATGTTATTCAAGATTCTTGAAATCAGCAAACGTCGATGCCGTCAAAAATGAAGATAACAAAAATGAAAAACTGAAGATGAAGTTAAAAGTTGTATTAATGATATATCTGTTATCATTCAAAATGCGCACCAGAATTACAAAAGATCTATTTTGTTAAATTCTGCAAGTGTAAAGAGCTTTTTGTATATGAAGATAACCTCAGAATGTACGTGTATGAACAGGTTTTTTTATGTGAAATAGAGCTATCACCTTTCATATTCAGGACTTAAAATGTCTGCATTACCAATAAATACAAATTGATTAACAAATGTGCCGGTCAGTGAAATATGGATTGCAATTTTTCTAAGCAAATAATTTTCGTGACAACACCTACAGTATAATTCAACAAACTTTTTTCCAGTTTCCTTTGAACAATTCTCTATATTAGCTCATATGTTGACAAACTGAAGCATAAAGAGCTTAAAAAACGACGGGGTTATAAACGAAAGAGAAAGTTGATGCGGAAAATTTATCAATTCCGATAGCACTTACTAATAGCTTAACCTAGCTTAAATGTAGGGTTATCAGGCATTATAACATCGTTTTTTCGGATATCATCTCGGCGAATCACCTCCTCGTCCCCACCCGACTCCGCAAAAATATCCGCGGTTGCCGTAGGGAACATTTATAGAGCGACTCAAATTTCTTCTTCCGTCATCCCAACGAGTCAAACTTTTGGTGTTTTGTTTTCGAATTCCTACACGCACATTAAGACCATTTACGATGGGGCCAACCTAGATCATCGTCGTGCCATGGCGAAAAAGCGGACAAGATTTTGGCACGCACCGGAGAGCGGAGATGTTTCAATGTCACGAAACGAACCGAACCGCGGCACCGGTGGCGGGCCCCTCAAGCAAAACCGGCATCAAATACGTAAATCGGATGACGGAAACCCGCCATCCACCGAAAATGACAACGCCGATGTCGACAAAATACCGCCGATCGAGTGGTGTGATATGACGGAAGATTAAATAGAAGCGCTAGGGACGATACATTTAGCACCACTACTGACCGACGACCGGTTTGCAACAGTATGCGGATCGTAGTGTGAATATAAAAATAACCGACAGTGAACTCTGTCGAGGTTTCACCTTTCGGGACAACGTGAAATACGATGCCACGCCACGCCGGCTGAATAAAAGTAAAATCACCTATTTTCGAATTGATTTGGTAAATATTAAAGGGTTTTGTTACCGTATCGGCACGTAGAAAAGGTGCATTCAATTAGCATTTCTAAACTAACGAGGATCGAAGATGATGTTATGTCATGCTGGGTTTATGACGCGATGAGATGGCAGTTCATCAATTTTCATTGATGGGAAGCCCACCAAATTACAAATCATCTACAAAAACCACATCGAGGTTGTGGCGCCTCCTAGCCCCTGCAATCTGATCTATGAGCCGGTGGATCCAATTTCCAATCATCTAATCTAAATTGCTAATTGCCGTAATTAGCCGTCATGGTTGCTGACTGTCATCCAACGACATCGTATGAGCACCGGATCTGGCTTTTCATTTTTCTTAGCAGCAAAACAGCTATTAAAATCACAATGCACTGAGATTTCCACGCCTTGGATCATATTTCTCACCCATTCAAGTTCACTCGAACCACGTGTCCGAGTGAGTGAGAAAAAGTTGGACTTCGGTTTGAACCTGAACCACCAGGAACAATAGAGCGGGGAGTCACTCGATTTTGCCACTCTGGCGTAAAATAATTTTACACCTGTAATTCGTTAGGCTAAGTGTGGATAAGCAGCTTCATGACGCGAGAACGTTCAGTTTCAATGTCGAGCCAATTAATACCCGCTTGTGCACACCGATTCCGTTGCTAGAAATACATTTCACCACTTTATCTTATCACTATATTTCCACCACCATGTTCATTGAAGATAACAGAAAATTACTAAAAACCCTGAGCACGGTCCAAGCGATGAAGAATCTGGTAAACATGTTACAAAAATATACATTGTACCTTTGGCGCACGGAAAGAGTCGAATGTTTGCGTAATCACAACAAAGTTTGCCAACTGACGTTTCAGACCGAACCTGTCTCCAGGTCCCTCTCATGATGAGAGGTTTGACATTGTGTACCGAGGAAGTGAACGATTGACGATTAGATAAACAATTTGGTGGCGAATATCGATAAACTCTGTTCCGTAGGAATGCGGTATGGTTTTGGAGCGGGTAGTCGAAATGTGAGGATATGTTTCCGGCACTAAGTTTCAGAATTTCGTCGAGAAGAGTAAGCGACACACACCCGGATGTATATAAGAGCTAGCAAACTATAGAGGATAGAGGAAGTTGCCATGTCCAAACGTTATGTCATAGGAATATTAGTATAATTTATCAGTTATTTGTTTAAGCCAAAGGAAGTGTTACACATACGCTTTCGTTATGAGTAAGAAGAGAAAATATGAGGAAACGTTCAATTGATTATCGAGATTTTCAGCCTCGGGCTGGTTCATCTCCTGTCGTAGTCACTCAAATACCTCTCTTGGGTATTTTCGTAACTTGTCCGGGGGTGAGATTCGAACTCGTGACTTTAGCGTGAGAGGTATGGATGTTAACCACTACGCCGGGGTCGCCCCCAAAACGTTCAATTGTAGAGTTGAAATAATTGTCATACAATACATTTCTATACTGTGTAGTGTCTTATTATTAGGCATTTCACAGTGTCTGCATATATGTTTGAGAAATGAATCAAAAGAGATGCAGATTCAACAGTTTAAAAAAGTTTGAAGCAGTTCCTGAAAAATTTAATTAAATAGCTGATTATTTCCATTTGTTGGAACCAATTAAAGCAAAGACTTGGAGCAGTAAGTTTAACTAGCTTAGTTGTTATTTTCTTATGCAGAATCATTGGATTAAAAAATACCTTCATGTATTATAATAGCTGTTGAACCAGATATTAAATCCATAACTATTGGTTAGATCGTGTTTTCGGTAGACTAGATTAACGGTTATTTCTTTTAAGTCATTTCATGTCAAAGACTTTTAATTAAATTTAGAAAATACGTTTGTATTTTTGAGCGCTTGAAAACAATTTGAATTATTTTTTTTTTCACTAATGTGAAAACACTTTTGAACGTGAACCTAATAATACTTAGCTATTCTTTCCTTTACTTTCATAAAAATAAGTTAGTTTTTTTTTCATAACTGATGTGAAATCGGTCTGCTATCTTCAATATAAATAATAATGAAATGGTGTCTTTATGTAAGGTTTTCAGATAATCGGTACGAACCTATTGTTTTCACTTAGTTATAGAGAAACTTGCGGGAAATTTCATTAAGGGAGTTCGAAAACGCTATAGGCTATGACATAATTACGAGAAACATTTGAGTTGAATTATGAGTTGAATCTCAGATGTATCACTAGCTGGTAATGTGCTAAGAAAACCCACCTTTCTTAGCACTATATATGAAGCCAATTTAGAAATTTTTTTTAAGGATTCCATGTAAATATATCATTGGGAAAGGTTTATAATAATCTATTTTAAGATAAATTAAGCATTTGAATTGCTCTTATTTAACGAAAATTCAACATCCGAATGAATCAAACCAGCAAATTGTGTATTAATACATTCAATAATATATATTTCTACATATGAGGAAATTGACCAAAGTTTTAAATGCTTTAAAGGGTGTCCACGATGAAATTGCCACACTATGAAATTGCTCTAACTTTTTAACCGTTGGGTAGAATTTAATGAAAATTTGGGTGGATTTAGTTCATAGTGCATTATTTACATCCTGCAAGTTTTAAAGTCCTGTGATTAAAACTCGCGGAAATGGAGTCGAAAGAACAGCTCGTGCGTGATAAAATCTTGCGCATTCATCACGAGAACAAGGATCTCTCACATCGTTCCATCCCTAAAACGTTGGGAATCGCGAATTCCACGGTGTCGCGAGTGATTAAGCGGTTCGAGGAACGGTTGACCACCGATCGGAAGCCCAGAAGTGAAGGAAAAAGTATTCCGTACAACACCAAAAATCACAACCGCGTAGTTGGGGCCTTCAACCGAAATCCGAACGCTTCCGTTCGGGATGTGGCTAAGAAGCTGCACCTAAGCCGAAGTTTTGTCCAGAAGGCCAAAACTAAGGCTGGGCTTCGAACGTTCAAGGTACAAAAGGCCCCTAATCACGACGAGAAGCAGAACAAGTCCGCCAAAACCCGTGCCAGGAAGTTGTACCTCAACATGCTGACGAAAGTTAAATGCTGCATCATGGACGACGAAACATATGTGAAGGCCGACTTCAAACAGATCCCCGGCAACCTGTTTTTCACGGCCAAGGATAAGTTCAGCGTTCCGGAGCATGTCCGCACTCAGAAGATGTCCAAATTTGCGAAGAAATTCCTGGTTTGGCAAGCCATCTGCACGTGCGGGAAGCGGAGTGCACCTTTCGTGACCCAGGACACGATGAACGGACAGGTGTACATAAAAGAGTGCCTCCAGAAGCGGCTGCTTCCTCTCCTGAAAGCCCACAACGTCCCAACAATCTTCTGGCCGGATTTGGCCTCATGCCACTACTCCAAGGACGTGCTGAAGTGGTATGCGGACAATAAGGTCAATTTCGTGCCGAAAATGTTCAACCCTCCCAACACTCCGGAGCTCCGCCCCATCGAGAAGTACTGGGCGATTATGAAGCAGCACCTTCTTAAACGACCTAAGGTTGTGAAGACAGTCGAGGAACTGAAGAAAGTATGGGTTTACATGCAAAAAACGGTTGATTCACAGGTTGTGCAGAATCTTATGGCCGGGGTTAAGGTCAAGGTGCGGGCATTTGCGTATGGACTGTAAATAAAATACGAGTAAAATGGTAAAATGAAGTTTAATAGTTATTTCTCAATCCCTGAAAATGTGATGGCAATCGGATGAAAACTCGAATTTTGCGAATCAATTTTGTGTGTGGCAATTTCATCGTGGACACCCTTTATACTAACATTGTTCTTGGCCCCTCGGCCTCCCGGGGGGGTTTTTTTTCCTGATTTTTTTTTAATCTTGATTTGGGGGGGACTTTTTTTTGAGATCAAACTAAACCATAAAGAAAAGTTATACAGCAGTTGCTTTCAATGGCTACGGAGCCTATCTTTCACAAAACAGTTAAAGGCAAATATTTCAAAATGTCCTATTGTTTTTTTTTCTATTCAAATTTTCTTCCTTTAATCATGGGAACCTAACTCCACGTAAATTAATCACAAAGTTTGATGAAGGAAGTTTCATACTTGAATGTTAAACCAACGTGAAACTCAACTCGACCATTTGACAGTTAAGAAGACGTTCAAATGAAAATTTGGTTCACTATTAAAAATATCAAAAGAGTAAATTTAACACGGCAATGAATTTCGCGAGGGTACTCACAGTGAAGCGGGAGATATTTTTCAAATTTGATAGCGTATGATTTATTGCTCTTCCAATATTGAGAAACACTCATACACACATATACAGGATACACTCAAGATTTCATTAGACCACTTATTTGGAATAGGCACTAAAAATACATGCAGCATGAGAGATTTGAGCTTATTGTGGCCGAACTATATTTTTGGGGTTACTTGAAGAAATAGCACGCTGTAGAATTTGAAAAAAGATGTTCAGTGGATAGTTGGCCATATTTTGGTGGCATCAAACTTGCTGCTGAGAACTAGTTGAACCTTTGAGAAACTCGCAACAAGAGTAAGGTGGTCAATTTATGAAATTAGGCTTTGAACTTTTAGTTTTTTTTTTAAATTTCGAATCCATTTGCATTTGGTAACTTGGAAAATTAACCTTGAAGCCATTTGATTGCCTTCCTGGAAGTACGCCTCTCAACTCATGAGTGAGAAAAATGATCAATTTTTGAAATTAGTCGCAGAATTTAACTTTTTTTTTCAAAGTGCTTCCAAAAGAATCATTTGCCAAAATTTTGCAATTAGACCATGATCCTCAGTGCAAAGTCGTTGTATGAACTTCAGTCGTCTACAGCAGACGTAGATTTTTTAGAAACATTAATTAAAGAAAGCTCATTGCAATCTGGTGTTCTCCATAATGCAAAATCCGTAAAATTGGTCAATTAAAAAAAAATTCAAATCACTGTGGTTTTTCGTAAAGGTCGTCTTAAGACAAAATTTAAATATATTTGTTATTGTGATTCAAAAACTTTGAAAGTCCACCGAGCACTCCACCGGATGATCCGGAACAACCACAAAAGTGTTCAATTAGTGAAACTGATTTTCGAAGTTGGCGGATTTTAAAAAAACAAATTCAGACTATCATTTGAATACATTTACACTTGTGATTTGAAAATTGAATGAGGGTCACCGGGTTGTCTTGTGAATTATCCAGAGCAATCGTTAAATTGGTCACTTCACTATTATTAGATATTTCCAATTTAAAAAAGAACATTATAATTTAATTATGGTACGTTACGCAATAAAAACATAATTAGTAAAGTATATATAAAGTGATAAAAAAACAAACACGGCACTGTAGGACGAGTCTCCAGACATCCTGAGAGCCGGCCACTTGGATGCGAATTTCGATTAATATATTCAGTTCGTTCCAACAAAAACCTATAAAACTTCCCAGATAACAATAACGAGGAACTCTGAGATTGAATTATTGTTTTGGATATACTGGCAGACCATCTATAGTATTCTCATCTATTGGTCAAAACTATCAATTGAACATCTTTACGGTCGATTCGGAATAACTTGGAGAGCACTTGGAGAGCACCCTGTGCTCTCAGAAAAAGATCGCAAAGCTCTAGGAACACTGTCTTAAATTGGTCTCATGAAAAAGTAAGAAGGCATCTAACCAATACATTGGGAAGGCTAAGATAATGTAGCAGATCTGTTCGCTTCTTCACTTATTTTTGTAGAGTTTTATTTGTGAAAGCCAGTCTGAAATTTCTTCATATACGGTACTTGCATATCGAGCATATTGATGAATATAACTCCGAAATGTGTACAGACAGCTTAGATTTAAATTTCCTAACTCTATCCGATAAGTTCTGGTTCATTTATATCAGCAGAATATGAAAACATAAGTACATGCTTTCGTTTTGACTCTACAGCTTCAAGAAGACAAACCGAACCGATACTTAACGGAAACGGAATACGGAAGGATATAAGTGGTGCAAACCGAAAACGTTCAGCATCATTGTTAACTTTGCACACGTACGTATCATTGAAGACTAGCGAAATTAAACCTTCTTGTCCCCTTTTGTGGAATGATTTGTTGCATATAGAAATAGACAAGTGACACAGGAGTAAATGATTTATCTATAACCATTTAGGAACGAAAAGTATGTGAACCATTCAGTGAAATACGAAATGGATAAAACACAGTGAAGTCAACATTTTCCCTATTATGTCAAAATTCAAGACGGAAATTCAATCGTCGAAACTTCAAAATTTAACTGAAATTTATTAAACTGAAACAGTTTTATCCTCGTTTACTTGTGGAGTGATAGCTCAAGTAAAATTAAAAATGCTTAGCTGATTTATTTATCACGGTTTTATGATGACTCATAGATGCTTATAGTTTGATGATAGTTTTAGGTGGTAGTTATTAAATTTACACTGCAAGTGTTCTTCAAGAGTTCTTCAAGTTACGATAATAGTAGAATGTCAAGGTATTGATAGTTGTCATGAAGTGGTTTTATATTTCATTTTAGAGCCATTGAATAACCCCAGCATAAAACATCCCGCCTTTTCGTTGACCATATATTACTCTCAACGTTAGAAACAGTTGGAAACAGTTAGCCGGATACTAAGTGTGAGAAGAACATAGAAATTAATGGATTTAATTATAGAACCAACTTTTAGTTTACTAAATAACATCCTCCGGCTCGAGTCACAGAAGTGGCTGCCTTATGAAAGATTAAAGTGCTTACACATCACACCCTGCTGCACTGCAATGGTTGCTATGATGGATTGGGCCGCAGTCTTATCAAATAAAACCAGTAAGCAATGATAAGGACCAGCATAAAGTTTGATGGTCATAACGTAGATGAATCAAATACTTCGGTAAACCTTTAAGAGTTTATGATATTCTATTTTATAATCATCCAAAGAGAACATATCCTAATGTAGCAGTAATTCAATTAATTGAAGTAAATCAAGTTTTATCGATAGGAAATGTAAGCCATGGAATACAAATGCATGCAAAATTGGAACAAAATACAAACCGAATGGTTTCCTTAAAAAAGGACGTTCGATGTAATCAAGTGGTTTTTGAATACTATTGATGTTTGTAAAATTAAAATCAACATACTTTAAGGGGATTCATAGCGCAATACCTTAAAAAGAGCTAGAGAAATAAAGTTAAATAATCAGTATTGCAGAATTTATATAGCGCTTAGTATTGAAAGAACAATTTAAAAGTACGTGTACCAAAAGTTTCAAATTTTGAATTGACTTTTTTTTTGCAATTTGTTGAATTTCATTCGCACAATATTTTGCTTCATGATTGTTCTTCTTTCTTCTTAAGCATTCCAAGCTTATTGCTTTCACAATTAGCTTATTGCTTGCTCTCAACTTAGTGTTCTAAATGCACTTCCACGGTTATTAATTGAGAGCTATCGTTGCCAAGTACCATTAAACATTAGTATGGTTGTGTGGCATTGGTATGATTGTGTGGCAAGTACAATCATACGCTATGCCTAGGGAGTCGAGAAATTTTCCTTAACGAAAAATTCCTAGACCAGACCGGGAATCGAACCCAGCCACCACCAGCATTGTGTTGCTTTGTAGCTGCGCCTTTACCGACTGTGCTAAAGAAGGACGCATGCTTCACGATTGTGTAGTTTATAAATACAATCACAATTCAATTTATATTTATTAACACAGTGTAAGAAATAACACTAAATTTAAACATCAAGGGCTGTTAGGTGAAGGGTAAGTCGATAATTATTGCAACTGGGTTGTCGCATCGTACCTTGGAAAAACTGATGAATGTCATTAGGCCATCTCAAGGGTCCTCCAAAGGTTCCCGGCACGGCTGACAATGAATCACAAGCCAGGAGCTGGACGAAAACCGAGAATAATGCACAAAAAACTTAGAGAGCGCTGATTGTTCATTTAAAATTTGTGGTTTTGTAAAGTTTCGTCCAGAGGGCTAAGAAATGATCTATCCGAAGGAAAACGTACAAGGTGCTGAATTTTATGAATCTGGGTGTTGCCAAATCGTGAGCCCGTAAATTCTACGTGAAGCTGCTAACAAATTACCGGTGCTGCGTCATTGATGATGAGAGCAGATTTCAAGCAGTTGCCGTAACCGAAATATTTCAAGTGTGCTGTGGATGACCATTTAAAACGGAAGAAGCTGTCGAGATTAACGTCGAAGGACCTGATTTGGCAGACCATTTGCACATATTTCAAACGTGATAGCGTAAAGATGCCATAAACGGTGAGATTTACAAAACTGAGTGCCTCCAAAAACAGTTTTTGCCGTTTTTAAGATAGTACGATCAAATATCGTTGTTTTCGCTCGATTTGGCTTCATGCTACTACTCCAAAACCGTACAGGAGTGATATGCGCCTAGTTACGTGGATTTTGTATCAAAATAAATGAACCCACCAAACTGTGCTCTGAGCTCCGTCCGATCAAAATTTGTTGGGCCTAAGGAGAGGCGAAAACAAAAAAGAAATGATGAGGGAGTGGAAAACAAATGAGTTAAACGTACCGGAAACGACTGTACAGGTTGGTGTACGGTTAGGGCGTCAACCGCAAATGTCGAACATTTTACTCAAACTTATCTTCAAATTTAACCGACGATTGTAGACGTTTGTGAGCGCCCACAACAACTTACTTTTGTTTTTAAAGACTGTATTCGATGAAATTTGGACACACAAAATAAGTCACCAAACATTTTCTTTGAACCCGATTCTTTTCAAACTTTCTGGAAATAAAGTACTACTAAATGGTTAAGTTTTGACATCATTGGTTTATTGAACCTCTTCTCCCAACCCAAATGCCCGCACCTTTGCCTTGACCCCTTTCATCAAATTTTGGGCAATGATAGGACCGACTTGCTTACTTACTTTTAACCACACTTTCTTTAGTTCAAGTTCATTTTCTATCAGTTTTGGAGTTTTAACGAGCTTTGCTTTCATGATTGCCCAAAATTTTTCAATTCGGCGAAGTTCCGTAGTGTTTGGAGAGTTGACGTCTTTTGGTACAAAAACTACATTATTATCTTTGTACCAGTCTAAGACGGGCCGGGCATAGTGGCAAGATGCCAAATCCGGCCAAAACAGTGTCGGGCCATCGTGAGATCTCAAGAAGGGCAGAAGTCGTTTTTGGAGGCATTCGTCCTTGTAGATTTGTTCGTTCACGGTCCCAGAGGTGATGAAGGGCTGACTCATTTTGCCACATCCGCAGATCGCTTGCCAGACAAGGAATCTTTTGGCGAATTTCGACAGTTTCTTCTTCTGTACACTCTCCGGAACGGCCAACTTAGAGGTGGCGACGTAGTGTTCCTGTCCTGGCATTTGTTTGGTGTCGGCTTTAATGTAGGTCTCATCGTCCATCACAATGCAGAACGGTTTTGTGAGCCACTCCCTGTACAGTTTTCTTGCACGAGCTTTGGCCACCGAGTTATGTTTATCGCTCCGGTTTGGTGCCTTCTGGACCTTGAACGTTTCATTGTTTTCTGCACAAAACAAACTGAAACTTTCGCCTTTTTCGCAACATCCCTGATCGAAATGTTGGGATAACACTTAAATCGGTTCAATACCATCCTGGCCTTCTCCGGATTTGATGTGCCACATTTTTTGCCACTACCATTTTTCCGCTTGGTTGTATTACGGTCCTTGAACGTTTTGATCACATGAGATACGGTTGAATTTGCGATTCCGAGCTGTTTTCCGATCCATCGATGAGAAGCGTTTGGGTTTTCGAAGTGATTGCCCAACATTTGTTGGCGCACTATTTCTTCATTCGAAGCCATCACTGAAATCACTCGACCGATTTTCACGAAACTCATTACACAATTGACACAACACAATGAAATACATTCAGTTAAAATTTCAATAATTTTTACCCACACACTAAAAAGATACGAACAATTGCGTGTGTCCAAATTTCATCGAATACAGTCTTTATTGGGTTCAATAAGACTATTTAACATTGTTAAAAAATAAAGATTTATCTAATCGAAAACCAACATTAAACATTGTTAGTGGCCCCAACAGCATCTTCACCGTTGGTTTAAATTAGTTAAAACCAACACTTAAGCGTTGTTCTACATTTTTTTCAATGAAGTAATCTACCACCATACTTTTGAATGGCCTCAAGGGCAACCTCTTTTTAGTTTAAACAGGACTTTTAGGCTTAGTTTAAAAAAAGTTTGTTTTACCCATGAAGTAAACTACTATCACAATTTGGTAGTAGAACCAATTCTTACTGTAGGTTTTAATCTATTTTAATGTGTAAATACATTTCTGTACATGTCTTTTAATCGACTAAATGTAGAGAGATATGAAAACAACGATGTATAAGACTTCAGCAGGACGTGCAGATGATTTCTTGGCTTCCAATATAAAGAATAATATAATACTTCAAAACATTCCTACCTTTTCCTTATTTGACCTGCATTTGGGAATGGCCAGGGTCGGTATTGTCTTAGTTTTGGATTACCAGTTTTGTTTCACATTGAGGATGCCTTTTTTATCCTTCTTTATTGGTTCTCTGTATAGTAACAGCTGAAGTGGCAATAGCGGAGTAACAGCCTTAGGTGATCATGCTAACAAGTGGTACTTCGTCAACGGGAAACCTATAGTGCTGTCCTTTGCAGTTCCTTTTTTAATGATTAACCAATAAATCATTAATGTTAAAACACCTAAGGGCCTGTTCATAAACCACGTAGACTCATTTTTAAAAATCTCAAAACCCCCCTCCCCCCTCGTAGACTTTTCTCCATACAATTTTTTGAAATTTTGTATGGAGCGTAGACTCAAAGACCACCCCCCCCCCCCCCCTCAGAAAAGTCTACATGGTCTATGAATAGCCTCTAATGAACTTAGCAATAATGATTGCTAACAGGTTATCAAGTATCTTTGCCGGTAAAAAGAAAACCACTTCACTTGAATCAATCTTAAAAAAGATTTCAAGCTTTGAAAACTATGAACAGATTTCAGCAAAGACATTTGACCGCAATGATTTTGAAAGCTATTTTTTAAATTGCAAAAAATTGCTTGAATCATACCATAAAAACTGCCAGTACATAATAATTGAATGAATCCGACAAGGTTCCAATATTAGTCCTCTTTTATTGATACTTAACGTTAATGACATTTTCGTCTTACTAAAAAACAAAAACAAATCATAAGTGCTTATCTATGCCGACGAAAAATAACTATTTTTGAAACCAGAAAACAAGCATACATAAATGCAATACTTTGAAAATGATTAGATTTTTTTTAAGGTATCCAAATTACCCCAAACTACCCTAGGTACCCCATATTAATTGGTAACACATCTTGTAATTTTTAGTCCGTCAAAATTGAATTATTTTGGAATGCTCATAGTGTTCAATATATTCGGTTATCAACAATTACCATTCCCAATTTCTGACCCCCAGAGTTATTTTCAAAATTAATGGAAAAACATCACTCACCTTTCTTAATCCAGGACAAGCCCAGTGTTAGATAATTGCCTCCAGGCGATTGTCTTCTCTTAACTCCCCAGATGTCTTGCGTATATCGACGATTTCAGGAATTCAAACTCGTGACACGTTGTCTCCGACAAAAATTGATGCTCGGTACGTCGGTTGCTTCCCCGTCCCAAGCACCACTCAATCACACCAGTGTCACTGATAATTTCGAAATCAGTCAATGTACACTCAGCTCCGGCTGCTCGTTATCAAGATCAAAAACCATCGGCACAAGGCTCATAGACACAATTTTTTTTTATTTCAACTTTCTTCATAAATTATTTAACTGCGCTACTCATGCGACGATCTTTCACCGATGAAGACATTCCATGTTGGTAGGTACTTCTTTCTGTTTTTCCCAATACGTGCACACTTGATCACCGGTTTCGTATAACTTTTATTGCTTTTCCTGTATTTCCTTTTCTTCTGGGATGCACTCGCGGTTTCGTTATGCTTCCTTCGATGATGTTATATAATGATTTTGTGTTATTTCGAATTGACTGGTGTTATTCCTGTTTATTTATGTTTCACTCACATTGACGATTAATCAGCAGGGATTTACCCCATCTAATAGACACTAATCAATTTAAAAATTCTCTGAAAAGACACAATCAAAGAAAAAAAAAAACAATCGAACCATCTCACACTGGAGTCACCTTCCACGCAGTACCACACCTTTGCCTCAACTGGAGCTGAGAAGGTTGCTCGGTAACTTCGGCCACACACTCCGAAAACAAAATCCCGTTCACTGATAAGAACACTGTCTGAGCTGCACTTCTCCGCTCCTGTTGCCCGCACACGAACATACAACCCCACTACCATTCAAACGTTGTAGGCCAAAGGTGTGATAAAACCGAGTCACTGATGATTGAAATACACGAAAAGAACCCTTTTCTGTTCCGCTGTTTTGCCCTCTGAATTAAACGAAAACACGCGCGTTTGCCTACGTTGAACTCAATGCTGCGGAATCGTTTCGTAAATAAAGTGCTGCTATAGCTCGATCAAAATATGTAGTTGCTGTTATCACGAAAAAAAAAGGCAAGACTCTCTTTCCGAAGGGGTCCGGCGAGTACACTGACTGACTGTGAGCCAAAACTACTAACGCTTCACGACGCGTCACGCCATCAACCACCGAAATGCTACTGAGTTGCGCGCCTCAACTTCAGCAGCAGCAGCCGTACTTCCATCCAACCATGTGCTGTCGAGGAGCAAAGGCAAAGACAAAGTTTTTTTTTCGGATAGCTGGCAGGTCGGCACCGAGGGCGGCACGTTCGTTGATCGTCAGAGTGAAGCGGCAGTGAGTTGTTCATTATGAATTGCTCGCGGCTTGGCTCGTTGGCTAGTTGTTTCTGTTGTTGCTGTTGTCGTAGTGATCGTCCGCGTCGGTCGTCGTGGTTTCAGGTAATTTCCTCGTTAGGGTGAGTTACATTTGTATGGATGGTTGGAGTCGATTTGATTCGAGATGCAGGGTCTTATTGGGCAGACGAAGAAATTGTTTATGTCAAACCTGAGAACGTTTCCATTTGATAACACTAGGTGGCCCCACGTTTTGTTCTCTTTATGGTGTTTAGTTAGATAATTGTTACACCTTTTAAAATGAAAATGACCCACCCTATTGCTCGTACTGTCGATGCCGCCCGGTTTGATACGTTTAGCGCAAAAATAAGGGAATTGATACTAGTACTCGTTTTTCTGTGATGATAAGGTTTTTTTTAGCTTTTCTGAGGGGGAGAGAGATCGTAGGGTGGTTGTTTGCTAAGCGCAGTATGTTTATAGGTTTTTCATAGGTGGTAGTGCTTGTCAATAATGAACTAGATTTATTTTCCTTTGCTTAACAAAAACTTTCCATGTAATAGAGAAGTGTCAATCTCGATTTATTAAATTTAAGGTGATAGTAATGAATCTGATAAATTACCAAAAAATGAAAATAATTTTAGAGAAATTTTACTTTAACCCGAATATATGGGGTTGCTAACAAAATCATATTTAGCTTTTTTAATTGAATATCTGAAGAACAAAAACAATACGCGGGTTGTTTGAGATGAGAGGTACGAGTTCATAAATATTACCAAAACATAAGGTCTGTATCCGCAATAATCCGGACACCTCAGAACATGAATAAAACATAAATTTCGCATTATATTTCCGTGGTAGTTGTTTATTTCAGATTCATGGGATGTGTTCGTGAATTCGTGAAGACAAAACATAGTTATTTGGTTTTTGCATAAAATTTTCGAACTTTGCGCTTAACTCCGTCCATTAGGGTTTGTACAGACTCTTCAGAAATCGTAGAAGCCGTCTTTGTCCAAATTTGCTGGAAATGTTTGATGTCTTTGATTCCTTGCTTCTTTCCAGAAAGCTTCCGCTTCATCAGAGCCCAATATCTCTCGATTGGTCGTAACTCCGAGCAATTTGGCGGGTTTGAGGTTTTTGGTACAATGTTCACTTGATTTGCTTGGTACCAATCCATCACAGTTTTAGCATAGTGGCATGATGCCAAATCGGGTCAGAACAAAGGTTTTTCTTTGTGACTTTTGATGAAAGGTGTAGCAATTGCTTCTGCAGACACTCTTTCTGATAGATCTCCTTGTTGATTGTGCCTTTAGTGACGAGAGATTTGCTCTTTTTGCCACACGTGCAAATTGCTTACCACACAAGGTATTTTTTGGGAAATTTCGATGCCTTCTTCGTTTTGAAATGCTCAGCTGTAGCATTTCTGGCCATAGCAGAATAAAAAGCCAGCCCTGGAAGCTGCTTGAAATCCTCCAGGACATAAGTTTCATTGTCCATAACAACGCATGAAAACTTCGTCAAATATTCGCAGTACAAACGTCGAGCCCGTGATTTTGCTGCCAAGTTCTGTTTGTCGTTGTGATTTGGAACTGTTTTTACTTTATACGACTTAAGTCCCAAACGTTGTTTTGATTTTTGGACAAAACCAGGCGACATCCCTATTTTACGAGCCACCGTTCGAATGGAGAGATTTGGGTTTTTCATTAATATTCTTTTCACCTTTCGGTCCATGACAGGAGCGCGTCCAATTTTTTTGTCACTTCTCGGTTTCCTCTCCACCGTAAAACGTTCCGAAAATGATTTGAACACATCGTGAACAGTGGATTTGGGCAAATCCAATGTTTTTGCAAGGTCCCGTATTGACAAGTCAGGATTTGCCGTACGCCCGTACAAAATTCGCTCGCGCACTTGTTTTTCTTTCGTCGCCATCTTGAATACTAAACATGAAATGTAAACATCAATCATAGTCTTTTTCATCATACTATACCACTCATCAGCTATACCACTGTGAATTTTTCCATTCCTACGTGCAATATTTCAAAAGTTACAATGATTTGAAGGTGTCCGGATTAATGTGGATACAGATTTTAGTATTAAATCATATTTAAATATTGTAATATTTCACCACGATCAAATTTTTTTCGCGTTCGGGGATATCAAAGCGGCAAACATACTTTTGCATATAAAAACTAATAAACGATCCATAAAAAAATTAAAATCGTTCCATAAAAAACGCATTCAGGACCCATAAAACTCTAGTCAATATCCATAATAAAATGCATATGATCCCTTATATGTATCAATGTGATCCATAATTTGTATAAAATTTAGCAAAAAAATGTCAAAAATTTACTGTCATATATCTAGGGAATGATCGATAAAACTATACGGATTATCCAGAAACATGTAACAAATGATCCAAAAGTGGTTTAATGGCGTTCCTTGAACTTGCCAAATATATCCACAGAATATAACCTTCGGGTAATGAAATATATGCACATGATTAATAAATTGTTCAAAATGTTCCATAAATAAATTTTCAGTAATCCGTAAAACGATAAATAATGAAAAATAAACTTATATAAATGATCAATAGCAAATCAACTGTTTGCACTCAAACCTGCATGCCTGTATTTTTTAGTATTAGTCATTATTTGGTTTGGTTCATACAAAAATTGTAAATTTGATCCCTAACATTTCCGTTAGACTGATACAAATTTTGAAATGTTTAAACGATTTCTAATTGTGTTCTGAACAACATCTTAAAATTTGAGCACATTTGATAAGAAATTAACATTAATTAGATTTTTTTCTAACGAACTTTCGAGTACTATGAGAAAGCAATCTTTTCGTTCAATAGTTATTCTTATCGAATAATTTCTCAATCACCATTTTGCCAAATATTGGTTATCAGAAAAAAGTCAAGTTAGAATGTTCTTAATCAATTCATTCTTCTTCTTTAGCATTTCTTTTAGAATTTTTTTAACGGTTTTCGTTGTTGACTTTACTGATAAATGGACGCTTCCGAGCAAAACGACTGATGCTTTTTGTTCTTTTTTATTAACGTTTCAAGCTTATTGCTTTCACAATTAGCTTATTGCTTGCTCTCAACTTAGTGTTCTAAATGCACTTCCACAGTTATTAACTAGGAGCTTTCGATCCCAAGTACCATTTTTGCATTAGTATGATTGTGTGGTAAGTACAATCTTACCCTATGCCCAGGGAGTCGAGAAATTTTCCTTATCGAAAAATTTCTAGACCAGACCGGGAATAGAACCCAGTCGCCTCCAGCATGGTGTTGCGTTGTAGCTACGCCTCTACCGACTGAGCTAAGGGAGGACCCAATTAATCAATTCATAAGAGATTGATAATCTTTTGGCATGGATTGGCATGAATTTATTGGAAAAAATGTGTCATAGTTGCGATCATAAAACAACGTGAGATCGCAAAAGTAAGAAAGCTTTCTGAAAAATGGCAAATCTTTCATTTCTTGTCCCTCATTTACAGCAATATTTAAGCCGCATAGCTAAAGGAACGGACGTGTCAATATATCTGAGTAGTAGCGCAGTCAAGAATTGATTTCTCCGTAGCTAAAATTTAAAAAAATATTAAACCCATATGGGAATAATTCCGGCATAATTTATGGATCATGCCAATTATTATAAATGCATAAAGTTGATTTTCTATGGACCATATTAAGAAGTTTGAGGTTCATTATTAAAATTTATTATGAATCATTGGTTATTTATGTACAGAATATTTTCAATACTTTATTGATCATATGCATATATTTTAGTTCACAAAATTTACATTCTAAGGATCAACTCTACAACTTTAAGAAATGACATTGAACTTTTTATGGACCATTTGCAATATGTTTATGGGTAAACCGTACAATTTTAACGATCATTCCCTAGATATAACGGTACATTTTTGACATTATTTGCTAAAATTTATATGAAGTATGGATCACATTGCTGTATTTCATGGATCATTTTAATTTTTTTTATAGATTTTATTTATTTCTTAAATTTAAAGGTGCAAACTAAGGTCTGCCTATCAAAGCAATAACTGATTAAGATATTTAAAAAAAAATAGTATCAGAAAAGTAACAACTAGTCTCGAACCCATGCTAATTGCTTGATTGTCTCCAACGGTGACCACTTGTTGAAGATAAGAAGAAAAATTATCAACATTTTCTTCAATTCTCTACACACGAAAAAAAATACATGCAATGTTATTCATCTTTGACTTAGATCAAGAAACGAGAACGAATATTTGAACGTGAACGATAATTGAGTGTACCGAAACAGAAACAAATACAACTCAACAGAAGGTGTGTTCAATTGAATTGATTTTCTTGTCAATTGTGACTGGTTCTTATGTTCTAAAGGTCGGCCTCATGAATCGGTCTCAATGCACCAAAATTTACATTATTTTTTCCGTAGTGAGTAGGCTCATATCCGTAAAAAGTTAAAAGTAAATGCTATTGGACCTGTTCAACTGTTAATAAGAACCACACAAGGATTAATTTTTTTTAAGTATTGCTCAAGAAAATCTCGTTTTGATGTTTATGACATAGTGTTGTTAGATGAATTCAGAAGAAATTCCTAACTATACACGTGACTGGATCTACTTTTGACTTGAAAAAAAAAAGAGTTAAACAAACTAGTCCCGAAACTGAGAAACTGGATAGTGCGTGCAATTGAATATAATATTGTCTCAGTTATATTTATGTACAGAACATAAATTTGATTCAAAATTGACGCTCGTATATGTCGAGCCCTGAATATTTAACATAAAATTATTATTTTAATTTGGGTAATACAAATGGTTGCGTTACTATTGCGACCCTGTTGGACCAGTTTGAAAAATTTATAGTTAATAGGAAATTAAAAGATATGCAATGGAACGTGTTGTAAGCATTTCAAAAGGTAACTGGTTATTAAAGACAAATTGTTAACTCACACCGAAATTAGCTGATTGCCTATTGATCTGCCAAATTTTGAAGACGTCGTGAGTTATCTCAAATTATAATATTCCACCCACAATATCACAAAACATTGCAATTGGTTGAGAAGATTGGAGATAATGAAATCATTGGGTTCAAGTTATGTTTACTAGTTTACTTTACCAGTTGGTACAAATCAGATAAGCTTGGAATTAAATAGAAGCATTAAGTAGCCCGAAGGCACAAAATGCTTATTATATTATAATATATTATAATATCTTATTATAATTTTAGGTGGATGAGAATATAAAGCTCTTTAAGATCGGCGGAAGTCGGCTTTTAAATGTTGTTGAAGGTGCCTTGTTCTACCAATGAAAAGTCACCATCACACTATGTGATCCTGCCTGTTTGATTAGATCAGTTCGAATCGGTTCTTATTCGTTACTTGAGTATCTTGTTTTCCCAATGAAAATTCCCCATCACATTTTGGAGGGACCCTAGCCGCATCCCTACTGTTAATATAAATCGGTTGAATTCAAATTTCAAGCGATGCTAACTTCACGTTGTTTGCCCCATTATAAATCACCGACGCACTTTGAGAGTGGCCCCAGAAGTTCTCTTACTGTTGATGTAAATCGGTTTCAAGTTGCAATTCAGTATCTGCTTCTGACAAATTCCTCAATTAAGTATTGTCAAAAATCTTATTTTCTCAATGAAGTAAACAGCCATCATACTTTGAGAATGGCCCCTAGAGCATCGGTGAAAATCGGCTCAAATAACCTTGTCGCTCCACTCAAAAATCTCCGCAACACGTTGTGAGTGGCTCCTACAGCATCCTTACTGATGGTTTAAATTGGTACAAAATGGAATACAAATGTTTTTAAATTACCTTATCTTGCAAATGAGAATCCACCCACATACTCTGTACAACCAAAACGAACCCTGTTGCCAACCCAACCCTTTGGTGTTTCGTGAAACTACAGAGGATTTCTATGTTTCCAACAAAGCGAGTATCACGTCAACACAATCCTCTTCTTTTCTCATTGCACCTGAATTGGACGGGGCCGGCGCTGGTATTGTATTAGTTTTGGATCATCCGTTTTTACACATTGAGCATGCATGTTAGTCCGGTGTATCATTTGTTATAATAACAGCTGTATAATAACAACTAATGTGGTAATATCGGAGGAGCAACTTCACCCAAGCAGCACAAAATGGTCACAACAACTTGATAGCGACATCCCAAGTAGCACCGAAAACATAAATATTCCTGTTTTATTTTTCATGTGTCATGCTGTAGATCTATAACAGTGTGATTTAACTAGTTTTGCCATGAAAGTGTTCGTTTGATGCAGTTAAAATCTAGATTCTTTTAGCCGCCTAATTTATTTGTCATACATGCGTTCGATGTTTTTCAGCTAGGACATGTTTGTTTATGTCTGAAATCTTGTTTACATATTGTGTTTCTTAAATGTATCATCATAAGTCTTCCGTATTTCAAGAAACAAACATCTGCGAAAAAGGCCAAACGTCAACAAAACTAGTCAGGTATGTTTTGTTAGCATCGTATTGGACGGAAAAAGACAAGTTTTTAGCTTTGTTTTAGACAAACAAATATCAAATATATATTTATGTCACATACTTGATTGCTACTGCAACATTCAAGAACCTAGTTCAGTTATGCCAAGAGAATGAAATATTGAAAATTTCAGTTGCCAATTGCTTACATGATCAAACATCAGGATTGGTAAAACAGGTTGTATGATAACGTTTTTATACTTCAAAACGCCAGCGCAATCGAACAATTATTTGGTTGAGCAAATGCTTTTTATTTAAATCAATACCCCTAGCCTGAATTCACTTATATAAAAGCGAATTTGTTTTCAGCCCTCAATGAGGTTGGCAAATATGTATAATGCTGGTAAGGTATAATATGATTCTGACTACTCTATATGTCATATGTCAAAATGGTTAGGTGGTAAGAGCACCGATCTAGTAAGCTTAGAGTCCATAGTATGAACCTTGTTCATGATCGCTTTTTTTGCTGCCGACGAAAGTTTGTTTTAATAATGTTCAAAACTTTTTTGTTTATGACAATTGTCTGACATCAATTATGTTTCATAGGCTCCACCTTCTGCGCTATTTTAATTCTATAGTAGTACCCGAAAAGGTTTACCATCATCGGAATGGCAACATAATCATTAGTCACATTAAAGCAAAAATACATGCAATCAAACATTTCGTGTTACTTGGGTTATGTGCGTCACAAAGCTGTCACTTTAACTGGTTTGTAACAAGTGTGCTACTAGGGCAGACGATCAATCATGCCCATGCTTATAGTTTTTACTTGATATAATGAGCGGTAGGTTACTGGCTAAAAAAATTACTCCGGTTTTGACTAATCAAAAAATGGCATTTTAACTCAATATTCAATGTAAAACATCGAATTTTATAAAATTTAGCTAAAATAATGAATAGCGTCCAAACATTGAAGAGGGACACAGTAGATCTAAATTGATCTACACTGGTAGATATTCGCTTTGTCGACTTTTTTTTTCTATCTATTACAGAAATAACATACAACCCAATTATCGTTTAAATTATCTTTTCCTTTAATTTCAACAAATTCAGCATTAAAACTAAACATTAGTTCATGTTTGGATAAACAGATAGAGGTAACATTGAAAAAAAAAAGAAGGTAGACATTCGTTCAGCTGAAGAGTAAAATTTTACTTTGAAAATGACTTACAGAAGTGAATCTCGGAGAAAATCAAAAGCTAATATTTGGTATACGGTTAGGCATTGAATAAGAGAGCTTATGAAGTGTTGCCATGTCGATTTTGGCCCAAAACTCTTGAATTGCTGTTTTAAGACTGTAAATGCACGTTCGTTTGCATAATCCATTGCAGCCAAGAGGTTTTCAATGGGATTGCAACCCGGACTGCAAGCTGGTCAGTCCAGTAGCGAAATGTTTATCTCAACAAACCACGATATAGATTGTTTGGAGACGTGAATAGATGTATTGTCCTGCTGAAAAACGATATCGTCATTCGCGTCGTTCTCAATATGTCAGATCAGGTTTGGTGCACTGTGTGGTAGGAGGTTGCATGTCATATTTTGAGCCTTTTTGAAGACATACCGTACCGCTTTCTTGCTTCTACCAATTTTCCTAAAGCTATATTGAGTGACCTTCCACCTTGAACAACCTTATAATACGCCGTTCTTCCTCTGTCAGACGGGCACCTTTCGCCATTCCTGATACTATAACATTTATCATCAGTCAACAAAATGCCGTACGATTAACGTACCTTACTACCGACACGTGTTAAAATGGACTGGAAAACCGCGATGTCTAAACAAATAAACAAACGGTTTCTTTCGCAACTCGGCTTAATCTGCCGTTATCAGTTTGATGTGTGCGGGCAAACTGTATCCTTCTCACTGTTATGAGAAGTTCTGGTTCAAGTACACTACCACAAAAAAAGTGAAAAAAGTTAATTCTCTAAAACTGATTTCTATGTACACGAACAGCTCACTGCAATGTTTTTTTTTCTAGCAGCAGACTGCAGGTTGTAGTGCTGCCACCTGCAGCCTGCTGCTGTCTGTACGCTATAAAAAAATTATCCAAAACTTAAAACTGCTGGTTCGTGCCAAAAAATGTGATCAACTTTCAGTAAATAGTTGATAATAAACTACTTTCGTCATGCTTCTGTCACAATTTTTCATTCAAGCTGAGTCGATTATTATGATGAAAATTTAAATTTGTCATAAATCGTAACAATTGTTCATATGTGCACTATTTTGGCCAGTGATTTGTCAGCTTACAACCCCTCTTCGTATGTTCTACAAAAACGTAATCATATTTCAAAACTTTGTCATAGATAAGACATGGCCCACATAGTGATGGAACATAATCTCTTTTGTTTATTACAGAGCGTGGTCTGCGTCCCAGCTGACTAAAGTGTTGAATTAAGGTTTACAAGAAGCAACCCAGGTATGTCCGATCGCGATTTGAGTAAAACATATAGTTTCACTCATAGTACAGTGCCACAAATTTGCTATTGCGAAGGCTTACTTGTAAACCACGCCAGTAGGCAACCCAATCGATCACTCTAGCAGAATACCGTAGCTAGAGCCCGTACCCGTACGACAACCTTCTAACCAAGTCCGGTAGATGCTTATTCGTGATATGTGAGACCTTTGTAAAGGCCGACTTCCGGTAACTTCCAACATTTCACAAGACGATGGTTTGAGGTTCCATGTCAGATTCAAATTTGTCATTGCGGATAAATTCACACACAAATATATGATCTGGCAGTGAATTTGCAGTTGTGCCCAGAAGACAAAGGCTCTCTTCACTGAGAAAAAGAGGTTTACAAAATCCAATGTCTCCAGAAGCGAGTTCTGCTCTTCATCCAGTCACACGATGGTCCGGTGACATTATTGCCGGATCTTGCGAGTTGTCACTACAGCCGGGAAGTCCAACAATGGTACTATGACACCGGAGTCCATTTTGTTCCGAATCCACCCAGTTTTCCCCAGTTCAGGGTCATTGAAAACTGTTATGAAGAGTAAACTGAAGGTAAAAGGTACAGCCAAAAGGGAAGCTCATATGAAATCGCCGTGAAGACAAAATCGCCAAAACAGTGGGCGAGACCGTTGTGCGCCGCTGATAGGTCGTATTAAGTTAAACGTTCAAGAATTCTTTCAAAACCGCGACGAATAATTTGTTTCGTTTTTTTTTTTTGAAAAGCACTTTACTGGAAACCGTTTCATATCCGATAGTTCAAATCCTAAATAAACCCAATTGATTTTTTTTCCATCGCTAAGTGAGTGATAAAGTGATAAAACATTTTCCGTAGTTAAGTCACTCAAGAAATATATTTTGCCTTTTTGCTGCGTTTAAGGAAAAATAGTGTTCCACGAATAAATTTAAACGCCGTTATGGACAATGTTTTGTTGTTCTCAGGTATTCACTTTAAAGAAATTGTAAAGCCCAACTTAACGGTTCTTTTCACAATATTAGCATGTAGCACGAAGTATCTGCAAACAACCACCCTAGCACCACCGATGATCGAAGACTCTCATACATCTACTAATCCAAGTGAATTCCCTCTAAAGTGCGCTGACTCATTAAAAGAAGAAAAAGAACACCTTAACACGTGTTCCGTTCACGATCGTTTCTTGCTATCGTCATCATCGACGGTAAACCCGAGCTAATAACTTCATCGTTTCGACGAATCGCCAAAATAAAACAATCAACAACAGCAAAACTTTGTAGGCAGAGACACCTCCGCTACGATTAGTACGCGATCATTCGGTAAAAGATTGTTTGACAAAAACAGGAATCCCCTAAAAAGTACGGTGGATGATGCCGGCCACCCACTGCAATTTTCGACTGACGTTCAACTGTTTGATGATTCAATTGGAACAGTTTAAAATTACATTCCATCTTCACTGTGGAGGTATTCCATAAACTAGTGAGAAGGATTCCATAAACCTTAAGAAAATCAATTCATTTCGTTCGAAAACAGCCAATAAACCATTCACCGCGTCATTCAAGGGACTCCTGATTTTCGACCGTTTTCGCACATTCACCGAATTGCTTATTGTTTTCCGTTTGTTCTCTCTCGTGAGCGGATTTTCGCGCTAAGAAACTGGCGTTGTTCGTTTAATTACTACCCATCAGTACTGTACGGCATGGAGTTCGCAATTTATTCGACTACTTTAGCCCTGTGGGACGTTCTGCGAATAGATCTAATGGTGTTTTGTTTTGCAACATCCCGTAATCTAACGTCGTTCATGTTGAATGGTTTAGGTAGCGCCAGGTCGTAATCAAGCGGCTACTCGCAATCACTTGTCCGCAATGGAAACAGTATGAAAAAGTGTTGCTTTAATGATCGGTCATTTGAGTGGCGGAACTTGATTATCGCTGAGCGGTTCGCCGAGTCGAGCTTAGAAACGTGAACAATTTTCCGCTGCTAGTCGGTATTGTCTTGGATGCGGAGCTAGTCTATGATATTATTTAGTCAAGAATTTGCATAAATCGTCTCTCATACCACAAATCGCAGTGAACGAGTTCGCACTCCAACGTTCGATTAATCTGAAATGAGATGAACAAAAACAGAGAAAGAGTGAGATGAATATCAGTGATGATGGGGTTTCTGGCTGACCGGCGTTATAAAAATCATCACGGTCACGACAATATTCATACAGCCGTAATAAACAAGCAAGAGGCGGCGGGAGATTTCATTGCCAATGTCCAGTTCAGATGAGAATGCGCGGTGGCCGTGACCTTAGTAAAATTGATACTCGTTGAGAGGTAAAATGGTCAGCACTGAAGTGGGCACTTTGTTTTCGGTTGCTTGGTTTGAAAACACTGCCGTATTGAGCAATCGCTAGGGTGTGGAAAAAAATGGCAAACTGAGTTTTTCTTAGAACGTTTTTCAAATTAAAATAGATAACACTTATTCGATTCACTGGCGGCAATCGTCACAATATCGAGTGTCGTAAAACAACAAATATCAAATTACAGAAGGCGGCATCTTCTGAACCATGGCGCGTCGAGAAATTCGATTGTCGTTTGCGCTGGTTTTATCAGATGTTTGTTGCGAAAATAATTCCCACCGAGACACAACACTAAGAGGTAAATGTTTGCAATCGGCACGGTTTGTGCAATTACTCGAAGTGTGTTACGGTAGGATATTCTGGTGTGCTGTATGCAGCGGATTTTATTTAAAATGATATTACAGCCTCGCACACACACCATCGATTGAGCAAAACAAACATTGGGTGTACAATTTGAACAACCTAATTTGGTTTGCCCAAAAGTGACAGCAGGGCAAACTTAACGACAAACGTGGCTGGTGAACTAAATGTAACGCGTTTGCACAACGTTTGGCAGAGAGGAGATAAGAAAGACAAGACTGCTGATAGCGTGTTAGAGTTTCAGATTTGAATTAGAATGTGTTTGTGTGACGTTATGAGTATTGCTCACATGCTGTTCGAAACCAAAATTGATAACGAATGAAAAGACTCAGGGCAGTTTTGCTTGAAATTAGGAAATTAATGTGATTTGAAAATAGATTGCTAATTGCGATACTGTTTCTTATACGAGCTGGTACTGATTTCTATTCTTCCTTGATTTGGTGTTAATCCAATCAGCTGATGAAGCAAAGATAAAAGCTAATGAATAAACGTGCATTGATGTTGCAACAGTGCAGTACTTTAATCTGTTGAAGCACGACGGTCGCGATAACATGGGAAGCGAACAACACATAAATAAATATACACTGAAAAAAATGATGAATTTTAACAGACGCGTGACTCTAGTTGTCATGGGCAGCGTTGCCTATCTTTGAGGATTTCAGTGGCCAGAAATTGCATCACAGTAGCTAGATTGGTTCTAGCAAGCAACGGTTCTCCGGCCTTGCTTTGTCTTCCGTGCCACAACTGGGTGGGCCATGGGTACTTCCCAAATTCTGTTAAACTATCAGTTGAGAGCTGATGTCTAACACTGAAATCATGTTGCTTCGTCCTCTGTATTATATACAAACGTTGAGTAGTATAGTTTGGAAATAAGATGTTCACGCAAATGCAGTAGGAAGCGAAATTCATAAAAGGGGACGGAATCGGTTAGAAAATCATACACTATCGCGGTGTTTATGAAATGTAAAGGAGAAAACAAGTTTGAACCATTCTGAAGGCCCGGATAGGAAACACAAAATTTTCAACTTGTTAATATTAACAATTTTGAGAGGTCAAAAGTAGGTCGTTTTTAAAATATAATTGAACTACTTATACTCAAAGCACATAATTCAAATTTGAATATTTAAAATTTTTCGTTCAGTTGGACGAGGGTTGTAAGCGTTAAAAACCTTAAGCGAAAGAGCATCCGCACCGGTCGTTGTCGTTTGCGCTGCTATTTTAGTTCCGCACAGCGCTCTCATTTTAACTTAGGCACCCATCACAACACCAGTCGTTGCTATCACAGTAGACTTCTTAATAACTGTTTTCCAGACTAAGGAAATCCAAAAGAGTATCAACTAAAAAAAATTAAATCAAAATGTGCAGTACTAAAAACGAACTGAAATAGCTCAGCTTGCTAATCGGAAATGAACAGCACCTATCATTGGATGCAAGCAACAATGATCTGAACTTCAAGCTACAATGATTTGGAGCCAGATGCTGACGCAGGCATAGGCTATTACATAAGCATTAACAATTTATCACATTTGAGTTTGATTTAAACGGGTAAAATTAAAATATTATAAAAATATGAAAGCATTACATTTAATACATAATTTAGTTTCATTGCTATTTTATTGCTTTCAAATAAATATATAAGTTACGTAAATTTTTGTTTGTGAATTATTCAAACAAATCAAAATTCAACACATAATTAATTTATATCAAAGTACTGTATTGAATTGCTGTTTAAAGAAGAAGATTTTAGAATCAAACAATTAAATTCAGTTGATAAATTGTCATTTTCAATTTTAACTTTTAATGTTAAACAAATTCTTACACTTATTTGAATCATATATATTTTATTAGTTGGTTTTTTAAATTGTCGCAATTGTTTATACAATTGAATTCTTATTAAAATAATTTAAATTAAAAATAATTTAAAATGGTTATTCTTGCCATTTCTCTGTAATGAAATCATAACATTTAAAATTAAAAAAAAATAAATTTTATATACTTTTTTTGTTACCATATAAATTTGTTAAATTGAAGAAGTTATTTTAAACTAGATATTAAAATTAGTATATCTTAATATGAATATTTTCAAAACAAGTTGAATTGCTTATATGATTAAACATTTTTAATTATTTCAATTTTGAGACGTAAATCTAAGGCCAAAAAGAGTCTGTCCATAAACCACGTAGATTAATTTTTGAAAATCTTAAACAATTCCTTCCCCCCTTCTTGTCGCCATACATTTTTTTTCAAATTTTGTATGGAGCGTAGACTTTTGTCTGACCCTACTCCTTCCCCAGAAAAGGCTACGTGGTGTATAAAAAGCCCCAAACAATATATATTTTTTAAAAACAACCAAAGATGTTTTTTGAAATTATTAATTTTAATTATGTGTATTATGTGTACACAGCAAAACAGTAGGCGCCAACTGTAATAAGTGCCTTATTACAGTCTTCTCCGTGTACGCATTAGCCAATACGAACACCACTATATGAATATGAATGTATGTGTGCAAGATAGAGAACTCGTTTTACCACAGTACTTTTATTCTGTAAAATGGTGTCGAATTCGTGCGCGAACTAATTTCGCACAAAAAGGTGGAAAATCCGGATATGTCGCACGGCGATGTTGTAAAGTCGTTGAATATCGCAAAATCGACGGTTACTAAGAACTTTTCAGCAGCACTCAACGTTAAAGAGAAAGGTCGATTTTGGAGACAACCAGGATTCTCAATTCGTCGCGGAGAAGAAAGCAGTGGTAAAAGAATTTGGGAAAAAACTGAATATCTCAGTCCGAGATGTGGCAGAAAAAGTGAAAATGTATCCATGATTCGTCCAAAAATGAGAAGAAAAGTGCGGGTTTGAAGTCCTTTAAAGTAGGTGTTGCTTATAATCGTAACGATACGCAGAACAAGAGCGCAAAATAGCGAGCGCGGAAAGTAAGGTATGCGCAAAATCACTCGGAGTCCCTCGTTCAACAGAAAGCAGCGTTTTGAAATGCTTCCGGGATTGGTTGACTCTCGATCGGAAACCAGGATCTGGCGGCAAGTGGAACGATAACTTCAAATGCGGGATGCAGTGCTTCGGCTGATTATGGAAAACCCGAACCTTGCCATCCGAGATGTGTCTAAAAAACATCGTATTTTTTCGTTCAAAAATAAAGAAGGTGGCAGGATATAGGTCATTCAAGGTAATAAAAACCCCAAACAGGAACGAAAAGCTGAAAACCAGTTCGAAAACAAGAGCGCGTAAGCTATACGACAAACTGCTGACAAAAATTTGACTGCGTGGTTATGGATGATGAAACAAACGTCAACGCAGATTTCAAGCAGTTTTCTGGTCTTGAGTTTTATTTTGAAGATCATTTCAAGGCCACAAAATGGTTGAAGTTCTCTAAAAAGTACATGGTTGGGCAGGCTATTTGTAGTTGTGATTTGAAGAGCAAAATCTTCTTAACTACACAGATAAAAAGAAACATTGAATTTTCTGCGTTATCTCATGCACATAAAGGGAGTGCATGATTTGGCAGAAAATAATGGGATACTTCATGTAAATTTAAGCCAGACAACGCCTGAATCTAGCGTGTTGTATGAAAGATTGCAAACATTGTTGTATGGCGCATGAAAGATTGCAAACAATTTAGTTGTTTACGCCTCCTTTGGCTTGGAATTAAACGAGGGGAAATTTTACGCGCTTGTTAAAATTTATTATTTTTTTCTGTGTACAGGTACGATTAACCAAGTTTACGTCAACGAGTGCCTGCAAATACGTCTACTACCATTCATCCAAAAGCACACGAGTTCAGCGTTGTTTTGGCCTGATTTTGCGTCTTGAAATTATAGTAAAGCCGCCCAGGAGTGGTACGCAGGAAACAACGTCTAAATTGTACTAAAGGACTGTAATCCTCCGAACACCCCAGAACTTCGTCCAATTGAAAGATATTGGGTCATTGTGAAGCAAAACCTTGGGAAACCTAAAGGAAAGGTAAATAATGAGAAAT
>JAHHFK020002317.1:0-169001 GCA_024533555.2 Aedes koreicus | reverse complement strand
TGATGATGAAGAAAAAATGCACTCCGGGAACGCAGTTCTTGGACAAAGACGGATGCAACACGTGCTTCTTGCACGGAAACTGGCCATGCGGCGTGTACGGAGAAGCTGTGCTTAGGACAATCCGCGCACCAAACGATCGGAACTGCCCATGTCGGAGCTTGCACCCGGTGCTCCTGGCTTTTCAAAAAATCCAGGCAAGAGCTTCAAGTATCAATGCAATACCTGCCGGTGCGACACGAGCGGACAGTCGGCAGCGTGTACGTTCAAATTCTGTTTGCCGGGAGAGTACTGAGTGTGAGGCGCCATAAATTCAGTACGTTAAGATGATTTATTACCATTTTTGTTAAGATTGTGTGCAGTTTGTAAAAAGCTAGAATGAAGCTCTCTAGGAGAGGGGACACCCAATAAAGTTTAGTCTCGTTACAATCCTTCAGTTCATAACCTATTCATGGTGTTGTTTCTGAATGCGTTTTATTATTTTGGTTTTTTCCCCATCCGTTCGTGCCGTGTGACTTATTGCATTGTTTTGAGTTTGGCAGCGTTCTCTCGTAAAGTGGAGCGGAAAGCAGATTAGACAAGTAAAAAGTTGAAGGAAAGTTGTCCGTTTATTTGTTTGTCACCGATTCTGGGAAGATATAACATGCTGCAGTGTAAAGCAGATGGCTCAATTCCTTTTTTTATAATATTATTAAATCAAGTGAGCAAGCAGCTGGTGTAGAAACTTTATTATTTCAATTCAGGTGCCTTTCAGGTGTTCTTTGAAAGGGACTGTGTAAGTCAGTTGGGGCAACGGGAAAAAAATGGCTTAACAAAAAAAGCGAAGATTTTCCTATAAAGGGTGATACGGTCAAAATTTGGTCAAGGGAAAACGCGTAAATCGGTGAAATCGTTTATTTAAAAATCAAATTAAATTTCTTTTTCAAGTTCAATTAGTATAAAATTCAGGAAAAATATTCAGTTAGGCTTCCGCTTTTCCAAATCCGAATTGCCGGGCCTTACGCTTGACCCCTGCCATCAGATTTTGTACAGCCACCTTGTCCACCTTCTTCGCCGCAGAAAGCCAGTTTGCCTTGAACTGCTGCTCGTCCTTAGCAGTTTTTTTGGTCTTCTTTAGGTTCCGCTTGACAATAGCCCAGTATTTCTCAATTGGGCGGAGCTCTGGCGTGTTGGGAGGGTTCTTGTCCTTGGGAACCACCTGCACGTTGTTGGCGGCGTACCACTCCATGGCCTTTTTACCGTAATGGCAAGATGCCAAATCCGGCCAAAACAGTACGGAACAACCGTGTTTCTTCAGGAAAGGCAGCAGACGTTTATTCAAACACTCTTTCACGTAAATTTCTTGGTTGACAGTCCCGGAAGCTATGAAAATGCTGCTTTTCAAGCCACAGGTACAGATGGCTTGCCAAACCAGATATTTCTTTGCGAACTTTGACAGTTTCGTGTGCTTGAAAATATCTGCTACCTTTCCCCTTCCTTTTGCCGTATAAAACTCCTGTCCCGGAAGCTGCTTGTAGTCGGCTTTGACGTAGGTTTCGTCGTCCATTACCACGCAGTCAAACTTCGTCAGCATCGTCGTGTACAGCCTCCGGATCGCGCTTTGGCCGTCGTATTTTGTTTATCATCGCGATTTGGAGTCACTACCTTCTTGTAAGTCGATAGTCCGGCTCGTTTTTTGGCTCGATGCACGGTTGTAGACGATACACCCAGCTTATTTGCGGCATCTCGGAGAGATAGGTTAGGGTTTCGCTTGAAACTACCGGCAACTCTCTTTGTCGTCTCAGCGGCTTCCGGTTTTCGATTTCCCCCCGATCCAGACTTCCTGGCTGTCGACAAACGTTCCCCAAACACTTTTCCTATAGTCATGTAGTTTGAAAAACAGAGAGCTGATTGGGTGAAAGGTTGGTGATCCCATTATAAGTGCTCTGGCCGATATGTTGTGGGAAAATAGCAAAAACTTGCACGCCACTACAGGCTGTCTCACAATACATAGGTGTCAGTCAAACAAAATGAGTTAACAGCAAAACGAGTCTACCAAATCATGTAATGTGTTTTTCGTTTGTAAGATATAGATTATGAAAACATACCATATTAATTCAACACATAATGGAAAATGGCGAGAGATTTGCTTTGAACTATAATGGTTTGTTTTTATAATCTATATCTTACAAAGGAAAAAAAAATAATACACGATTTGGTAGATTCATTTTGCTGTTAACTCAAACGCAAACGCTTTGTAAATCTTTTGAAGTTGGCAATCAGGATTACCTGACGAATTTGTTCCCAAATGACAACAAAATGTTTCTTGAGCTGGTCTAAAGAAAGCCCCTTCGTTTGGCCTGTTTGTTGAGGCATATAACCCCAAACAAACATAGCCTTACAGCTGGAGCTGAATCCTGTTGGAGATGATGTGGTGTCTTCCCATCAGGGTTGTTTACTTTCAATCAACGTTAGCTTTCACGCTCAGCGTTAATTCGTTATCCTCATTGTTGACTTATTATTATTTACATGAACAGTGACGTGAATTACGGATATAAGGAGTAGAAGGATTTAGGAACTGGAGAATTTCTCAGAAATCAATCTTTAGGTCAAAAAACGGAGCTCAGCAACGTCTCGAAATGCAAGATGGTGAATTTTGGGTTAAAAAATATCAAGACGGCCGCATTTTCTTAAAAACATACCAATGGAAGACATGCAATATTGGTGGTATGAAGATGATGTCTTGCGATCGAGATTTGAGTTGTGTCAGGAATTCAAGATTAAAGATAGAGGACTTAATGATTGAAAGCTGTTCTGTTTTCTGTTTTTTTTTTGTAGAACGAGAAAAAAATGACTTGATCAGTAAATAAAAAATTAAGAAACTGAAACATTTTTTCAAACTACCACTTGAAATTGCGAGCAAATTTCTATAAATTTCTTTAGAAATGCTCATGCTTTGCTCGGCACTGAAGAAGTTGCACAAACTAGGCCAGCTGTCGAAAGATAAGCATTTTCTAGTTGAATTGAAAAGAATTTGCTCGCGTTTCCTAGTGATAGTTTAAAAAAGTAATTCAGCTTTTGATTTTTTTAACAGTGATCAAGTGCTATATTAGTTTAAACTTTACTAGTTTCTCAATTACAAGCGTTCTACGAATACGCTCGTTAAAGTGTTTAAAAAAAAAAGAAGTGAGTTTTGTGTGGCCAATTCCAGTAATTCAAAATGGCTTGTGACATTTTATTTTACATCTTTAAAAAGTCTTTCTTTTCCGGAAAACGCACACATATTGAGTATCAGTCTGCTAAATTGAATTTCCAATTCATTATGGAACTTATGTTTCACAAGTCTGAAATAAGCACCTTCGTATGGCCAATTTGCAGAAGCTTATAATCCTAAACAAAGAAATATATGCATCTAACTAAGCAAATTCACAAATACAGGGGATAGACAAAATGATCGGGACAGGCACATTTTTGATCAACTTTGAAGTGCTCTGACTTCATGAAATATTATCCGATTTAATTTCGCTAAAAAGCATTCGACTGGAAAATTAATGCAACTTTGTATCTTGGCAACATAATTGGCCATGACTCCCGGACACCGGAGTTGTTCTGGGTTTCCGGAGAGGCTATCTCACATGTTGAATTTGTGATGAGATTTTGTACAAGATGCCGTTGTCATTTTTTTAGTTAACACACGAAAAAACAAAATATTTACCAAGCGAATGAAATGTCGATTACAAGAATCGACCTTAAATTGACCGAGATATGGCCATTTCCGTGGAACAGGTTCTGATAAAGGGTCCTGGATGCTGTTAACTCTTTTACTCAAAACATGTCATGTGGCACCTCTTTCTACTTGGTTTTTCATCAAAAACCTTATTAGGGCCAGTTCATAAACCACGTAGACTCATTTTTGAAAATCTCAGAACCCCCCTCCCCCCCTCGTAGATTTTTCTCCATACATTTTTTTGAAATTTTGTATGGAGCGTAGACTTTGGCCAAACCCTCCCTCCCCCAAAAAAGTCTACGTGGTTTATGCATAGCCCCTTATAAACTTAAAGTGGATCCTTGACCATATTGGCCACTCCCGGAACCACCGGAACGTTCCCGGGGGAACCTGTAGTTGGGACCAGTTATGCGTTTATCCCAAAATATGCCGTGCGGCAGCTCTATCTTCGTGATTTTTCATAAATATGATATTGATAAACTTGAGAAGGCCATTGGATACATTGGCCACTCTTGGAACCATCGAAACGTCCCCAGGAAAGCCTGTAGTAGAGGCCATTTACGATTTTACTCCAAAACTTGTTGTGCGGCATCTCTATCTTCATGATTTCAAAGAGCACTTTGAAATATGTAGTTGTTCAAACATTTGCCTGTCCCGATCATTTTGTTTATCCCCTGTATATAAGAAAATATGACCATCTCATTTCGGTCCACCATTTTGAATCTCAAACCATGATGGATCTCGATTTTTGATCGGAAAACATCTTCCGCATACCAAATATACCCGTCTTAAATTTTTATGAAAATTCAGCCATCTTGATTTTCGATCCACCGTCTGAGATTTACAAATCGCGCTGGATCGTAATTTTCAGTTGCTGGTCCACTTCCGCATACCAAATATACGCATATTGCTTGACTTTCGTTGATAAATCTTAAGGAAATGAGACCATCTTTAATTCAAGCCCGTCATCTTGGATTTTTAAATCATGATGGATCTCAATTCTCGATTGTTAGACGTCTTGCGCATATTGATTTTACCCGTATACTTCCAAAATAAAAAAAGTCAAAGAAAAATACAGCCATCATGAATTTCAGACTTCCATCTTGGGTTTTAAAAACCATAATGATTGCTAGGCAGCTTCATCATACCAAATATACCTGTATTGCATGACTTTCCATACCAAATCTGTTAAAAAAATACAACCATCTTGGTTTTCATTCCGCAATCTTGGATTGAAAATTCTTTACCGATCTCAATTTTCAATCGCTGGATCCTCCATATGCCGAATATAATCGTATTGCATAACTACCTATAGTAATTTTTTGAGAAAATGTGGCAAGTTTGAGTTAGTTTTTTTTAAGTTCCTTGATTATCGAGATTTTCTGCCCTGGGCTGGTTCCTCTCCCGTCGTAGTCACTCAAATACCTTTTAGTTATTTTCGTCACTTGTCCAGGGGTGAGATTCAACCTCGTGACATTGGCGTGAGAGATATGGATGTTAACCACTACGTCGCCCCCCCCCCGTGGCCATCTTGAATTTAAGTCTGAAATTTGGATTTCAATTGAATTTCAATTGGTTTCCGATTTCCTAATCAGCACGAGAATCTAAATTGTTAATCGCTGATCCGATACCGCATACCAAATATACGCATATTGCATGATTTTCTGTAAAAAAATCTAAAGAAAATGCGACAAAATTGAATTCCCGTCCTCCATATTGGATTTCAGAATCGTGACGGTTCTCAGTTCTCGATCGCTGGACATCTTTCACATACCAAAAATACCCGTGTTGCATGACTTCTAATAGTAAACCTCAAAGAAAATTCAGCAATCTTCAATGTTGTTTCGCCATCTTGGATTTTAATATCTTGTTGGTTAATTATTTTTTCAATATTTGATTGCTAGACATCTTACCCACACTTAATACCACCAAATTGGATGATTTCCGATTGATGTAGTCATCTGGAATCTCGGTCTGATATCTTAGATTTCTAAATCATTATGGATTTCAATTTTCTATCTATAGACATCATCTCCATAAAAAGACACGAATGCACCCTTCTGGTGTAAAGTGTCACTAATAAACAAAATTTAAAAAAAATCATCCCCATACCAAATATATACCCATATTGAATGACTTTAGACACTAAAATACTGCCAATTTTATTTTGGTCCACCATCTTGGATTCTAAAATCTTGACGGTTCTCAATTTTCGATCGCTGAACATCTCGCCCATACCAAATATAGCAATATTGCATGACTTCCGATAGTTAATCTCTAAGAACATGCAGCCATCTTGTATTTTGGTCAGTCATTTTAAAATTCTGACATTTTTCTTGCTAGAAGGACGTCTTACCGATACCAAATATCCCCATATTGCATGGCACCAAAAAAAAAAAAAACCAGTGCACGTTAAATTTCGGATACCAAAATAATAGCAGCAACAGAAATTTACACAAAATTCAACAAAACCGATTGTTTATTTCACAAAAATAGAGTTATATCTACATTAGAAACACTTGATTAAGATGTTAATCCTTCTTTCTGTAAAATTCTCGAACTTTCTGTGGTACACCCGGTATCAGGTTCCGTACGGTATCCTCAGATACGTCCGCCGTGACGATTCTCCATCTTCTCTTGAAATCATCGGTACCATTTGCTTTCTACTTAGTTTCGAAGAGTTTCCACTTAACTAGAGCCCAGTACTTCTCTATTGGGCGAAGTTCTGGACAGTTTGGTGAGTTGGCTGTTTTTGGCACTGAAAGAAAATTGTCCCAAATTTAACGTGGACAGGCTTTAATCCTTCATAAAATGCAGCCATTCTGCATTAAAAGATGTTGTTGTTTTTCACTTTTCGACCTCTAGATTGGTTTCCAAGAATCATTCCAGCTGAATTCTATTGGTCAACAATCACTATATTCATTTCTTATTCTTTTAGCATTTCAAGCTTATTGCTTGCTCTCAACTTAGTGTCCTAAATGCACTTCCACAGTTATTGATTGAGAGCTTTCGATGCCAGGTATCATTTTTGCATTAGTATGAGTGTGTGGCAAGTACAATAATACCCTATGCCCAGGGAGTCGAGAAATTTTCCTTAACGCAAAATTCCTAGACCAGACTGGAAATCGAACCCAGTCAACTCCAGCATGGTATTGCTTTGTAGCTGTGCCTTTACCGACTGAGCTAAGGGAGGCCTCCAGAAACCCTTACATGCCAATTTTGATTCCATTTGCTTGATTAGTTCGTCGAGTTATGCAGAAATTTGCATTTCATTTGTATGGGAGCCCCCTCTTTCAAATAAGGGAGGGTCTCAAATCATCACTAAGACCTTTTCTCGGCCAAAAAAACTCCTGCACACACATTTTCACGCTGATCGGTTCAGTTGTTTCCGAGTCTTTAAGAGTCAGCCAGACAAACAGACAGAAATTCATTTTTATATGCAGAGAAAGACTCATCGGTAGACCCATCACCAGTATAATCGCATGAAAAATCGGTAAAGTTTGTCTTCTTTTTAAAACAAGCGTTATAGGCAAACGAAATTCATATTTTTTCAATGTGAGCTAATACTGACATCAGTTTACAGGGTGTCTCACAATAGGTGTCACTAAAACAAAATGGGATTACAGCAAAACAAATCAACCAAATCATAGCATTTATTTTTCATTTGAAAGATACATGTTACAGAAATAAACCATATTAATTCAATTCGAATCTCTCGCCCTTTTCCTTGATAACTTTGCGCAAACGCTTTGGTAACCCATCGCAGCTGGCACGCACGATTTCTTGAGAAATTTGGTTCCAAATATCAACCAAATGTTTCTTGAATCGATCTAAAGTAAGCCCTTTCGTAGGGCCTATATGTTGACGCATTTAGAATCCAAACAAAGTAGTCAAGTGGGTTGAGATCCGGTGAAGATGCAGACCATTCTTCGCTTGTGATGAAATCAGGCAAATTTTCCACTCACCACGCTTGTGTCTTTATTGCTTTGTGAGCTGAAGCTGAGTCTGGTTAGAAACAATATGATATATTTCCATACAGCGTTGAAGCATGAGGAAACAGATGGTTCTTCAAAACCTGCTCGATGTAATATTCAGTGTCGATTTTTACGTTAGGTTCTATGAAAAGAAGAGGAAGTTTTCCTTTTCGTGAAACGGCGCCCCACACTATGATTTTCGATACATTCTGATAGCATTCTCCTATTTATCTCTTGAATATTGGCAAGACTTTTGTCCATACACACAATTATTTTGTTGATTATGACTGTCCTTGAAGGAGGAAGAGCTTTTCATCCGGAAAAAATCTCGCAGTCATCGTGCCGAACCAAAAGATTTCTATTTCTTTGGACCCTGGCCTGCTTTTGACGCTCCATCAACCCGTGAACCCGTTGTTTCTTGTACGGCTTGCATTCCAGACCATGTCTGAGGAGTCTGTTCATTTAAGGCGGGGGATATTTGATATTAAAGGGTGTACGGAATCTAATTGCGACACACACAAATATTCGGCAAAATTCGCCCGTTCAATCAATCATCTTCAAACTTTCAGGAATTAAAATAAAACATGTTATGAATATTTTCCCTTGTTTGTTTTATTCAGTTTCAATTCTATAACCAAATGCCCGAACCATCTTCTTTATACTACTCATAAGGTCCTGTATAACATTTGGACCAACTTTTTTTGCGTGGAAATCCATTTTTTTCTTCATATCTTCCGCCGACTTCACTTCCTTAGGATGCTTCCGAAGTGCCTGCTCCATGATGGCCCAGTAATTTTCAATTGGTTGCAGTTCCGGTGGGGTTCGGGGGGTTGAGATGCTTCGGCACGAAATTGACCTCCTTAGCCTTGTACCGTTTCCAAAACCTCTTTCGAGTAATGGCACGAGGCTAAATCCGAGTAATGGCACGAGGCTAAAACCTCAGAAGAGAAAGTAGACGCTTTTGGAGGCATTTTTTTAGGTACACCTGCCATTGACCGTTCCAGTTGTCACGAATGGGGTTCTCCGTTTTCCACACGAGCAAATTGCTTGCCAAATCATATATTTTCTGGCAAACTTTGACATCTTCTGCTTTCTAACGTCCTCAGGGACATCGCATTTATTTTGAGCAGTGAAAGACTGGAGCCCCGGAAGCTGCCAAAAGTCTGCTTTTACATACGTCTCATCTTTCATAACGAGGCAATGTGGCTTCGTCAACATCTGGGTGTAGAGCTTCCGTGCACGTGTTTTATCTACCGTATTCTGCCGTTCATCGCGATTCGGCGTCTTTTGGACTTTGTACGTGTGTAGTCAATCACGTTTTTTTCTATCTTGCACGAAAGTTTTGGTTAGATTCAGTTTCTTAGCCACATCTCGAACTGAACTGTTGGATTCCCCTTGAAAGCATGAACTACCCGCTTGTGATTCTTAACACTATACGGAGATCCATTTTTGCCACTTTTTTCTTCTCATTGATCGATGGTCAAACGTTTGTGGTACCGATTTAAAAAACGAGACACCGTAGAATCTACCATTGCCAGCTTCCTGCTGATGGCACGATGAGAAAGATTCGGATTTTCGAGGTACGTGCGCAAAATTTCTTCGCGCATTGCCCAGTGAACAAGCAAACGGAACAGTTCGTTCGGTCCGCTCTGCGTTGCTTTGGAAGCTTTTCACGAGTTGTTTCAATTCTTCAGTCTTAAGTTTTTTTTGCACTCGCGAGTGAAATCGAGTCTTGGCTTTCTGAAGAAGAAAAAGTTGTGTGATAAGCAGTGCAACAACGTCATTAATTGCAATTAGCAATATTGCAACGATCTAAAAGGCATATTGCTCCGCATCCATACGGCACGCACACCAGCAGTCCATCGTGTGTAGCGTGCAATCGTTCATCTGCCAACCACCACCGACCAGCGTCATCGTCATCATTATCATCATCGCTGAGCTCCACGTCTAACCGGTACACGCGGCCACACATCGTCGCTCGGCAGCAGCAGCACATTCGTCGCCCGTCTGCAGTAGATCAGTGATAAATATAAGATAAGTTTTTGTTTCTCGCTCTTCTGAATTAATTTTAATCGTATTGTGTGTGTGAGTGTGGAGAGTGAGTGAGAGTGAGTGAGAGTGTGTGAGAGTGTGTGAGAGAGTGTGCTTAGGTTTAGTTTGTTTATCTGTGATTGATTGTAGATAATTACGTTAGCGGTTGAGCTTCATAAGCTCCCACGGGTGCGACATGGATGATTTGTCGGAAGATGATTCATCCATGCCGCCAAATGATGGGGTAGCTCTTAAAGTTACCCGATCGCGTGCTTATCCAGATAGTTCAGCTGGTCCTTGGGTTGTCTATTTTCGGCCCAAAACGAAACCTCTCAATGTTTACCAGATTTCAAACGATCTGACGAAACGATTCTCGGCCGTGACCGAGATAATTAAGGTGAGACCCAATAAACTAAAAGTCGTTGTGTCCAACCTTAAACAGGCTAACGAAATTGCTGTCTCTCAGTTTTTTACACTGGAGTATTTAGTGTACATCCCAGCTCGAGGTATTGAGATTGAAGGGGTTGTCACCGAAGCGAGTTTGACCCCTGAGATCCTGTTGAAGCAGGGGGTTGGTCGCTTTACGAACCCTCTGCTTCCTTCAGTCAAGATACTTGATGTGCGAAAACTAGGCACAGTATCGATCACGAAGGGTGAAAAGAAGTTTACACCGTCAGACTCGTTTCGCGTAACCTTCTCTGGTTCAGCCCTCCCTCAATACGTCGAGTTGGGAAAACTTCGACTACCTGTGCGGTTGTTTGTACCTCGGGTCATGATCTGCGAAAAATGCAAGCAGATGGGACATACGACTTCCCATTGCAGCAATAAGGCACGCTGCTCTAATTGTGGGGAGAAGCACGAGGATGACGCTTGCGCAGACAGCACACCAAAATGCGCTTTCTGTAAAGGAACTCCTCCTCATGCTCTCTCGTCGTGCCCGGCGTACAAACAACGCGGGGAGAAATTAGAACGCTCGCTAAAACAGCGTTCCAGGCAATCTTTCGCCGAAATGGTGAAAAAAGTCTCCCCACCACCCAATGCAAATACAAATCCCTTTGCTCCTCTGTCAGATGACGAGTCTGACTTTGATTCGGCTGAAGAGGGAACATCGTTCACTTTTCCGGAAGGTGCTTCAAGGAAGCGAAGACGCGTCCGCCCACGGAAAATTGCTGAAAAGAAGCCCGAGACCAGCTTGCCCATTTCAAAAAAAGGTGGAAAAAAGGAAAAAAACAATTCCTCCTGGTTTCCGTAGTACTAACTACACCCAGGACTTTCCATCTCTCCCGGGGACATCCAAAACCCCTGAAGCCCCTATTTTAAGAACAGAAGCCCCCTCCTCAAGTGGGCTGTTCTCATTTGATGACATTGTCGAAGGTATCTTGAAGTACCTCGAAATTTCTGACCCTCTTAAAAGCATTGTCCTGGCAATGCTTCCAACAGTGAAGACTTTTTTGAAGCAATTAACAATTAAGTGGCCCCTCCTTGCAGCAATCATCTCCTTCGATGGATAATTTTCCAAATGAGGTCGGGGATTTGATCACTGTTCTACAGTGGAATTGTCGAAGTTTGATTCCTAAATTGGAATCTTTTAAATATTTAGCTCACAATACCGGTTGTGATGCGTTCGCTCTTTGTGAAACATGGCTCTCTTCCGAAATCGATCTTCCGTTTCATGATTTCAATATAATTCGTCTTGATCGTGAGGATTCACGTGGAGGAGGAGTACTTTTGGGGATCAAAAAGTGCTACTCCTTCTATAGAGTGAATTTTCCTCCAATTCCAGGTATTGAAGTTGTCGCATGTCAGGCTGTTATTAAAAATAAAAGCCTTTGCATTGCTTCTGTGTATATTCCTCCTAGAGCCTCAATTAACCGAAAACAACTTTCAGATATTTGTTCGGTCCTTCCTTCTCCACGGTTGATCATGGGAGATTTTAACTCTCACGGTACAGGCTGGGGAGAACTGTACGATGACAACCGGTCTTCCTTGATATATGACCTCTGTGACAACTTCAATATGACCGTTCTCAACAATGGAGAAGTAACACGTTTGGCTGGAACATCCTCAGTTGGCAGTAGATTAGACCTCACACTTTGTTCGAATTCATTATCGTTGGATTGCACATGGAATGTGATTCAAGATCCCCACGGTAGTGATCACTTGCCCATAAAAATTTCGGTTGCCACCGGGTTCAATCCGTCGAAATCTGTCAACGTCACGTATGATCTTACCCGTCACATCGATTGGACAAAGTTCAGGACAGCAGTAGATGAAGCCGTAACGACGGTAGAAAGGCTTTCACCGCTAGAAGAATATAACTTCCTCTCCAACCTGATCTTAGACAGCGCGCTTCAAGCTCAAACTCGACCAGTTCCAGGGACGTCATTTCGCAGGAAACCTCCTTCTCCATGGTGGGATCAGCAATGCACCGAGGTTTACCGTAAAAAGTCCGACGCGTTTAAAGTTTTCCGTAGACGTGGAACACCTGAGCACTTCGAAGTATACACGGCTCTTGAACGTGAACTTAAGAGCCTCATCAAGGCCAAGAAACGCGGATACTGGCGAAGATTCGTGGACGGGCTATCGCGCGAGACGTCGATGAGTACTCTTTGGAACACGGCGCGAAGATTGCGTAACCGAACTACGAACAACGAGAGCGAAGAGTACTCGGACCAATGGATCCTCAAGTTCGCGCGAAAAGTTTGCCCAGATTCTGTGCCGGCACGGATCATTCCTCGCGAAACCGAGAATCCGATAGATGAGATCAGCCAACCTTTTTCAATGGTAGAACTCTCTCTCGCGCTCCTTTCGTGTGGCAATACGGCTCCAGGAGCTGATAGAATCAAGTTCAACTTGCTTAAGAACCTTCCAGACGTCGCGAAGAGGCGCATGTTGAACTTGTTTAATCAGTTTTTGGAGCTCAATATTGTACCGGATGATTGGAGGCGGGTGAGAGTTATCGCCATTCAAAAACCTGGCAAACCCGCGTCCGACCACAACTCCTATCGACCCATCGCGATGTTATCCTGCATTCGAAAGTTGTTGGAGAAAATGATCCTCTTCCGTCTGGACAAATGGGTTGAGACGAACAACCTGCTTTCAGATACTCAATATGGTTTCCGTAGGGGTAAGGGAACGAACGACTGTCTCGCGTTGCTTTCCACGGATATTCAGCTAGCTTTTGCTAAAAAAGAGCAAATGGCTTCTGTATTCTTGGATATCAAGGGGGCTTTTGATTCAGTATCTGTTGAAGTTCTTTCAGATAAACTCCACGCTTGTGGCTTTTCACCATTAATGAATAATTTTTTGTACAATTTGCTGTCAGAGAAACATATGAGCTTCTCTCATGGAACCTCTACAGCTTCCCGATTTAGCTACATGGGTCTCCCCCAGGGATCATGTTTAAGCCCCCTTTTGTATAATTTTTATGTCAAAGACATTGACGGTTGTCTAAGTGACAACTGTACGTTGAGACAACTTGCAGATGACGGCGTAGTGTCTGTCACGGGACCCAATGGGGTCGATCTGCAAGGACCCTTACAGGATACCTTAGACAATTTGTCTACTTGGGCTTTAGAGCTAGGTATCGAATTCTCTACGGAGAAAACTGAGTTGGTAGTTTTTTCTAGGAAGCATAACCCAGCACAACCGAAGCTTCAAATTTGGGGTAAGCCGATAACTCATTCTATGTCATTTAAATATCTTGGGGTCTGGTTCGATTCTAAGTGCACCTGGAGATCCCATATTGAGTATCTGAAGCGAAAGTGCCAGCAGAGGGTCAATTTTCTCTGCACAATTACCGGGACCTGGTGGGGAGCACATCCACAAGATCTTCTAACGTTGTACCGGACAACGATTTTGTCGGTTATGGAATACGGTAGTTTTTGTTTTCAGTCAGCGGCTCGGTCGCACTTCATTAAACTGGAACGTATTCAGTATCGGTGTCTTCGTATCGCGTTAGGTTGCATGCACTCGACTCACACCATGAGTCTTGAAGTGCTGGCTGGCATGTTGCCACTCTCGGATCGGTTTTCAGAATTATCTCTCCGGCTCCTCACCAGGTGTGAAGTTATGAACCCCCAGGTGATCGAAAATTTTGAGAAGCTCCTTGAGTTGAATACTCAAACCCGCTTCATGACCTTGTACCATTTGTACATAACACAGGATGTCAGCCCTTCGCCGAACATTTCCAATCGTGTTTGCATCTCCGATTTCGACAATTCGGTTCATTTTGATTTATCCATGAAGCAAGAGCTTCATGGAATCCCAGAGCATCATCGTCCTATGATTGCTCCGGTAATATTTGCTGCAAAGTTTGGCCATGTTAATTCCACTAAATCGTTCTTCACTGACGGATCTTTGATAGAGGAGTCAGCAGGCTTTGGTATATTTAATGAAATTTATAGCGCCAATCGTAAACTTCAAGCTCCTTGTTCCGTATATGTCGCTGAATTAGCGGCAATACACTTTACGCTAGAAATGGTTGCCTCATTAACACCGGATCAGTACTTCATTTTCACGGATAGTCTCAGTTCTATAGAGGCTATTCGCTCTTTGAGGCCGGTAAAGCACTCCTCGTATTTTCTCATGAAAATACAGGAGCTTCTAAGTGCTTTATCTTCGCGTTATTTTATCATCACCTTTGTATGGGTCCCATCTCATTGTTCAATTCCGGGTAATGAGAAAGCGGACTCGCTTGCAAAGGTGGGCGCTATGGAAGGCGATATTTGTGATCGACAAATCGCCTTCAACGAATTTTTTCCTATTTTTCGTCAACAGTCACTCGTCAGCTGGCAGTATAAATGGAGTAAAGGAGATTTGGGGCGATGGCAACATTCTATCATCCCAAAGGTGTCGAAGAAATCCTGGTTTAAGGGGATGGATGTGGGTCGAGACTTCATTCGTGTCATGTCTCGCCTCATGTCCAATCATTATTCTTTGAACGCTCATTTATACCGGGTTGGGCTGAGCGACAGCAATCTCTGCGAGTGTGGACAAGGCTATCAGGACGCAGATCACGTTATTTGGTCTTGTGCTGAACATCGTGGAGTCAGATCGGAGCTTTATGATTCCCTTCGGGCTCGAGGTAGACAACCCAATGTGCCAATTCGAGATATTTTGGCTGTACGTGATTTGGAGTACATGAAACTCATTTATGTGTTTTTGACTAACATTAGCCTTAGATTGTAGTTAGTTTAACCTGTATGTTTACTATAAGTTTTTTTTTATCTGTGTATGTGTGTTTTTTTTTCTTTTTCAAAAAATGTTCAAGTCAAAAGTAAACCATAAATTGTATAGTTATAAGTTTTTAGATAATTTAGAATTTAAATTTAATGTGTTATGTAAACCATACCTTAAATTCCCACCCTCTTTCCCATCCGTAATTTGTAATTCCTATTAACCTCGAGACGGCCGCGAGTAATCGGCTCTATCCTCCTAACTTTAGTTTTAAGATAAATGATGTATATAAATATGAAAATTTGGCTCTGTAAAGTTGATTCGATTGAGCCTGTACAAATAAACGATTTAAAAAAAAATTGCTTATCTTGACAGATACGCGTATTTCGTCTACAATGTGCAGACTTCTTCAGTGTCGTGTACGAATACACGACACTGAAGAAGTCTGCACATTGTAGACGAAATACGCGTATCTGTCAAGATAAGCAATAAAGGTAGTTGGAATTAAATGGAAATTACTAATCATTCTTCTTATTTTCTAGTTACAGGTATTCCACTAAACAGCTCACACTCTCCATAATTCAAACTACCAAAGGTCAAACAAATGGTCAGAGTGATTAATGTTCCGAACAGAGGAGATTTAAATATGGCCTAGAAATAACAATCTCAAAATCGGGGATAGTGAAATATTCGTTTCTCAGTTTTTTTTTTCGAATCAGAGTCAACCACTCTAGTTTCTTCCAACTTGAAAAGCCAAAATTTTCTCAAACCACCTTTTATGTCTATTTCCGTAATAGCCATTTTTTCCTCTTATTAAATAAGAAATTCCCCGCAAAACCAACTCGTCACTAATAAAGCCTCAGCCATCCACATAATTAACTTTCACCTGGAAAACACTCATAACTCTTCCGGACACAAATGCCCACTTGAAAATGCACTCCCACCAGTGCATCCGTGCATTCCGTTTATGAAAACCCATCCTGCCTGCTAATATATCTTCCCTCCAGTTAATTTTGAACGTGTGGTCTTACTGGTCATAAATTACTTCAAAGCCGTCTCCCCTGCACCCCAAGTCCAAGCGTCCACGTCGCTCAAGTGAGGAAGCACTTTTTTTTTCCTGCCTTGCCAGACATCCTAACAGCCTAAACCAAAAACATCGCAACAACAAAAATCAGCTGACCTTTCATCGCAACGAGAGTGGAGCGGAAAATAGCCGGAGACTGAGAGTGGGAAATGCGCGGGAAAACTTCCACCAACCGGCTGCGCTCTCAAGCTTTCTCTCGTTTCTCGCCGCACATAGACAGCTTGAATGAAGGGTATCCTGGCTGACATCATCGGCGGGATGCAGCTGATCGGCATCCGTGTTAGCACGTGCTCCGAACTGAACCCTCCAATGTTGCAGCATCTGATGTTGGTACTCCAGTCGTTTGTTGACTGCCGGCCGTGTTGGACGCGAATTCGGGGGTCCTCCCATCGTTGTGGTGTCTATTTCAGTAAGGAGAAGGTCAACGCGTTGTCTGCTCTGTTGGTCACCCGCTTTACAAGCTCAGCTGGAAGTGCGCGCTTGCTCGCATGCTGATCGTCTGCTACCAAAGTTCAAATGCAATAAATTTTAAAATCCTCATCGCTAAAGCTGGGCAAACCGGTGGGGGTGAACGCGGATGTGTTTCCCATGCAACTATCAGAGTGAGATATACAATAAAAAAAAATAAAACGGAAAGTAAATAGACCCTCTGCGGGCCACCCGCTGATCGTAGGACGCTGAAATTGAAGTGTTCCAGAACGGAAGAATTTTCTCGACTGGAAGCTCATGAGTAAAGTGAGGGAAAAATAAATTATGTGTAACTTTGCAAAATTGGGTTCCAAGTCGGTATCTGCGAGGGAGGAGTGAGTGAGCTTTTTGTCCCAGCGATAGTGGAGTTGCGGAAGAGATTAAGCTTCGGAATTAAATTTTGGGCATGTCCTTACGGATGCGGAAGTTTCCCTCCTGGTGGTCCGACTGGTTTCGGGCTGAATCGGTGAATGTACCAACAGTGGCAGTAGGCGGTGCATGTCGCTTTCTCTCAGCGTGTCAGTGATGATGTATGGTTTGAGTATGAAAATAGGCTCACTGTTTCAATGATGCTATTATGCTGAGTTGTGAAGAAAATCTTGACATATGACCGTGTACTATTAAAAAAAAAAAAAAGCATCCAATTAAAGGCACCGCTGTAAGCCGTGGTGGTAGAGAAAGAAGAAAAAGTGCCGCTGCTTTTGATGCTAAATGGAGAGCCATCCGAGCACCGTTCTCGTTGACATTGAGTAGTGGTGACAAATCGTCAGACATCTGTTTGTGCTTCACGGCGAAGGAAAGCTAAGAGTTCACGCAATAAGAAGTGGGTTGGTGGCGCAAGTGTTGGTGTAAAATGCATATTTGCTGTTTTTCTTCGTTTGACAGATTACGAAAAGATTAAGATGCAGAACAAGTGACAAAAAGTTGTGCATAATAATTAGAAAGATTCTTGGAGCTAGCGAATGTGAGTATTCTATGCTGTGGCGTTATAATGGACATTGTCGGATGATACATGGTATGCGCTTGGGAACGGCGAGATGTTAGATGAAGTTCAGTGCTAAAATATGCATCTCTTGGAAAAAGAAGCCACTTTTTAAGGTGTCTTACATTTGATTTCAAACATAAAGCGTACTTAGAAGTAATTTATTTTGTTAATATTTTTGAGGCTGGTCATTGGTTTCGCTAGCTTAATGTTAATGGCCATGGAAGAGCATCCAGGAAACCAAGTTGACAGCAGAAAAAAACACTCAAAATGCTTAAATTACGTTTTGTTGAAGCACACGAGTTGAAAATCGAACCATTTTCTTGAATTCTATGGTTCTTATATATGTTGTTATATATATCTATTTATTTATTTATTAACTTATTTATTTTTTCATTTATTTATTTATTTCGTCAAACTTACGAAGTTTATTTGTTTGTCGTCTTCAATTGTTATTGCACAGACTTCATCTTAACCTACATTCTTAAGCCTATGTATAAATACGGTCTTCGAAATATCAAAATCAAACGCCACACTAACATTGCTAAAATCTCTCAGGTATGAAAGGAAAGGGTTGAAATAGCCCTATGTTGTCCTATTCGTTGGAAGCGTAAAAAATAGCTGGTTGCGTAGCCGACGATGAGGTACAGTTATGTTCACATTTTGAAGTAGAGCCGGGCAATCTATATTCGTTGGAAGCAAGTCGAACACAAACAGTCGTCGTAATTTAGTGTGTCTGGATACAAGGGCCTCGAGATTGATAAGTTTGCAACGATCGGTGTATTCCGGAAGCCTAAAGCCGGCCCTCCACGGTAGCTGGCGTAGATCGTTACGCAGAAAACATGTCTGCACCCTATCAATTTTCAATGACTGTGCTGCATGGTACGGAGCCCACACCGGAACGGCATATTCCAGTATACTTCGCACAAGCGAGCAGTACAAAGCCTTGAGTGCGTACACATCCGTGAAAAACTACGTGCTACGTTTTATGAAACCAAGAACTGTGAATGCTTTGGGGGTAGTCTGTGCTATGTGCTGAACTCCAGCTTGCTGTCGATTAAAACGCCCAAGTCACGGATAGAGTTGACACGCTCAAGTTTGGACCCTAGTCGGACTCGGACCCTAGTTACTTCGGTAGTCGAACTTCTTGGCAACGATTAATTCATGCGGAACTCAAAGGCGTTTGAGAAGTCAACATAGATGGCGTCATAGTCTTGTTGATTTCATGCGTAACACATCAAGTTAGAGTCGTGGAGCGTTTCTTGACAAATCCATGCTGAAATTCGCTTATCAATGGCTGCGATTTCCTCAGAAGTAGCCCATGAATAATCCTTTCAAACATTTTCCCAAGGCAACACAGAATGGAAATACCACGGTAGTTTTCAATTTTGTTGATGCTCCGGGATTTATGAATCGGAACTATTGCAGCGATTTTCCACGCTTCAGGGAATGTTCTGCTCTGCAGTGATCGGTTGAATAGCAAGGCGATAGGAAATGATAGAGAATCAGCACATTCTTTGAAAAAGGACGGCTGGTAGACACCGGCACCTTTAGTGGTATCAAGACCTCTAAGTACATCAAGCACATCATTCCGAGTAATTGTCATCGGTGGTAAATGCATCTCAACTGGTTGAATGTTTCTGACGCATTCAGATATACTTACAGAAGATGCGGTGCAAATCCGTTGTACTGAAAATTTAACGGAATCGAGTTCTGCTTCTTCCGGTTTTTCACAAAAGACCAGAAACCTTTTGGATCTTCCTTCAAGTTAGCTTGCACACGATTGACATAGTCACTGTAGCACGATGTTTGGCATTCCCCGTATAGTAATTCCCAGCCACGTAGAAGTATTCGGTTTTCATCTGATCTGCATCGAAAGTATTTTTTGCGAGACTTCCGTAAACGATTGCGCAGATGGCGAAGATCAGCAGTCCACCATGGTTGTGTGAAGCTCTGATGAGTACTCCTCCTTTTAAGTGGAACTTTGCCGCGGATAATTTCAAACAGTCGATTGTAGAAACCGTCAACATGACCAAGAAAACCGAGCTGTCAAATTAGCACCACACGTAGCACCATGTTTTCGGCTTCATGATTGTTGTTCGTGGATGACAGCCGCTGATGACAGTTCGAAAAGTTCAGTGCCACATGGATCAGTCACGTACGCCAAATCAAGCAGTTTTCCATTCATGTTCAAAAGCGAATTAATCGGAACCATGCCCATCGCAGAAAGTGATTCAGTTAGCTCTAATTCATGCTCTGAGGATGCATTGATAGGAAGGAAACCGTCCGCATCTTCATCAAAACTCCACACTAGATTTGGAAGATTGTAGTCGCCCAAGACGATGATATAGTCGGATTCCGTTGCTCGTGCAGCGATTTGTCTGATTGCGTTCGTGTGTCCAGAATACGATTCAAAGCTCGAGTTTAGCCTTATGTATTTTATTGTATGTATATTTATATGGATTTCTGCGGAAGTTCAATGCATTCTGCAATTTGTTTCAAATCGTCACTATCAAGCAGAGCAATGGAGTTGCAATTCAAGCTAGATTTTCCGGCGATTAAAACTCCTTCACCTCTTGCAAAAAGAAAAAAAAAAAAGAAAAAAAAAGACTGTGTAACACGAAGCGAGTTCAGAATTCATTATGCCAGAATGAAGCCATGTTTCAGTCAACACTATGACGTCGTAGTCACAGCTGGACAGAGCTAAGTAAAATATCGTTATTTTTGTACGCATGCCCCTCACATTTTGGTAATAGAGAGTCAGGTGGTCAGAGGTGCGGCATGGGCTCACTAGAATTGAGGTTGTGTGCTCGGTGAAGTTAGACGGATGCAATTCTATGTAGACAATTGTTGGCTGGGCTGCTGCTGCGATGGGTTCGAAAAATTGGTTCCCGGATCGTGATGTCAGTCCGTGTGTCGGTTTCCAAAAATATTGGACATTGGAACCTTGGTCAACAAACTCCCGAAATTGTATTCCTTCAGGCCATGTTGCAGGATCCATCGCCTTGGTTTTGAGATCCTTGTGTACTCCAACTTTGAAGGACACAAACGATAACATCGACAGCGGTCTTCCCCTTGGTACCAGTGATTTGGCTACCACGTCGTTAGTCTGCAAGTACTCCTTAGCAAGATTTTCCGCTTCACTCTCTGATACTTCAGGTGAAATTTTAGTTAAATAAATCCAAAAGTTTTCATCCGGTCTCGCTGCTACACCTCCGAATGCGTTACTTTTCCGACTGACCAGTACCGCAGAAAACCTTTGTTGGCTGTTCCGCCTGCTCCGAAGTATCGTCATCTCGAGTGCGCTTTGGAGTAGGATGAGTTCGAAATAGAAATTGGCGTGGGATTGGTGAAAGTACAGCAGGAGTCAGTTTGTTGAAACCAACTTGAATTTCTTGCTTCAGCTCGGCGATGAGACTATTTTTAATCTCCGCTCTAAGGTCATCAACCACCTTCTGGTATGCAACTTTGAGTTCCATGGTAGGATCGTGTGTTGACGCCATTACACTTTTAAAACGTGTATTCTTCAGTACATTACATTACGTAGACTATTACATTTGCATATAATTTTTCTTTCTTTATTTTTTTTTAAATTCCTAAGGATATCTTAAAATTTCTGAAAAAAAATCAATATCTCCAAGAAACTTCTGAGTAGTTCTTCTTAGAGCTTCTGAAAAATTACACGATCATTTAAGATTGTCTGCGATCTTTTGAGTACATCTTTACACTAATCTTAGTAGTTTCTAAATATGTTTCAGATTCGAAGCAACCAAAAAACTAAAAGAATTTGTGCAAATATTAAGATATTCGAGCTTTTGAGAAAATTCAAGAACATATGAGAAATTCAGAGGACTATTCAAAAAACTTTAAACCATCTAAGATGTTTTGAAAATTTCTGAAAAATTCCATAAAACTTCTGAGAAATTTTGAAATATTCTGAAAACTTTAAGAAAAACCCTAATAAGTTTTCATAAATTCTAAGTAGATCATTGAAACTCTTAGAATATCTGAGAGCCTTTTAAATTCCAAAGAATTTTGAAGGTTTTTGCTAATTTTTCTGAGTTAACTCTTGAACAATTGAGAAGCTATGAGGAGTTTTTGACAGGTACTTAAAACATCTAGAACATTGTAGGATCTTTCAAAATATTAGAAGAGCTTCCGAAAAGTTACAAAAAAGAGAGAAGTTCCTAGAGAAGTTTCAAGAATTCTGGAAAATTCAGAGTATTTTTCAATTAACAGAGATTTTTGAAGATTGAATGAGTAATTAATTTATAAGTTTTGAGAATTTGTGTGATGTTGAAAATCTTCTGAAAAGTTTCCAATCCAAATCCAATCCAAATCCAATCCAAATCCAATCCAAATCCAATCCAAATCCAATCCAAATCCAATCCAAATCCAATCCAAATCCAATCCAAAATCCAATCCAATCCAAATCCAATCCAAATCCAATCCAAATCCAATCCAAATCCAATCCAAATCCAATCCAAATCCAATCCAAATCCAATCCAAATCCAATCCAAATCCAATCCAAATCCAATCCAAATCCAATCCAAATCCAATCCAAATCCAATCCAAATCCAATCCAAATCCAATCCAAATCCAATCCAAATCCAATCCAAATCCAATCCAAATCCAATCCAAATCCAATCCAAATCCAATCCAAATCCAATCCAAATCCAATCCAAATCCAATCCAAATCCAATCCAAATCCAATCCAAATCCAATCCAAATCCAATCCAAATCCAATCCAAATCCAATCCAAATCCAATCCAAATCCAATCCAAATCCAATCCAAATCCAATCCAAATCCAATCCAATCCAAATCCAATCCAAATCCAATCCAAATCCAATCCAAATCCAATCCAAATCCAATCCAAATCCAATCCAAATCCAATCCAAATCCAATCCAATCCAAATCCAATCCAAATCCAATCCAAATCCAATCCAAATCCAATCCAAATCCAATCCAAATCCAATCCAAATCCAATCCAATCCAATCCAAATCCAATCCAAATCCAATCCAAATCCAATCCAAATCCAATCCAAATCCAATCCAAATCCAATCCAAATCCAATCCAAATCCAATCCAAATCCAATCCAAATCCAATCCAAATCCAATCCAAATCCAATCCAAATCCAATCCAAATCCAATCCAAATCCAATCCAAATCCAATCCAAATCCAATCCCAAATCCAATCCAAATCCAATCCAAATCCAATCCAAATCCAATCCAAATCCAATCCAAATCCAATCCAAATCCAATCCAAATCCAATCCAAATCCAATCCAAATCCAATCCAAATCCAATTACATATAATCACACCTTACAACACAACATGTTTAATTTAACAATTTACGTTTATTCAGGAAGTACGTGCAAAGGTTCAGCTTTCAATTACCGATCGCTATCTTTGGTAGATACGGACTGATTAGTGTTAAGTTACTCTAAGATATAACAATTCGTCTTAACATTGTTTATCTCCTTCAGCAAGTAATGGTAAGAAGTAATGGTGGTAGCGGAAATGAGTGACGGTATCTTTCTCGCCCGTCTCACACATGGCTCCTCAATAAAACATTTCATGTTTATGATTGCATCCGCATGCATCTCGATTGAATTTCCAATGAATGTTTAGAAGTTGCAGTTGTATTTAAAAATAAGCCAGCAATTTAAAATCCGTCCATATTCTTAGCAATATCATAATCTTCTATGATCTGATTTTTCTATGAATCTTAAAAAAAAGGTCCAATTGCAGTTCTACAAAATAAACCAAATAATGTACCTTACCTGCATTTTCAGTTAACATTTATCAACAATGCCTTCTTATAAAAAAAAAATACTTTTAAGTCAAAACGGCAGTGGATTGAAAGAATCAGCTCGTAGAATCAGGGACCAAGGTCCCTCTCAAAATCAGAATAAGACACGATAAGCTCGTAACATTGAGACTTCTTAAGAGAGTCGTTGGTAGAATTCGAGTGACAAATTCCGAATCGAAAAGAAGAGCAGTTTGCATGAACTTTTCCGTTTTTTTTCGACTGAATTACGGAAATCCGGTTCTTCAACAAAAACTGTTACTGATCTAAAATTTAAATCCACCCGTTCAATGTGATTAAACCCCGGCTCAGTCGGAGCATCACAAACTCGACGATCATATTCTTTTCCAAAAAACCACTAATCTCTTCTTGGAACATATTAACTTCGAGTCGATACCAAGCGCCCAAAATTTCCCTCTCATTCATCCCATTATTAGCAAATCATCCACCAAACCCAAACTGTCGCCCCACCAAATAACACAAGAGGCAATCGATTATTTTCGTCCTCTATGTCCGCTCCTTATATCCAAAAATCCTAGCTGAAATCTTTGCACGGATTAACATTCAACAAACTGGCAGGCGCTGCCGGCAAAGATTAAATTCTTCCGCTTATTAACGACTACTCTAAAGCTTCTTCTTCAATTTCAATTATCTGCTCTTCAGCGTCGTCGTCTTTTAGCAAAATAGCTTTGCTTTGGTCGTCAAATCATGTGGAAAAACATGCCAAACGACCGGCGTGGGGCTTATCATTAGTGGATTTGCGTCGGGACGCCCGTTTTTGGAAAATACCAAATCAAAATTTAATAGCTGTCACAACCTGACTGAGCTGTGCAAAATGAAATCCAGTAATGCTCTGCAAGAAGTTCTCTATGACCTATGGAAGAACATAGCTTGGGTAGTCCTTCCGGCAGTGCTCAGTCGGAGTGCGTTCCTATCGTTCCAGTGACGATGACGCCACACCGCATCGGATAAGACCATTCTACCGTGAAGCTTTAAAGCTAGCGAGTGGTGGTATTTGTATTTTTTGTTCGATTCTGTTCGGTACGTAACATGAAGTGATGCTCGGTTCCTTACCCCCTGGTATAAGGCTAGTATTGCAATTCACCAGACCATGGTATGGCGTGCCCACGATAAAATATATTACACTAGCTGTCTAATTTACAGGATGTTGCCAAAATGTCTACATTTTTTCCCCTCCCCTCGTCCAGCGCTGGGACCAAGGCGAATGGGATAGGCTGTGCTCGATTCTCGGCCAGCGTTGGGAGAAGAGCTTTCCGAGCGGAGAAATGTGGTATAGAGGTATGTACACACGTACAGACACCACCACTACACCAGAGAATCGGGCATGGTAGAATCGAGAAGTACCACCACCACCACTGACACGGATTGGAAAAGTGGCTGAACGATTTCTTCGTTCGCTATGCGATTTTCCCATTTTCTTGTGGAAGTGGAAGCCTTTTTCCTGTTTCCTCCCGGTGCACTTTCGGGATGCCGGTGCTCGACTTAACACACAGTATCTCTTTCTGAACTTTTAAGGTCTTGGAAAGGCGTGCGTTGTCTTTGCTCGCTGTAGCAGAAAAAGTGCCATAGGTTCAATCGGAAGGATTGCCAAGTTTATGATATATTTTTTTAACATTTTTTTGAAGAGGAATTTGATATGTTGTTGCACTAATTAGGAATTTATTTTTTACAGCCATTGTGTTGTGAGTTGTGCTCTGGTAACATCTTACCAATATGTCTAGTCCGTAAACGTGAGGAAAGCTCCTGTTCTTTGGGATAATCTACTTTGCATCTTTTTTGTGATGTTTAAGTATCCACTGCGCAAACACAGTGCTTTATTTTCGGGCCTTGACAGCGTAGCAGCATGGTGCGAGGGCTATGGTACGCTCCCAGTTTGTCAGACGGTTCTAAAACTGACGGCCCGGTGCGATCTTTTGCACGTCGATTAAGTGACAAGGAGTGTGTCGACTATCAACATGACTTTTTGGTGGATTCGATCCACCAAAAAGTCAAAAAAGCTCTGAGGCAGCAACACATAAGCTTCAAAGAGCCGTTCATATACGCAGTTTTCAATTTCTACCTTGTATTTTGTGTTCTATCTGTTTACAAGTAGTTGGTGCTGGGAGCGGTGCAAGGTCCAAGGCAGCGTCAGGTCCAAGATCAAGCTTTCAATTGATCGTTTGTAAACATTAAAGACATTCGAAAAAATAAAATTGCGACACACTTATATGTTTGTAACTTTTAATTTGGAGATTCTGAAGCCCATAAATACAAGATCTCCCTTGTCATCTGACAGATACACAATAACGAACACAAGCACCACACACATTGAAGTACAAACAAATTTACTGAAAATACTAGACCTACTGCGATGTTACCTTGAAGTCGAGCACTCGACACTGAAGAAGTCTGTAATGGCTGGCCCACAATTGATACGTTGCGGATGAATTGACGTAAATTTGACAGAAAACCTATGGGAAAACTGTCAAATCCACGCAAACGCATCCGCAACGTATCAATTGTGGGCCAGCCATAAGTCGCAGTCAAAATAGACCTATCTGTTAAAGCAGTGGCTCCCAACCTTTTTGGGCTCGCGACACCCTTTTTGAAAACTAATGTGATTATGTTGCGATAAAAAATAAAGAAATACATCAATTTACGATCTTTTTGATTTATTACGACATTTTATGTTATAACCAGAGAAAAACACTCTCAGTGTGATTGCTGCGCCTGGATTTGGGACACTAGATTTGAAATTCGGGGCTGTGTTTGAACAACGCCAATCTCATGTCATCTTCAACGTTCAGTCTGTTTCTTGTCTTCGTTTTGATTTGAAGTAGAGTTGAAAATCCGCTTTCACAAAGGTATGTTGCCACGAATGGGATTAGGATCTTCAATGCCTCCATGGAAACATTGGGGTACGAGCCATACATAGCACACCAGAATTGGCTCAGTTCCTTTTCATGAAAGAAATCGCGAGGCGAAGAATCTTTTTTCAGGTCCAAGTATTCATCCTGTACCTCATCTGGAAGGCTAGCCACATCCAATGAAGATGAAAACGGGTTGCGTACTAAAGCAGCTACTTCTTGCTTCAACTCGGGGAAATACTTCTCAAATTGCTGCTCCAGTGAATCCAAATGTGCAATAATTTCTGCTTGGAGAGCCGAAGTCAGCTCGCTTGCTCCTTTATCGGTCATATTGCACAGACGATCAAACATGGCAACATTTCCCATCTTAACTTTTCGGCGCCAATTTTTTAGATTTTCCGCGAATGCATGAAGATGATCTTGGAAGTGAACAAGATTGGATTGTTTGCCCTGAAGTTTCAAATTCAGCAAATTCAGATGCTCAAAAACATCAGTTAAGTAAGCGAGACGCTTCTGAAAGTCTCCTTCATTAAAATGTGAAGGGAATCATTTTCCCTTGAGCTTTCAAACCCGTTTGGATCTCATCCTTCAACTCGAAAACACGGTTAAGTACATTACCCTTCGACAACCAGCGTACCAGCGAAAAGAACCTCATGAACCTTAACAATCTTTATGACCAATTCCAGTACTTTCAATAACCCTTCCGGCAACGTCTTGCTGGCAAGAGCATATCGATGGATCATGCAATGGACACCTGCGGCATGTGGGGCAAGCTCCTTGACCTTCTTCTGAAATCCAGATTTGTTGCCAAGCATTGCAGGAGCTCCATCGGTGCAAACCCCACAAAGTTTTTTCCACTGCTAGTCACCAGATTCAAAAAACGCCTTTATTTTAGCCATGATATCATCACTTTTGGTAGTAGTTTCCAAGTCACAACAGAAAAGAAACTCCTCCTTTAAATCGCCAGCAGAGCATACGTACTTCACAAACACCAACAGCTGCGCACAGGAACTGACGTCCGTGGATTCATCGAGTTGAATTGCGAATAGAGGAGATTGTTTTATTTCTTGCAGAACTTGCTCTTTCACGTCTTCGGACATATGGGCAATTCGTCTTTGCACAGTGTTGTTTGATAATGACACTTGCCGCATTTTCTTTTCACTTGCTTCTCCAAGAACCAAATTCATCATTTTCAGCATGCTAGGTTTGATCAGAGTTTTTCCAATCGTATGAGGTTTTTTGTTTTTAGCGATTTCCAGTGCTGTCTCATATGACGCCTGCACTACTGCTGTGTTTTGCTGTTGAATGCTGCCAGTGCCAGTGGCATCGAATCTCTGCCGTTTCAAGCCAGCTTCATGACGCCGAAAAAATTCCGCATCCTAAGTACTATTCTCGGCATGCTTGGTATCCAAATACCGTTTCAATTTTGATAGCTTCATTGATTCAACACTCAACACAACGCCACAAAGCACGCACTGTGGCTTATCGACGCCATTAACGATTATAGTTGTGAAACCGAATTTCATAAAATCCTCGGAATACTTGCGTTTCTTTTCCATGGTGAGGCCGTCAATAAAGTACAACATAATTTTGTTAATTTCTGTAACTATTTTAAACTTATTGAATACTTTACCTATTCAAGTTGACAGTTGACAAACATTTAGTTTGCAGCGGTAAACCAAAATCTCAGCAAAATTTTAAATGTGGAAGTAACAGATTGGTCGGTTGATTGATTTGGGACTCGACGCGTGAATGGCCAGTTCAGTTGTAAACAACGTTATTGTCTCTGTACCAATCCAACGTCGATCGCGATCAATGGCATGATGCCAGGTCCGGCCAAAATAATGTCTTGCCTCCGTGGGACCGCAGGAAGGGCAACAGACGCTTCTGGAGGCACTCGGTGCGGTAAATTTCGCTGTTGTTGGTACCCGTTGTGATGTACGGTTTACTCAGTTTACCGCATTGGCATATGACCAAGAATTTTTTTGGCGAATTTGTCCACTTTCTTCTTCCTTATGTCTTCCGGACATCAAACCGTGATTTGGCAACGTAGAACTCCAGCCCCGGTGTCTGCTTTGCGTCTGCTTTTATGTAGGATTCGTCATCCATAACCACACACATCGGTTTCGCTACCCACTCTCGATACAGCTTCCTTGCGCGGGATTTGGCCGCCGTGTTTTGTTGATCACGCCGGTTCGGTGCCTTGCGGACCTTGAATACACGAAGCCCAGCTCGTTTCATGGTTTGCTGAACGAACCAGGCGGAACACTTTGCCTTCAGCCGCGTCGCGAATCGAAAGGTTCGGATTACACTTGAAATAATCCAACACCTTCCGGGCCTTCACAGGGTCAGCTGTCTTCAATTTTCTTCCACTTCCAGCCCGCCGCTCGGACGTCTGGGACTCCTTAAACGATTTTACCACCCGAGACACAGTTGTATGGGTGATTCCCAGTTGTCTTCCGATCCATCTCATGGTCGCAGTCGGATTTTCCGTGACGGCGCGCAAAATTCTCCGGCGATTTTTTCTTGTTTCGCTGACATCTCAATAACCACTGAACCGATTGTTATGAAATTTTGCACATGTTATACCCAGATTTTTATCAATTTTTACTCATGGACAAAAAAAATTACACACGGATAAAAATGGTGCATTTTTTTCCGAATACAGGCCTTAGTACATATCATATCACATATCACTACAGATTTATGAAGGCTGATATCAAACAGATGGCGGGACAGGGTTTTTAGGTCGTGTATTTCAGGTTATCCGTTCGTTGAACCGTGCGAAAAAAGAAACAAAACAATATTGTTTTTGTAACTAAATAGGTTATCCAACCAAACACGTCGGAACCGAGGCTAACCGAGAAATATTGGGCCACGATGAAGATGAGACCTTTCAAATCCCATAAGGGGTGGAAAATGAACTTAGTTTGAAAAAAGAGTGGTTAAAACTGTCGATTCTAGTTGGCCACACGATCGCTAAAATCTGATGAACAGTACCAAAAATTAAGTTCCGGGCATTTGGATATGGAGGAGAGGTTCAAAAACTAATGATGTTAAAACATAACCATAATGTTATACAATATATCCTGAAAGTGAGAAGAGCCATTTTTGTAGGTCTAATTTGTTTTTCGAAAAGAGTATTTACTACCCTTAATTACTTCCACTTCCTTTAGATGATGAGATGACCTCGACTTTCCGCATCTCAGGTCTGATTTTGGTCGAAGCGATAACTTTAACCAGGACGAACTGCTTAATTAGCTACCTGGGACACTTCGATGAATCTGGATGAATGTTGCAAGTGGCTGAAGCGTCGGCAAGTGCAGACACTAACGGATGGCAACTAAAATTTTGGAAGCCGCTACAACAAACGAGCTCAGAGAGAAATTAGACTGTGTATGTATTAGCTCTCTCTCTCTTCTCTTTCTGCTAGTTTTTTTTTGGTTTTGTTTATGCTTGCAGAGCATTGCTAAAAATGCTGTCAAAACAAGAAACAACGCGTTGTAAAGTTCTACGGACTGCACAGAAATCTCGGTAAAAAGTAAACCGTTCAACATATTAAAAGCGAAAATGTTCCTGCATCGACAGTTTACCATATTCTAAAATCCCCAAAAACTACTCGCAAGCAAGGTAGTGGAAGACCAACCAAGCCGCAAAAAAGTTTAACTGTTCTCACCAATACATCTGCAAAACATTCTTAAGAGTCGGAATAAAGAAGACAAGAGCCCCGCAATATACTCAGACACAGATTTCGATGCTGAAGTCCCAATGCTGTTGGTTGATAAAAAAAATATTCCGGAAAATGTTTTCTTCACTCTTTCGAAGACGTACATTCTCGGAAACGATCGATACTATTTCATTGGTAGTTCTACTGCACCTCCAAACATAAAATTTAAGTTTGAACATAAGTTTGAATAGAAAGTGATGCAGTACATTGCCATTTTCGAAAGAGGTATTTTTAAGTCATGGTTCAAGCCCTTTGGTTTGGCTATCAATCAAGATGTGTACCAGAACGAATGTTTGATGAAAATTTTAATCACGTTTCTACAAAAACATCATACAGATGGATAATACGTGTTTTGGCCGGATATAACGTCATCACTTTACGCAAAAAAAAAAACACAATCGTTCCTGAACACCCATTTTATCTCATTTGTACCCAAAAACCACAACCCGATAAATCTGCCTCAGTGTCGCCGAATCGAATATTTCTTCAGGATTTATAGCTTCTTGGTGAACAAAAATACGTAGAGACCCAGAAACATTTGATTGATAGAATCAAGAGATGCAATCGCAAAGTTGACATGAACGTTGTACATCGCTCCTGTTCCAACATCAAATGGATGCTTCACCCAACAACCAATTACGAACCGTTTTCAGATCTTCTCTAACTTTTTTTTTTTTTTTTTCAAAAATTGACTTCTGCATCTTTAATTTCAATCAATCAGATTGAAGACGGCTTCTTCGCGACAAAATCTGGACACCCTAAAATACGTATATCTCTGGAAATACTTCATCAACGTGTGAAATATTTTGCAGACTGATGAACGTACATCTGTTCATTGTGTACAATCAATTATTGGTAATACTACAAGCTTTTAGATCTGCCCGGAGTTGCGACCTATCGAGCGGAAATTGTGCTCTCGTGAAGAGAGAACGCTCTCAATGTAAACAACAAGCTACAACTATAGAAAAATTTCGAAAATCTTGGACAAAAGCTACTAAATCGATTGCAGATAAGTCTGCACAGACCCTAATGGCTGGAGTAAACCCTAAAGTTCGTAGTTTCTTCAAGCAAAGGGTAAATGCATCTTCTTTTTGGGGAAATGCTCCTTAAACTTTGGAAAAAATGCTCCTTAGATGCGTTTGCCCGGTATAATGCAATCGGAGGTATTAACCTTCTGGTTAGCGCTTGTCGGGTGTTTTGAAGTGTCTTCAGTTTCTTCAAGATTGTATAGTTTTGACGGGTTTTAAGTTTCTGAATTTAAGAGTCATCAAAACGAAATTAAGATCCGTAAAAGAATAAGATTCGTCGAAATGAAATTAAGACTCGTCAAAATCAAATTTAAACCCGTCAAAACTACCTCGAAGATATACAACCCTGAAGAAACTTAAGACCCGTCAAAACAACCGGCAAGCGCTAACCAGAAGGTAAATACCTCCGATTGCATTATACCAGGCAAACGCATCTCAGGAGCATTTTTCCAAAGCATTTCCCCAAAAAGAAGGGTGCATTTACCCTGCTGCCGTTTCTTCATGCAGCTTAATTAAGTAACTGTTATTAGTTTCAAGATGACTAATAATGCACAATTAAATGGATAAAAAATGCATCTTGGATTGAACTACCAGCAATTTTGTTTTATTCCAAATTTAATCTGTCCAGATTTTGTCACGAACAAGCCTTATGTTTGTATGTTTTTTTTTGACAGCTTGAGAAAAAAATTCAGTATATAATACAATTACATTTTGTTTTGCTAAAATGTTTTGAAATGTGGTTATATAATGTTTAAACGACCTATCCAAACTGAAACTGAAGTATACATAATGTATACTTAGTAGGAATACTTAAGTTTGGAAAAGAAATGTCCGATCAATTATATGTGAAAACCATTCAGGTTTTTTTAAAGTTGTTTAGCTTTTACTTCTCTTGTGAAATTATGTATTAAGTATAGCGAATGTAGCTCAAAATGGAGTGCCTAAAGAAATAATTGAAATAAATTTGACGAAAATTGTTTACAAAAATTAACCCAAACTATGCGACGAAGTTGCATCCACAAGAATACACAATATGGTCCATTTGGACCATTGCATACATACAAACACATCGTAACTTTTCGCTCATAATCTTCCTCGGGAATAAAGAAAAACTGATACATAAGACATTAGGGTCAATATTGACTCGGAGGGCAACTCTTTCTAGGATTATTAAATTTCAACCTAGACACAATGTTTGTACCCCATTTGAAAGGTTATGGTCTCAAAAATGCATGAGTGGTAGAGAAACCTGGTTTCAGAAACGCTGGCTACCGAGAATCTGCTACAAAGGAAAGGACGTTGTGATTTCGATGTGTGAACAGAAATGTATACAAAACATTCCAGACTATTTAGTTGCAGAGAGGTGCTGTCTTCGTTAAAATTTCTTAGTTTGTCATTTGTCGTATTTTGACATTATCATATTAGTTCCAAACCTTGCCGTAGAGATGGCGCCGCAGTCTATCTTTTTCAAATGAAGCGCTAGAGAGTTGCCGTCTTAGGAAAAGTTTTTGACATTATCAGATTAATTTCAGATTTTGCCTCCGAAATGGCACTGCAATATTTCTTAGCCAAGCACTAAAGAATTGCTGTGTTCGGCAAATTTGTTCAGAATGTAATATGGAGGCATTTCACATTCTCATATTTGTTGCAGATTGTGCTGCAGAAAAGTAGTCAATATTTGGCAAATGAAGTTCGATGGTGATACCGTCTCGGCAAAGTTATTGAATATGTTGAAGACCGTGATTTCACATGACCGGAAATCAGAGGTCACGCAATATTCTATTTTTACTGTTTTCAAAGATGTTTAAAATACTGAAAAACATTATCCAAGACGGCAACTCTCTAGAGCTTCATTTGGCAAAGATAGGCTGCAGTGCCATCTCTGCGGCAAAATCTGGCTTATATTCATCACTTTTTTAAATATTCCCCTCTCATAAAAACAAACCCCCCCGCCACCTCCCCACACCCCCCCCACCACGCGTTTTTTTTTCCCACACACACACCAACCCACCCACCCAACCACCCAGCATATATATATCATTATTTTTTATTTATATAAATATATTTATTAAAAAGTAATTTTCTCACCCCCCACAAAAAAAACCAAAAGGAGGCGCCCCCCCCCCCCAAAAAACCCCCACCCTCTTCTTAAACCCAAAAAAAAAAATTTTTAGGAAAAATTTTTTTTCACAGTTATTCTTCCTCCTAAAATTTTTTTCTTTTTTTTTTAAAAAAAAAAATAACTTACGGGATATTTTAAAAAAAAAAAAACTCCGAAAATTTTTAAAATTTCTAATTGAGTTTATATCTTTTCATTGTTGGTGTTTCGGAATTAATGGACTGTATTTAACGAAAGAAAAACGCGTTAATAAACCGAACTTTATTTTTCTGCTTGCGTACTGTACAAAGTTCAATTTTTCACTGGCTTACGCTTGCTGATCTTTTTTTTCTCTTGCTGCGCGGTAGAAAACTGCAGAGTCACACTCAGTGTGGAATTCGATGACACGCTGCGTCGGGGGACACTTCGATACCCAAACATACACGCCCACCTTGAGGCCGCTGGCCTTAATCTACAGGAAGAACGCATAACTTGTGAATTGGTCTCTGGTACGTAGTTGAACCTCGTCGCAGCGTCACTGTTCGTACTACACCAGATGTGTCCGGATGAACCTCCTGCACACGTGCTAATTCCCACTGGGTTGGTGGTGCGTTGTCGTTCTTGACTAGCACCAACTGGCCCACTGAAATGTTAGGATGAACCGAACGCCACTTGGTTCGAGGCTGCAAAGAAGCGAGGTACTCATCCTTCCAACGTGACCAAATCAAGACTGAACGGCGGTGCATATCCTGCCACTGGTCCAAGCGATTTCGCGGAGTATGCTGAAGATCTGGTTCCGGTATCAGGTTAAGTGGTTGACCAACCAAAAAATGGCCGGGGGTCAGTGCCTCACAGCTATCGGGATTGCTTGACAGGGGGCATAGCGGTCGACTGTTGAGGCAGGCTTCGATTTGGCATAATATTGTCGTCAGGTCTTCGAAAGTCATTGGTTCTGTTCCCAGTTCAGCCACCAAATGGAACTTGACGCTCTTGACGGCGGCTTCCCAAATCCCGCCCATATGGGGCGCCGACGGAGGGTTGAACACCCAGTTAATTCCCAGATTAGAGAGGTATTTTGCTGCTTCCTTATTGTGTGATAAGATCTGGTCGATGAAATCTCGCAGGGTACGATCTGCACCAATGAAATTGGTGCCGTTGTCGGAACGGATCTCATTCGGGTAGCCCCGACGAGAAACAAAGCGTTTCAAGGAACTGATGAACGTGTTTGTGGACATATCGCTTGCAACCTCCAAATGCACAGCTCGAGTAGCTAGGCATACGTAGACTACTATGTACCCTTTACCGATTTTAACGCCTCGAACGCAGCCAGCCTTGATTTTTAGTGGCCCTGCGTAGTCAATGCCAACGTATGCAAATGCTCGTGTCGCCAACACTCTCGCTGGAGGCAGACTGCCCATCAGCTGGGTCGCTGTCCTTCCCTTCAAACGGACGCACCTTGTGCATCCTCGAACTATGTCACGCAAAACGGTCTGGCAGCTTACAATCCAGTATTGTTGATTGATGACAGCTGTGAGCAGTGTCGGTCCAGCATGGAAGTTCTGCAAATGTAGGTCACGCACCAGCAGCTGTGTCACACGGTGCGACTTAGGCAAAATCACGGGGTGTTTACCATCGTACGGCTGAACGGAATTCTCCAGCCGTCCACCGACTCGCATCGTTCCTGTAGCATCGGGGAAGGGATGCAAAGCAGCGAGCGTATTCCTAGATGGAAGCAACTTACCACTTTGGAGCAATTTCATTTCAGATGCGAACACATCCTGCTGGGCAGCGCGTAGTAATTGCAGTTTAGCTTGATAGATTTCGTTGGGAACCAGCTGACCAGCGTGCCGCCGATCCCGAACCAACTTGACGTTGTTCACAAACCGATTGACGCACGCCAGGGTGCGCACGATGAGGTTGAAGTTCGAACGCCTTTCCCACAATTGCTGCTCGATGATGTAACTGTCGCGAACCGTAACCGCTGTCATACCCTCAGTATGCAGCAGCCTTAATTGTCTTGCCTCTGGTAGATCGTTGTCCCGAATGGGTTGAGCTGTGCTCTGCGGCCATTGCGTCTCATCCAAGTTCAACCATTTCGGTCCATGAAGCCACAGCTGTTGATGCACAAATTCGGCCGGAGAGATCCCGCGCGAAGCGCAGTCGGCAGGATTTGATTCACTGTTGACATGGTGCCACCGATCTCGAGAGAGGGGAAACTCAAGAATAGCCGACGTCCTGTTAGCTACATACGTTTTCCAAGTGCGCGGGTGAGACGATAACCATTGCAGTACAATAGTTGAATCGGTCCAAGCAAAATGTTCGATGTCCAAGTGCTTCAACGCGTCAGTCACCTTTCTCATGAGCTCGGTAAGTAGAAGAGCTCCACACAGCTCCAGTCGTGGCAGCGAGACCTGCTTGATAGGAGCCACTCGCGATTTAGCAGCAACGAGAACAACCGTGATGTTTCCTTCACCGTCAACACACCTTGAGTAGACCACGGCGGAGTAAGCCTGCTCAGAAGCGTCTGAAAATCCGTGCAGTTGAATCAAACCACGGTGATGTGTTGTGAACCTTGAAATGCGAACTGTTTCCAGCTGCGAAATGTGCTGCTTCACTTCGACCCATTCCGATTCGATCGCTGATGGTAGAGGGTCGTCCCAGTTGATATCGTACAGCCACAGGTGTTGGTATAATATCTTGATTTTGACTATCACGGGCGTCAACCAACCGAACGGGTCAAACAGTTTTGAGCCATCCGATTTCATCTGACGCTTGGTGTTAACAGCATTGACTGGAAAATTCACCTTAAACCCGAATTGGTCTTCGTTCGGATACCAATGGATTCCCAACGCATTGAGCTGTATCCGCTTCTTCCGAAAGTTTCACAGCTACCGATACTGGAGACTCGTTCTCTACCAGGCCAGGGTAGCGCGACTCCCGCAGCCCGTAACTCGAACCCGGACTTCGATAGAATGGCGGATATTTGTTTCTTGATGCACGCGGCTTCTTCTTCGTCGTTTGCGCCTGACAGCAGATCATCCACATAAAAGTCATGAACAATTCGGTGCACTGCTGCAGGGTAGACAGAAGCGTATTCTGTGGATGACTCTCTCATGGCTTGAATTGCAAGATAGGGTGCGCTTTTAGTTTCATACGCTCACCGTGGATAGACGGTAGTGCTTCAACTGGCTGCTCGGAGTTTGCACGCCACAAGATGCGCTGGAAGTCCCGGTCTTCTTTGTGCATGAGCACCTGGCGGTACATTTTCGCTATGTCCGCGCTGAACATCACCTTGTACGAACGGAATCGCAGGAGGACCGACAGCAAATCTGTGTTGATGTTTGGTCCCGCCAACAGCCGGTCGTTCAGAGATACACCGGTAGAAGTGGCACAAGAAGCATCGGGAATACGACGCGTATCACTCGTTGTGCTGCATGTCCGCCTTGAACACAGAGTGGTGCAGGCAAATAATAGTGTTCAGAAGCCGGTTTCATCATTTTTGTTGGCTGGAACTGGTTGCATGTGATTAAGCTCCAAATACTCACGCATGAATTTCACATATTCCTTGCGAAACTGTGGGTTGGACGCGAACCGCTTTTCCATGGACGTGAGCCTCTTCGTTGCAGCAGTCAGGGATTCACCGAGGGCGGGCTTCGAATCGTCGAATGGCAATTTAACGATGAAGCGCCCTGTATCATCGCGCTGTGTGGTCGAATCGAAATGTTCGATGACCTTCCTTTCCATGGGAGTGAACGGGGCTGGCTTGAACAATTCTTCATATTCCCAGAACTGCTGAAGCGTGCGATTCAGATCCATTTCCGTATGCAGACTGACTATGGCGTGATTTCCCAACAATGCTTCTGCTTCGTCGTACCGCCCTGCAGCGATCCACCCGAAAACAGTACGCTGGGCCACCGTTTGGCCGCTTTCGTCCTTGACTTGACCTCCCTCCAAGAGGGCAAGAAAGACGTCGGATCCCAAAATCACGTCAATTGGTCCCGGTTTGTTGAAGGTTGGATCTGCCATTTCGCTGACATTCTCCAGAAGCTTTATGTTCCCGATGTTGAAGCGTTGCAACGGAAGGGTAGATGTGAGTTTGCCGAGTACGTATGCACTTGTTGAGATGACAATCGTGTCGTTGAAGCGAGATGCGAGGTGCAACGTAACTACGCCACGAGTGGTACCCGCAGCATGCTGACCAATACCAGTAATCGCCACTTTCCCGTTACGCCTTATGAGTTCCAACTTCCGCACACAATCTTCCGTAACCATTGAAGCTTGAGCGCCGGAATCAATCAGCACTCTAACTCGGCGGAACGTACCGTCGTTCTTCCGCACTTGTACTACCGCTGTTGGGAACACCGGAACTGATGTTTGTTTCTCCACTGCTGCCATCAACGATGTAACAACTTGCTCACCTCCACTGGCAGGTAAAATCGTCGCTTCGCTGTTTTCAGCACTGTTAGTTGCGGCCTCCTTCGTCTTACCCGTGTTTGGACAGAGCAGGGTGTGGTGCCGCTGCTTGCAATCCGGTGTCCGGTACACTGATTTTGATGGGCATGATTTGTTGATTGATGACAGCTGTGAGCAGTGTCAGTCCAGCATGGAAGTTCTGCAAATGTAGGTCACGCACCAGCAGCTGTGTCACACGGTGCGACTTAGGCAAAATCACGGGGTGTTTACCATCGTACGGCTGAACGGAATTCTCCAGCCGTCCACCGACTCGCATCGTTCCTGTAGCATCGAGGAAGGGATGCAAAGCAGCGAGCGTATTCCTAGATGGAAGCAACTTACCACTTTGGAGCAATTTCATTTCAGATGCGAACACATCCTGCTGGGCAGCGCGTAGTAATTGCAGTTTAGCTTGATAGATTTCGTTGGGAACCAGCTGACCAGCGTGCCGCCGATCCCGAACCAACTTGACGTTGTTCACAAACCGATTGACGCACGCCAGGGTGCGCACGATGAGGTTGAAGTTCGAACGCCTTTCCCACAATTGCTGCTCGATGATGTAACTGTCGCGAACCGTAACCGCTGTCATACCCTCAGTATGCAGCAGCCTTAATTGTCTTGCCTCTGGTAGATCGTTGTCCCGAATGGGTTGAGCTGTGCTCTGCGGCCATTGCGTCTCATCCAAGTTCAACCATTTCGGTCCATGAAGCCACAGCTGATGATGCACAAATTCGGCCGGAGAGATCCCGCGCGAAGCGCAGTCGGCAGGATTTGATTCACTGTTGACATGGTGCCACCGATCTCGAGAGAGAAACTCAAGAATAGCCGACGTCCTGTTAGCTACATACGTTTTCCAAGTGCGCGGGTGAGACGATAACCATTGCAGTACAATAGTTGAATCGGTCCAAGCAAAATGTTCGATGTCCAAGTGCTTCAACGCGTCAGTCACCTTTCTCATGAGCTCGGTAAGTAGAAGAGCTCCACACAGCTCCAGTCGTGGCAGCGAGACCTGCTTGATAGGAGCCACTCGCGATTTAGCAGCAACGAGAACAACCGTGATGTTTCCTTCACCGTCAACACACCTTGAGTAGACCACGGCGGAGTAAGCCTGCTCAGAAGCGTCTGAAAATCCGTGCAGTTGAATCAAACCACGGTGATGTGTTGTGAACCTTGAAATGCGAACTGTTTCCAGCTGCGAAAGGTGCTGCTTCACTTCGACCCATTCCGATTCGATCGCTGATGGTAGAGGGTCGTCCCAGTTGATATCGTACAGCCACAGGTGTTGGTATAATATCTTGATTTTGACTATCACGGGCGTCAACCAACCGAACGGGTCAAACAGTTTTGAGCCATCCGATATCATCTGACGCTTGGTGTTAACAGCATTGACTGGAAAATTCACCTTAAACCCGAATTGGTCTTCGTTCGGATACCAATGGATTCCCAACGCCTTGACTGTATCCGCTTCTTCCGAAAGTTTCACAGCTACCGATACTGGAGACTCGTTCTCTACCAGGTTAGGGCAACTCGAAGCCCACTTCCGTAGCTCGAACCCGGACTTCGATAGAATGGCGGATATTTGTTTCTTGATGCACGCGGCTTCTTCTTCGTCGTTTGCGCCTGACAGCAGATCATCCACATAAAAGTCATGAACAATTCGGTGCACTGCTGCTGGGTAGACAGAAGCGTATTCTGTGGATGACTCTCTCATGGCTTGAATTGCAAGATAGGGTGCGCTTTTAGTGCCATACGTTACCGTGGATAGACGGTAGTGTTCAACTGGCTGCTCCGAGTTTTCACGCCACAAGATGCGCTGGAAGTCCCGATCTTCTTCGTGCATGAGCACCTGGCGGTACATTTTCGCTATGTCCGCGCTGAACGCCACCTTGTACGAACGGAATCGCAGGAGGACCGACAGCAAATCTGTGTTGATGTTTGGTCCCGCCAACAGCCGGTCGTTCAGAGATACACCGGTAGAAGTGGCACAAGAAGCATCGAATACGACGCGTAGCTTCGTTGTGCTGCTGTCCTCCTTGAACACCGCGTGGTGCGGCAAATAATAGTGTTCCGAAGCCGGTTTCATCAACTCGTTGGCTGGAACTGGTTGCATGTGATTAAGCTCCAAATACTCACGCATGAATTTCACATATTCCTTGCGAAACTGTGGGTTGGACGCGAACCGCTTTTCCATGGACGTGAGCCTCTTCGTTGCAGCAGTCAGGGATTCACCGAGGGCGGGCTTCGAATCGTCGAATGGCAATTTAACGATGAAGCGCCCTGTATCATCGCGCTGTGTGGTCGAATCGAAATGTTCGATGACCTTCCTTTCCATGGGAGTGAACGGGGCTGGCTTGAACACTTCTTCATATTCCCAGAACTGCTGAAGCGTGCGATTCAGATCCATTTCCGTATGCAGACTGACTATGGCGTGATTTCCCAACAATGCTTCTGCTTCGTCGTACCGCCCTGCAGCGATCCACCCGAAAACAGTACGCTGGGCCACCGTTTGGCCGCTTTCGTCCTTGACTTGACCTCCCTCCAAGAGGGCAAGAAAGACGTCGGATCCCAAAATCACGTCAATTGGTCCCGGTTTGTTGAAGGTTGGATCTGCCATTTCGCTGACATTCTCCAGAAGCTTTATGTTCCCGATGTTGAAGCGTTGCGACGGAAGGGTAGATGTGAGTTTGCCGAGTACGTATGCACTTGTTGAGATGACAATCGTGTCGTTGAAGCGAGATGCGAGGTGCAACGTAACTACGCCACGAGTGGTACCCGCAGCATGCTGACCAATACCAGTAATCGCCACTTTCCCGTTACGCCTTATGAGTTCCAGCTTCCGCACACAATCTTCCGTAACCATTGAAGCTTGAGCGCCGGAATCAATCAGCACTCTAACTCGGCGGAACGTACCGTCGTTCTTCCGCACTTGTACTACCGCTGTTGGGAACACCGGAACTGATGTTTGTTTCTCTACTGCTGCCATCAACGATGTAACAACTTGCTCACCTCCACTGGCAGGTAAAATCGTCGCTTCGCTGTTTTCAGCACTGTTAGTTGCGGCCTCCTTCGTCTTACCCGTGTTTGGACAGAGCAGGGTGTGGTGCCGCTGCTTGCAATCCGGTGTACGGCACACTGATTTTGATGGGCATGATTTGGCCGAATGGGATGCTCGCAAGCAGTTGAAACATAACTTCGCCGTCTGGGCAAATCCTCTCCTTTCTTGCAGATCCAACTTCTTGAAATCTTCGCACATGAACGTAGCGTGTTCACTAGAACACTTCGCGCACTTTTGGCTCACAGTGGCCGTCACTAATGCCTTCAGTTTCTTCTCACTCACTTTTGATTGTTCTTTTTTAATAACGTCTTCAGTTTTCTTCGAGAATGCCGAGAACGTCTCGAGCATCTCACACCTCTTTTTCACAAACTTCATCAGCTCCTCGAAGCTGGGGTTCTCGTTGTCGATCACTTTCTCCGACCAGCCAGCGCGCGTATCTTTGTCCAACTTTTCCAGTGTCAGGTAAATCAACCACGGATCGCGGCCTTGATATTCTACGCCCAATGTATCTAGTTGCTGCACCGCTTCGTCGAGTGTGGTTGCGAGTTTGCTGAGTGACTGCGACGACGCCTGTGTGATGCCCGGCTGATCCATGAATTCGCGTACCAAAGCAAACACCGTGTAACGTTTTTTGTCGTAGTGACTAGTGAGCGTATCCCACGCGTTCGCATAATTGGCACTTGAGATGGTGAATTTGTTCACTAGCTGCTTCGCGTCTCCTTCCAAATAGGAGAAAAGGTATTGCATCTTCAAGGAATCCGTGATATCCTTCCGTGTGTGAATGGTTGACACGTAGAGGTCCTTGAAGGTCATCCACTTTTTACGCTCGCCGTTGAATGATGGAATGTTTATTGCTGGCAACCGTACGTGAGGGGCACAATTCGACATCTGATCGACATTTTCGCTAGTATCGTAGACGGATTCAGCACCTATTCGTCCCACTGTACCGCTGGTTTTCCGGAACATGGCCGATTGGTTGAGCAACATTTGCCGCTGCGTCTCCATGAGCAGCTTCATCGCATCCTTCAAATCGTCAGTTTCCGCAATCGTGCGCTGGCTTACCGACGACTGCTCCTCTTCGATCAAATCCTCGAGGATATCCTTTGCCTTGTAGAAGGCTCCGAAAAACTCCTCCCGCACGTTAAAAACCGAAGCAATCGCCGCCGGATCGTTCTGGTTTTCCTCGATTTCCGCTTGAATAGCCCGAAAGCTCATCGCTGCTTCTTTGAGCTGGTCCAGCCGATCCATAACCTCGCTCCGGGAAGGATTCCGCTGGTGGAGGTCTTTCACGACCGAAAGCTCCGCTTTTACCCGAGCTATCAGCGCAGTTCGTTTGCCGGTTAGCTTCTCCATATCCGGTTGAGAAGGTCCAAAATGTTTCGGAATTAATGGACTGTATTTAACGAAAGAAAAACGCGTTAATAAACCGAACTTTATTTTTCTGCTTGCGTACTGTACAAAGTTCAATTTTTCACTGGCTTACGCTTGCTGATCTTTTTTTTCTCTTGCTGCGCGGTAGAAAACTGCAGAGTCGCACTCAGTGTGGAATTCGATGACACGCTGCGTCGGGGGACACTTCGATACCCAAACAAATCTGAAAATCAACATAAATAAAAAATAAACCCGTGGCTCTCCATAACGTAGCCATACTATTTCCCGAAATTTTAAGAATTAAACCTGCTGCTGCAAATTCCTTAGTTTAAAAGTAAGAAGATGACAATTCTGGATCTGAGAAGCAGCCAGCTCCTTTGTTTTTCATTTCCAAAGTCAAGTTCGAAAATGGCATCCAGATGATACTGCATCAATGCTACTTTTTAACTAGCAATGAAGCATTTATTGAGATAATGCAATGCATCATTGAATGCGTATTTAATGTGAAGTTGTTTTAGATATCTAGTAATGCATCATCACATTGTGAGTTAGGGGTTGAGAGCGAAAGGGTTTTTTTGCTCGCTTTGTATTGTTTTTGTATTCTGCATACACCTACTTCATCTCAGAATTTTATGTTTTATTCATGTCACTTATTCAGCAGTACGGTGAACATTTAGTTACAATCAGATAGATCTAACCGGACAATTTGGCTGATGTTCAGTCTTCATTTGTTATGGCAAGCCGTTTTTGTGATGAAAACTCACACAGAGATGCAATAAAACATCATTGGCAGGCACAAACAATGTCGAAAAATAATTCAACTTGAAAAACCACAACGGAAAACAACGGAAGCAAAAAACATGCAAGCTCATGGAAACTCAACCGTTCGTGGGCATCTATTAACATTAAACCCTCATGCGTTCTTAAAAATGTGGAATGATTACATTTCATTTTATGTCTTGCTAGTCACAAAATTCAGTCTTGTACATCTTTTAAACGCCACTGTGTGAACATTAGTGTACTATTGAAAATGATATTTTAGATTTTCGAAAAATGAAATTACTCACAAATTGCATTACTTCAAAACATGACCCTATGCTAAATTTGAGCTCAATCTGACGTGGCTTAGAGGTTCAACCAATAGATCAAAGTTTCGAAGTCGACGTTTGTTATTTGATGCCATATGATTTAAAATTTCCTTAAACTTCAAGATCTGATGTGATACTGAAATTATTTGAAGGATTTATGAAAAATAAAAAGATTTTTTTCTCTCAAAAATTTGATTTGGACTTACCATCCAGATGATTGGAAAGAACCACCCCAAAGAAATATCACACATCAATTAAAACATGTTGTTAAGGATGACATATCTGGAGCACTATAATGAACATTCCCTAGCAATTTCATCAATTGCCCCGTTAATTAATCTGAACTCGAATGTTTTATTTTCCAATGAACATGGATTAAAATTCACTATCCATGTTTAAAACATAGATTAAAAGTAGGTTATGGAGTGGGATTTTGAGTGTGATAATATTATATTTTGTTGAATTATGGAGAGTGTGAGCTGTTAAGTGGAATACCTGTAACTAGAAAATAAGAAGAATGATTAGTAATTTCCATTTAATTCCAACTACCTTTATTGCTTATCTTGACAGATACGCGTATTTCGTCTACAATTTTTTAGTTTTTTAGCACAATCAATTGGCATCGTCGTTAGGCTCCACCAAAGATTCAATAGATGTATTAGGCAGAGCAGGGGTATACAAAATTAAGTGTAAACACTGCAGCAAAATGTATGTAGGTCAAACAAAGAGAACCTTGGCAACAAGGTTCAAAGAGCATCTAGCGGAGGTAACTAAGGCTGTCAAACAGACTGACAAAGGAATTTCACATAACTTCAAATCGACAGTTGCAGAACACTCCAGAACACGGAAAATCACGACATAACGACGAATGACATCACAATCTTACGGACCACCTCTACACTCTGGAAATTAGACGTCGCAGAAAGTTTGGAAATCAACAAACAACAAAACATAAATCTACTAAACAAAGACCAAGGTAACGGGTACACATGGCTCTTTAACTTAATACCTAAACAACAAAGCCGACGCAGCGGAGCACCCACTGCTACAGAATAATTAGGTAAGGTATAAGGCATACGGCAGGTGGTGAAGGTTTTCTTTCAGTCGAGTATTAGTACACGACACTGAAGAAGTCTGCACCTAGGTCTGCACATTGTAGACGAAATACGCGTATCTGTCAAGATTTGCAATAAAGGTAGTTGGAATTAAATGGAAATTACTAATCATTCTTCTTATTTTCTATTTATATTTTTTTGTTGTAATTCATGGTTTCAGAATACATCATACTATACAGGGTTGCAACATGAAAGTGATACACTCATTTGTGATCCCCTCGGTAAAATTTATACTATTATCGTTGAACCCCTTCTGTGCATTTTGAAACAGTGACTTGTAGTCAGTTCATTCGTAGGCAACAAACTGAATTTGTGTTCTTTAATTTACGAAAACAATAATGGATTCATGCAGAGCACAAATTCGGATCTTGCATCTTGGTGCATTCAAAAACATGGATATCAGACGGAAGCTATCGCATTCAAAGTTGGGAGGACCATAAAACGTTTCAAGGATATTGTTATCCCTAAGACGAAACCCGGTAAGAAACGCAGTGTACGCACTCCCTCAGCGGTCAAAGCAGTGATGGAGCGAATTCGAAGGTATCATGCTCGGTCGGCGAGAAAAATGGTGTATGAAATGAAAATGAGTTACACATCCATGCCACGGACCTTGGGTATGGGGATTTTTATAAAACAGAGGAATCACGGATTAGCACGCAAGAATATTGCCGACTGAGTTGCCAGATCGGGGGCGCTGCCTAAGACGCACGCTGGTCATACCATATTTTTTTTTTCGGGTGAATTATGGTTTGCTTTGGAAGTGTCTCTGAACAAACAAAATGATCGTGTATATGGAGTAAGTCTACGTGAAGGGGGTGTGGTAGATGTAATTGTTCAATGGTAATATTAAAAATTGAAAATAACAATAGTAATACATGAATGTTCAAAAATATATGAAAATTGTTTTATATATTTTAATTGAGTGATTCGCCATGGACGTAATAATAACTCTTAAGAAGGTTATTCGGGTAGAAGCGTGTTCAAACGAAATCGTAGTAGGCGCATGTGCATGATCGGTTCAGTTATTTGACGGATTTTGTAGAGCACAGTTGTGCTGGCGCGAGTGCACAATGTTGCGAAGAATGCAGTCGAATCCGAAAACCTCGACCAGGTCACGACAGAGGGGTCTAACGATACCAAACTGCTTCTGCGGTGGTGATTTGGGGTGCCATTTCGTCAAAAGGCAAATTACCCCTCTTCTTCATAGACAGGGGCGTGAAAATAAACAAAAACTACAAGATACAGCCCAATGGGGTTGTGCGCAAAGGTGACGTAGGACTACGCAGCAATCTAATTCCCAATTGATTTAAGTCAGTCGGGAAGCTACGATTTCAATCCGCTCGGAAATACCATAGACGAAGCTGTTCATAATGCTTATCGCTTTGGAGGAAACGACAGTATCGGGTTTAAATGCTTCAGCACCCGGTAGATGTGGTGCTATACGTTTTCGTTTTCCGAACTTTGCTACTGGAACTGTTTGCCTTCCAAGATGGTGGAGCGAGAATACACCATAAGAGCACATCCTGTTGATATGATCGACACCCTGGAGATCATTATCCTTATTGCTTTGTAGATGGTTGTGGTCTGTTTGGGAATTCCAAGTCTATCATTGCCGATAGACGTCTAGGTCGAAAAAGTGCTAATGGAACGTTAGAACAGCTTCAGGAAGTAAATATGTAAGAAAATTCTATTGTACACTCTTTAGAAAGCATTTGGTGGCTCTTTATGATGAAATGGCCCTGTTGTATTTTCTACGATGGTTGAGAGGGCCACTATCTTTAATGCGTAGAAGATACTTATGGATCTGTTGGTTCGTTGGTTGTTCAACGCGCTTTGCCATTTACTCCAGGACGCGGCGTTTAAAGCAATGCCATGGGCTTTCTTTTTGGTATTCTTGGTTCAGTTCCTCGTTGTTGCGGGTGGCCATCTGCAGGTGACGTGGGATAATTCATGTCTCGTTGATGTCATGGGCGGCATTTCCCGCCAACTCCTAAGCTTCAGCAGCCATGTTTCTCGCGGCGAGGTTGAAGGGAGCATCGGCATCAACAGCCAACTTCACCAACGCCTCTCTGGGCAACAACCGCTCGCCAGTGCACCCTCCAGAGTGCTTGCTACCGCCACCTGCGATCGTACAGCAAACTGCACAGCTCCACGACTGTCGTAAGACTGAATCAAAATGTTCTGCTATGAGCTATTAGGTAACGGCTTCGGATGCTACTGCACAAAAGAAGGCGGTACCAACGAAGGCAATGTGATACATATTGCATCAAAGGGGACGAACTTTAGTTATTGTGCCACAATAATTAGTTTTAATTATTACACGCTAGACGGATGATTTTCTTAACCGAAACATTTCTAATTTGCTTGCCACTGCCAGCAACTAATCCGCTATGCACAACTAGGAACTACAACGAACTCAACCACATGGCCGGTCTGAAGTGTCGCAATTCGGTTCAAATTATCCGGTCTTGAATTTCGTTCATTGGTTGTTCAACGTTCTTTTTCATTTACTCCGGGACCCGGCGTTTAATGAATGCTATGTTCAGTCGGGGCACGATAATTGAAATTAATTTGAAACAGCACAAGAGAAAATTTTAACCAAACAAACTCTTTAGTTGGTAAACTGGCACCGGCAACAATACCCAACTGCATCAACGCCTCTCTGGGCAACGACTGCTCGCCGGTGCTGCTGCAGATCCTACACTGCACAGCTCCACGACCACCGAAAAACTAATTCAAAATGCGAAGGTGTACCCGTTATATAAAATTCATGGCTGCCAAGAAGACGTTCGTTACTTAAATATGAAATCTGTGCTAGGAAAGTACTGTGTATTTGGTAAATTTACTCTGAAAAATCGCCATAATAAGACATCACCTTATATTTGCGTTAATTTCAATAGTTGAACGTTATTAATCAATAGATTTAAGTATTGGAATCGAAGCGTAGAAAATGTCCCGATCGATTGGTGCAAACATTTTGTAAATCGATCGTGAAATGACTTAGTTATTTACGTTCGAAACCTATATATTTTTCGTGACGCTCAAAATTTTCTCAATTCGAATGTGTACCCCAGTTTTGAAAACGCAGACGTAGTTCTACGTCAAAACAATAAATTTCCATTAAAATCGAACTACCTTTACTGCTTATCTTGCCAGGTACGCGTGTTTTGTCTACAATGTGCAGACTTGTTCAGTGTCGTGTACTAATACTCGACTATTATTAGTACACGACACTGAAGAAGTCTGCACATTGTATACAAAATACGCGTATCTGTCAACACAGATAAAAAGAAAGATTGAATTTTCTGCGTTATCTAATGCACATAAAGGAAATGCTGGATTCGGCATAAATTAATGGGATATTTCATGTGAATTTAAACCAGATATCACTGAAATCAGGTCTGTTGTATAGAAGATTGCAAACATTGTTGTATGGCGAATGAACGATTGTAGACAATTTCGTTGTTTACGCATGCTTTGGCTTGGAATCAAACGAGGAGAAACTTTACGCGTCAGTTACAGGGTGCGGCAGAAAATAATGCGAAAATTTGTTCTATTTCTTTCAAATCCCATTTTCAACTAATTCAAGCAATAATATCAACATTTTCGAGTGCAGTTATCTTTATAACGTCCTTTTTAACAAATTTATTCAATGTGTCCTCCATTTTTATTAATAACATCCTCGAGCCGACGCTGGAAGCCAGAGCATGCCTTTCGGACGTAGTCCTCCGACATTGACTGCCATGTGCGTGTTATGGTTGACTTCAGGCTTTTCACACTAGGGTGTGATGCTTTGCAGGCTCGTGCTTCAACATATGCCCAAATCGAATAATCCAACGGATTAAGATCTGGATTGCTAGGGGGGGACAAATCCTTCGGCCAAAACTTCATGTTATCGTTCAACCATTGTTGGGTTCGATTGGACGTGTGACACGGCGCTCCACCCTGCTGTAGGACAACGTTTTGGTCCTCGGAGAAGTTGGCCTTCACCCAGGGAAGCATTTGGTCCTTTAAAATACCGATAATCACTTCGGTATTGATTTTAAATCCAGCTTCAATGAAAACAGGCGGCATTTTCAAACCGTTGGACGCCACCAAGCCAAACATCATGACACCAGCCGGTCCGTGCGGCTTGTGGCCAAAAGCATCGATGCCGAAAAGCTTTTCGTCGGAGAACAGGATTATCATTTTTTCCTTCTTCAACAAGGAAAGCAATCTCTTGGAACGAGTCACTCGTAGTTCCTTGACCCGGTCCGTAACCAAGTGACGTTTCACTCAGGCTCTGCAAGATGCCTCTGGCTCTGGAAGAATCATTCTCCGCATGGATTTCTCCGAAATATCGACTTCCTTTGCAAGTTTTCTTATGGAATGCACCGGGTTGCGAGCAATTTTTGCACGGACCGATTTGATCACGTTCTGCGTGCGTGCCTAGCGCGGACGTCCGCTTCCCGGCTTCCGCTGCTTAGGACCATCCTGCAGGGACTTTTTTATGCGGTAAACTGTTGCCAAATGGCACCCTACCACCTTGGCAATCTCTTTCGGCTTCTTCTGGGCGAGCAACAAACTGGTGATCACTTCTTTCGCGAACATTTTGACGAATTTGCAATAAAACAAATAAAATGTAAGTAAACATAAACGAATACACTTTGGACAGAAATTAGTCACTAGCTACACGAATTAACCCAATACTCAAGTTTGAACATTTTCGCATTATTTTCTGTCGCACACTGTAAAATTCATTATTATTTTCTGTGTGCTGATACATACTAGGAAAAGTGGGCGACTTTAAGCACATGTGTTTGAACTAATTTTAAAAACGTTTGGTTAAGATATGGGATCAAATGCCGGAAGAGATGGAGCGTGTGGCTTGCAACCATTTTGAAAAGCATATTCGAGCCTTGATTAAATCCGGAAGAGAGAGATTTGAACTTCACCAAACACAATGTAAGTTGAATATTTAAAGTACATTGAGTGAGTAAAACAGTCCTGTTTTAGTTTTATTACAATTTTCAAAGTATCATTTCTACGTTGCCACCCTGTACATAATATTTAGTCGTATTCACATTCAAATCCTATAATATTTACGTGCAACAAGAGTTATGTCATAAGAAAGATTCATTATTTTTAAGAGTAAAAACTTAGTTAACTCATTTCAAACAATACCCTAAAAGTTTGTTGACTATCGACAATTACAACGACAACACTCTAAGGGAAGGCATTTTGTTCCTCTCAGAAAATATTTCCCGTTGTAATTATTATTAATGATAATTACAACAATCATAATCATAATTATAATTATTATAATCATTGAAATTCGACACACCTCAATAATTTTCTTTGTTTCTGTTCTAATTTTTGGCAACATTTCCTGTGGCACTCGAAGTTTTATGTGTCTGCCAGCATCAGAACCAAGTTTCAAGGTTTTCCATTTGTGGTAGACCATCCAAACCCGTTATTTTCGTCACATTTACAGCTCCGGTAATCGTGAGCAATCAGAGCGATGAAGGGCTTTTCAACTTTTCAAGCCAAATCACATAATTCTTACGATCTCTAGTTGAAATTAAATCTCCCTTAATGTTCTTTGCCTGGCGGGTACGAATTGTCCTTTTTCTTGGGTGTTGCACTACCCTGCCGTCGTAGGTCTATTTGTCTGCCAGAGCATTAAAACCGGGTTGCACTTTCTCCTGATTCAATTACTGAACTGTCCTTTATCCTGTTGGCTTGAACTATTTTTTTTCTTCCATTGGAACACAGTGCGCTAACAATTACATCTGCATCACTTCTCAAGCGACAGATGGATAGTTGGCAAAAATGAGCATGATTTACAGTTTCATGCAATCACTGCAATAAATTCATCTGCCAGAATGGAAATGTTTATCGGTATGAAAAATTGAAACCATGAAACCGTGTCTTTCGGTAAAAAATAAACGATGGGATAGCATTTTTTGTCGGTTTGTTCGATTTCAAGCTGGATTATGTTTATTCAAGCCTTAATTAATCGGGTATAATAATCAGGCGATCTCTCACCTTAATTGGAACCGAAACTTGCACGAACAAAGGAATACAAACTTCCATCTCAAATTAACGAAGAACAGCATGGACAAAGGCGAAGCAAGTGGCCGCATAATTGCTACAATGCTGCTATTTTTGCTGCAGATCCTCAATCTCGATTTGCGTTACTGGAGCCAAGAAAGCATCTGTTCGTCATACTTCATCCAAGTTCTTCCGCAATAATCCCACTCAAGTGTCTCTTGCTCATTTCGTCGGTCGCTCGTCGTCGTCGTCGTCGTCGTCGTCATCGTTAGTATTCTGCCGTAGTTCGGATTTATTCTTCCTTTATCACTCTCTAGAGCAGCTGAACTGATTCATCTACTTTCAATCCCAGGAGGTTGCTAAGGTTAATTTTGCCAGAACCGTCCTTTTTCGCGTGGTTCTTCCGTTGGTTGGGGAGTGAAAACAGTAAAGTAAAGTGGGGTAACATTTCAGGCAGAGCAATAGTTAGTTTTGGGTTTTCCATAGGCGGTGGAAAATGAAGCTCAATGTTTTGAAACTTGCTCGAAAGGACTTTTTTGTGCCAGAGTTTTTAGATGAAATTTGAAACATTGATGGTGTTTTTGATGAGTTACAGACAGAAGTTTGTCCCGAGATGATTAATTATAAGTTTTGTGCTCACTTTGGAAAAAAAAAAACATTCAAATTGAAGGAATGATCTCATGTCAGAGTGTGATTGTGATTCTTTTTGGAACTGGGCAAAAAATAAGAGTACATTCATACTGTGATATGTAATTATGATAAATTTGTGTTTAGAGGTGAAAACGCTTCTCTTAGTGCTTCTGACAAATATAATCAGTTAAATACTTAAAACTGCTATCCTAAAGATTCGAAATTACAGCAGAGCAATTTTGTCCTGGAAGACACTATTTTCGGTGGAATTATATGGTATCTAAGTTGTGACATTGTTTATTAGTAAATTCATGATACCAATATCCACTGAATGGTCGTTTCAAGCCATTATGCGTCATTGACATCCAATTAATTTGCGAACTTTTACCCCATCATACTCTAAGTGAACAAGAAGTTTTTTGGTATCATTATCGGAGGTTGAGATCCTGAACATTTATCTACGGAGAAGAGGAGAGTTTTTTCATTTGCAACCGTCATGCCACCCGTTTCACCTCTGTCGCGATTTTACTGACGTGCAGAAACATTATTGATGAATATTCGGTGTCACTTGTAGTAAACAACGGACTCTAAGCATTTTATGCCAAAGGCACGTTCATAATAATTCATCGAGAACTATCTATGTCAGTCAATACTTTAATTTTAATATTCTATAGCTATAACCAGAAAAACCTGCAAAATTCCCAACCTGGAAGATTCCCTACTTCAAATCGCAAATCGAGCCTTTGCCTCTGTCAGAAAGAAACATGCCCTGATCGGCAATCGGAGACCCAGATAATTAAAAAATATGCTATGCTAATGTTTATTCAACTCGAGGGCAAAATCAGTGTCAAGGGACAAATAAAGCCTGTCACTTGTTTGCTCTTTTATCAATGGGTAAAATACTGCTCCTTAGAGGCTTGTTAGACAATTTCCGCTATTTAAGCTATGCACACATTCTTTTAATCACAGATTTTGTCTCTTCTGCCCGTATCCTCATTTCAAGCTTATTCATTTTCACAATAAACCGAACTTGGCTATTTCGTTTTCGATTAAGGCTTGTTCGCGACAAAACCTGGACAGATTAAATTTGGAATAAAACTAATTTTCTGCTAGTTCAATCCAAGTTGCATATTTTATTCATTTAATTGTGCATTGTGAGTCATCTTAAAACTAAATACTGTTACTTAATTAGGCTGCATAAAGAAACTACGAACTTTTGAGTTTACTCCAGCCATTAGGGTCTGTGCAGACTTCTCTGCAACCGATTTAGCTGCTTTTGTCCAAGATTTTCGAAATGTTTCTATAGTTGTAGCTTGTTGTTTATATTGAGAGAGTTCTCTTCACATGAGCCCAATACCGCTCGATAGGTCGCAACTCCTGGAAGTTAGGTGGATTCGCCTCTTTCGGTACAACATGGACTCCATTCGCTTTCTACCATTCCAAAACATCATTGTCGTAGTGACAAGATGCCAAATCAGGCCACACCGAAAAAATAAATCACATAATCAGTGGAAAATATCCACTAGAAATTCCCTTAACTTTTGTGTGATTCAGGAAGTGGAAAATGCTTTGCAATATCAAGTGAATCTTATGTGTCCAGTGAAATGTAAATGATTAGTCAAGTAAAATTTCTTTTTCTATGTGATATTCATGTAAAAGTTACTTATTTTAGTGTTGGAAAATATCTACATGTGTTTCCAGTAGCAGCTAAGTGAATTATTTTTTGAGGGCGTAAAAGCGAGGGAGCGTCATGGCTACGTACACAGAAAAAAATATGAAAATTTCTTATGATGTAATCTTAACTTCTATGCAAATATATTGACATAATTATTCGTTGAATGCAATTTTCAATTTTAAATATCGTAAATAACTGTAAACACTGCCTTCATGGAACGTTATATTTTATTCATTACAATCTTTCCAGCTTGAATTCATATTTGCAGCCGATAACATATAATTTTACAACACGCTTAAAATTTACGTGATATCAACACAATTCAGTATCACCAGTGTATCAGTTTATCAAGTCAGAATAAACAAGTTGTTACCGCCATGTTTTGTTTGTGCACGTTCGGGAGTGAAACATGAAGAATTGTGAAAAACATTTTCAAAACGTACAAAAAACTTGTGTGTGGTTGTAGGAATCGTAGTGAGTATATGTAGGATTTTTTTTGGATCACAAACGAATACAAAGAAACCGGTATGATTTCAAGTGCCCGTTGACAAATGTGAACTCGTCTCCAAACCTCAAACCTAAAAATAAGCCATCTAACTGCTGCACCCAAGTGGATTTAACATGAAAACTTTTTTAAGAGGCTAATAAATGGATGATTTTTGAGATCAACAACTTATTTCATTTATTTTCATCAATGTAAGAAATCAAAGATCTATTTTATTTCTAACCTCAAATCAGAACCGTAGATTACAACATATTTTAAATTTACAGCTCATATATAGACAGCACGAGTAAATTTACAGCTAACGTTTTTCAATGCGGTAAATTTAGTATCACGCGTAAATTTCTATTGATCAATTTTCTATCTATAATAGAGGTAAATATGTTACATTCAAGAATTCATAATTTTACAGGTTTTGTTCGAACTGTGTAGGAATGGTAACAATTGCTTCTTTAGGCATTCTTCACGGTTTATTTCCTAGTTTACCGTTCCGGTAGTGATGAAGCTTTGGCTTTCTCGACCACAGCTGCATATTGCCTGCCAAACCAAATATTTTTTGGGAAACTTGGCCTTTTTCTTCGTTTTGAAATGCTCTTCAACGCCGTTTCGTTGCATGGCAGTATAATAAGACAACCCGGGAAGCTGCTTAAAGTCTTCTAGCACATAAGTTTCATCGTCCATTATCACGCAGGGAAACTTCGTCAAATATTCGCGATACAACTTGCGAGCCCGGGCTTTAGCCGTCACATTCTGTTTGTCATTACGGTTCGGTACAGTTTTCACCTTGAACGATTTCATACCTTGCTGGTACTTGGAAGTATGCACAAAAGTTGGGGACATTTTTATTTATATAGCCACAGTACGTACCGAAGGGTCTGGTCTCTTCTGCAATATTTGCTTCACCTTCACGTCTTTCTGGTGGTTCCTGAGATCCGTTTTTATATATTTTATAGGAAAACCAAGCTTTTTTGCAAGTTTTCTTACTTCTTACTTTTCTTACAGATCCGGATTTTCATTGCGAACGCACACAATTGCTTTTCGCACTTGCTCTTCTTTCGACGCCATCTTCGATCTAAAAGCTTGTAAATCACCAATTGATTGAATTGATTTTACACAATGTACAGACATACTTTCATCAGTCAGCGAAATATTTCACGCGTTGATGAAGTATTTTCAGAGATATGCGTGTCTAGGGGTGTTCAAATTTTGTCGCGAAAAAACCTTAACTCAAAAGTTGGAATGGTATGTTCATCGCGTTTGAATGCACGTGTTTCTTTATCGCCGTAAAATGATGTTTTTGTGGAACACATTGTTATTAATACTAACAACAATAAATCATGGCAATGACATTGAAAGAATGTGTAGTAACTTAATGTAACACGACGATTATTCACATGATAAAGTGCCTCATGAAGACAGAAAGAGAAGTGAACGAAAAATTTACCCACTGATTAATAGCGATACACTTTTAACGTTAAACTTTTTTCCGGATCTTGTAACATCTGCTTCTTAATTTTTTTTAAATAAAAATCCGAAATACAATAAAAGGTGCGTAAGAAAATGCAGGACGATTCATCCCCCAATGATGATGTTGATGATGATGCTGTAATACTACCATCTACGGCAGCAAAGTAATTTTTCATATCCGTGGAATAATCTGAAAAACTATTTGATCAAGATTCTATTGTTATTTGTGATCATCAAGCTCCTGTATGCAGGAGCAAAACCGTTTGAGGAGTCTGTAGGCAGAGGCACTTACGTGAACCCCGCAAACATAGAGAAGAGAAACTCCTTCCAAAAGTAAGTTCACACTCGAAGCACTAGAATCAAGCCCTCGATTGGCAGAATAAGGCCTGTACTCGAAAAAAAATGCACCAGACAAAAGTGGTTGCCCAAAATTTATTTTAGGTCGGATTTTCTTGCAACTTTCAGAGAATGAACTTATACATATGGATTATGTTTCGGCATAATTACTTTGTTCCATTTTCTTTGCATCGCTGAAAGCCCGCACTTTTCCCTTAAGAACCTTAATACATTTTGTGCAATGGTGGAGCCGACCTTTTTGGTCACTTTCATTCATTCTTTCTTCAACTCCAGCTCGTTCTTAAATACCTTGGACGATTTTCGAACTTTGGCCTTCACTATGGCCCAAAATCTTTCCACCGGACGAATCTCTGGTGAATTTGGACGTTATTGTCTCTGTACCAATCCAACGTCGATCGCGCGTAATGGCATGATGTCAGGTCCGGCTTAAATAATGTCTTGCCTCCGTGGGACCGCAGGAAGGGCAATAGACATTTCTGGAGGCACTCGGTGCGGTAAATTTCGCTGTTGTTGGTACCCGTTGTGATGTACGGTTTACTCAGTTTACCGCATTGGCATATGGCCAAGTATTTTTTGGCGAATTTGTCCACTTTCTTCTTCCTTATGTCTTCCGGACATCAAACCGTGATTTGGCAACGTAGAACTCCAGCCCCGGTATCTGTTTTGCGTCTGCCTTGATGTAGGTTTTGTCATCCATAACCACACACATCGGTTTCGTTAACCACTCTCCATACAGCTTCCTTGCGCGGGATTTGGCCGCCGTGTTTTGTTGACCACGCCGGTTCGGTGCCTTGCGGACCTTGAATACACGAATCCCAGCTCGTTTCATGGTTTGCTGAACGAACCAGGAGGAACACTTTGCCTTCAGCCGCGTCGCGAATCGAAAGGTTCGAATTACACTTGAAATAATCCAACACCTTCCGGGCCTTCACAGGGTCAGCTGTCTTCGATTTTCTTCGATTATCTAAAAAATTAGTTTTGAGTATAACATAATTAATAGATGTTCCCTAAGACATGTTGCCAAAATTTTTGTTATTCTTGTGTAATAGTTTTTGATCGGTTTTATCATTCTCTTTCATCACTTTTGCTCGGTTTTATCAACCTCTTTCATCATTGATGATATTGGTGTTGCTTCTCACGGCAAATGTCATTAAAGAATGTAAAAATCAGCTTATCACAACTGTCTCGTAAAATGTTCTATTTTTATCGAAAAGTTATTTGTTTTTTGGATTGTATACCAACCTTTGGCATTAAGGAAGTAGACTCTAATCAGAGAGTATCCGCAATTAATCAAATTACAAAATGAACTTAAATTTGAATTAACCTTACAACTAAGCGATTGCTCGAACTATTTTCAAATAGGGAAAATAATTAGTTGTTTGCGGTAACTGCAATCAATTTACAGGAAAGGCATCCGTGAGGTAAAAATATTGGATTTTAAATGTATCACAACTTTGGGAAAAGAGAGAGTGAGTGGAGTTAACGTTATTATCACAATGCATCTTATAGAGATTTTTGTATTTGCTAGCAGTCATTTTTCTATCTATTACTGCTGACACACTCTTCATACCATCCCAAAAAGATCACTGCTTTCAAATGTCACCTATCCCTGAGCAACCTCCATCAGGACGATGCTGTCGGAACCTCAGGCGATAAACGCGATACATAAATAATTAACTGAATACATTTTATAATGCCCGGGCCTTTTGCGTGCTGGCATCCCAAGTCCAGAACTTGTTATGATTTCAACACCCATGAAAATATGGCACACACACACACTTGTTGACGATTACATAAAGGGTGTATTCGATAAAAATGGCACACACATATATAATCATCAAAATTAAACTGATTATCGGATTTTCTTGAAATTTTCAGGGAATAAAGAACTACTAATGAGTTTTGATTTACAACATTTGTTTTATTCAATTTCGTCTCGCATCCCGAATGCCCGCACCTTCCTTTTCACTCCACCCATCAAATTTTGTACAACCGATTTTCCCAGTGTTTTTGTTGTTTATATTATAAGTTGAGTTTTGGAAGCATTAGGAGAAATCTTCCATTTTTGAAAATAATCTGTAAAAATGTCCAAGCTTTTTTGTAGCCTCCTGGATATAACACGAAGACTTTTTCCTTTAGCGGAAATGCCTGTGTCATCAGCAAAGCAAGATTTTTGACAGCCCTGAGGTAAATCAGGGAATCTGAAGTGAAAATGTTATAAAGTATTGGCCCAAGAATGCTACCTTGAGGAACACCAGCTCTGACAGGCAATTGATCAGATTTAGAATTCTGATAATTTACTTCAAAGTTCTATCAGTTAATATTTTGAATTAATTTCATGATATAAAGCGGAAAATTGAACTTTTTCAGTTTCGCAATCAAACCTTCATGCCAAACACTGTCGAATGCTTTTTCTATGTCTAGAAGAGCAACTCCAGTGGAGCGCCTTCAGCTTTGTTTGAACGAATTAAATTTTAACTCTCAAAAGTTGATGCGTAGTTGAATGCCCATGGCGGAATCCAAACTGTTCATCAGCAAAAATTGAGTTTGTATTGATGTGAAGCATCATTCTATTCAAAATTATTTTTTCAAAAAGCTTACTTATTGAAGAAAGCAAACTGATTGGTCGGTAGCTAGAAGCTTCACCGGATTTTTGTCTGGCTTCAAGATAGGTACGACTTTTGCATTTTTCCATTTATCTGAAAGTATGCCAGATGAAAACATCTGTTAAATATTTCACCAAGAAAGACAAAGTACTCTCGGGGAGTTTTTTGATGAGGATATAGAAAATTCCATCATCACCTGGTGCTTTCATATTTTGAAATTTTTTAGTTATAGTTTTTACTTCATCCAAATCAGTTCCCCAAGAATCATCAAAAATATTTTCTTGTGAGAAAATATTCAATACTCCCTGGAAACTTATCCTCAATAGGACTTGTAAGACCCAAACTGAAATTATGGGAGCTCTCAAACTGCTTAACAATTTTTGAGCTTTTTCCGCATTTGTGAGCAAAATTTTATCACCTTCCTTAAGCGCTGGTATAGGCTTTTGAGGTTTTTTCAATATTTTAGAGAGTTTCCAGAAAGGTTTGGAACTCGGATCTAAATTTGACACATTATTTTCAAAATTTTTGTTCCTCAGGGCAGAGAAGGTTTTTTAATTTGTTTTTGTAAATCTCGCCATATGACTTTCATAGCGGGATCACGTGTTCTTTGATATTGACGCCTACTTACATTTTTCAGACGAATCAAAAGCTGAAGATCGTCATAAATTATAACTGAATCGAATTTAACCTCGCATTTTGGCATTGAAGCAGCTCTTGCTCTATTTATTGAGAAAGCCAGAGATTCAAGAGCATTATTAATTTCATTTTTTGTTTGCAATGGAACATTAGGATCAAGTTGTTTCCATAGATGTTCGATAATGATCCCAATTAGCTCTATGGTAGTTGAAAGTAGAACTGATGGAATTAGAAATGATTTCTTGAGATATTTCAAATGTAACTGGAAGGTGATCAGAACCAAAGTCAGCATGGGTAATCAATTGACTACAAAGTTGACATGAATCAGTTAAGACCAAATCAATAGTTGAGGGATTTCTGGCTGAAGAAAAGCAAGTTGGGCTGTTTGGGTATTGAATAGTGTAGTAGCCTGCGGAACAATGATCAAAAAGTATATTACCATTGGCATTGCTTTGCGAATTATTCCATGAGCGGTGTTTTGCATTGAAATCACCAATAACGAAGAATTTAGACCTATGACGGGTAAGTTTCTGGAGGTCACCCTTGAGCCAGTTTTTTTGCTGACCAGTGCATTGGAAAGGCAAGTAGGCAGCTATAAAAGTAAATTGGCCAAATTTTGTTTCAACTGAAACCCCCAAAGTTTCAAAAACTTTGGTTTCAAATGAAGAAAGAATGTGATGTTTGATACGCCTATGGACAATGATGGCAACGCCACCACCAGCTCCATTGAGACGATCATTTCGATAAACAAAATAATTTGGATCTCTTTTGACCTTATGGGCAGGTTTGAGATAAGTCTCAGTTATAACAGCAATATGCACGTTATGAACTCTTAAAAAATTAAATAGCTCATCCTCGTTATCTCTGATGGATCGAGCATTCCAATTCAAAATATTTAATGACTTAAAATCCATTACTGAACTTCAATGTCATGACAATATTATTGGCAAATTTAATACCAGTTTGGATAGCTTCAAACATGGAATTAGTTTTTAGCATATCGGTTATCATGTCGATTAACGATTGCTGTAAAAATTCTAATTTAGGAGCGGATATGTTACCTAAATCAAATTCATCAGAAGTCCCGTGGGAATTTTGGTTTTGGTTTCTACCCGCTGCAACGGCAGCGTAGGTAGGTCCATTTACATGTTGAACATTGTTAACAACACGGTTGGGTAGGAATGTAGGGTTTGAAGATTGAACCCTGTTGGTACCTGCAGGTATCGAAATAGTATTTACTCCTCGTTGAGCGTTTGAAGTTACAGTTGCGGATGGAAAAACCTGTCCGCTGTTTCTACCGACGGTTTGGTAGGAATTAGTTCTTTGCTGATCGTTGTTAACAGCAGCAGAATGGGTAGTAGCTGGTCGGGAACGTATATTGTTTCCTACCTGGCGTTTAGAGCGTGACTGCAAAATAGCTTTGCGAGTCTTGCACTCCCAAAAATTTGATTTATGGTTTTCACCACAATTTGAACATTTGAATTTTTGAGGATCTTCCTTCACAGGACAGTCGTCCTTAGTGTGTGAGGAATCACCACAATTCATGCATTTACCAACCATATGGCAATGCTTTGTTCCGTGACCCCATCCCTGGCACTTACGGCATTGGGTGAGGCTTTGGAAATTGGCTCCAGTCTTCCTGAAATGTTCCCACTTCACTCTGACATGGAGCAAAAGGCTTGCTTTTTCTAAAGCCTTAAGGTTGTTAAGTTCACTTGCCTTGAAGTGAACTAAGTAGAGATCGTTTGAAATCCCTTTGCGAGAATCGCCAGGCCGGGATTTCATTTTCATCTTAATTACTTGGACTGGGCTAATTCCAAGTAATTTTATTAACTCGTTTTTAATTTCATCGAGAGATTCACCACTGGGCAGTCCTTTCAAGACAACCTTGAAAAGACGCTCAGCTTTGGTGTCGTAAGTGAAGAAATTGTGGTTCTTCTGAGTAAGATGAGTAAGAAGGCGTTTGAATCCGTCCAAGGTTTCAGCATGCAAACGGCATTCACCTCGTCTGGAGATTTGAAGGGAATATTTCACACCTTCAACAAATGTTAAGATTTCCTTGCGAAAAGCATGGAAATCCGAAATTGCCACCACAATAGGGGGGAACTTTGTCCTTTCTCAATCGAGAAAGTTTGTTCAAATTTTGATTAGATGATGGATCACTCTCATCATCTGTGAGCATATCAAATTGATTACTCACATTTATTTGATTTGCAGGCGAATCAATAGATTGCCCTTTTCGTTTGCGCTTATTTGCCATAGTGGCAGAGTAATTTGCTCCAAATCGACGTCCAAGCAGATAACTATAAGAATCCGAGGGACCGAAGAGGAATTTTCCAATGCGATATCCAAGCCGGGTTACCCGAAGGGCCTAACAAGGATCGAAAAGGAATAAGAGGAAATCTAAAAATTGTAGGTATTATTTAGCACTGAAAAGTGCTGTTTAAGATTTGGTGTAGCGTTAGGTAGCAATAGCACTTCCTTCAGCAAATAGAAAATAGAACCGCACGGCATGAGAGCACAATGCAGACTGGGTTTTTCTTTTTTCTTTTAGCTTTCCCCTCCCTCTCCCCCCCTTTTTTCCCGAGGGTCCCCCCCCCCCCCCCCCCCCCCCAAAAAAACCTTTTCCAAAATTTATTTTTTCTTCCCCCCCCCCCCCCCCCCCCCCCCAAATTCCCCCCCACACCCTATTTCCCCCCCCCCCCCCCCCTTGTAAATTCCCGGCCCGGGTTTCCGTGATTTTTTTTTTTCATTCCGGTTTGGAGCTTTTTGCACTTTGTAAACATGTAACCCAGCACGCTTCATGGTTTTCTGCACAAAACCGACTGACACCTTAGACTTTTTAGCGACATCTCGAATTGACATGTTTGGACGGTTCTTGAATTGTTGTACGACTTTCCTGGCCATTTTACTGTCCATTGGACCACTTTTACGACCACTCCCTTCCTTCCTTTGGACACTCAGACGCTCCTTGAAGGTTCTTATTACACGAGACACAGTTGTATTTGCAATTCCAAGCCTTTTAGCAATCCACCGGTGGGAAGCCCCTGGATTTTGATTGTGAGTGCACAAAATTTTCTCACGGACAATTTCTTGTTTCGACGACATGACTGGAACTACTGAATGTATAACTATGAGACTTGGCAGATGTAAATAATACACTATGGATAAGATCTACTCAAATTTCTAGGTTTTTTACTCATACGATTCAAAAGTTACAGAAGATTTTCTGTGTGCCATTTTTATCGAATACAACCTTTATCTGACCTGCTTGAGCTTTTTCTTTAATGTGAGAAGACAACACTGGCCGCTATCATGACTGATTTAGCCACCTTCAATTATCAAAGGCACAAATCTAAGATACTTCAGAGATTTCACATGCCAAACTTAGATAAGATTCTTGTGCACTTCAAGTCTTAGTGAGATGGCATGTGAATTTATTCATAATTATTACTCAAATTTATGCCTTCAAAAACTTGAAGTGCCAATGAGAATTGGCCACGTTGGAGTTAATTTTTGTATTTCTGTGGCTTTCATCTTTAAAGTTAGAAATTCAAAGCAAACATTTGATGTTTCTTTTATAATTTATGGCTACAATTTTGTGTAATATAAAGTAAGGAATACCATAAGACAGAGAACACAATTATCTTTTGGAAAACAAACGTTATAAACCTTACATTTTGCTCAAAGGTAGAACTTAGTTTCTGGTAGATTTTATTTAGTACTCTTGAAATCTTCTGTTTTTGTGTGACAACAATATGATCGAAGTAATTACCTTAATCAGTATTCCACGCAATTCGAAGGAACTCTTTCTGTAGCTGTCCATACATAAATTTCATGTGTGTGTTTTTAAGGAAACTTTCCGTATGCAATTAAGATGAATGCTCAGAAATTTTTTCCATCACCGGCAAGATAATAAAACGTTTAAAATTCCTCTCAGACTGTACGCTTGAATGTTTTTCAACGACTCCCGTGGAAGGAAAGTGTTATCTTCGCCGTTGGTTGTGCATCTATTTTCTAGATGCAAAATTTTTCCGCCATTCTTGGCATCTCGCGTGCACTGCGCCGCCATACTTTCGCACCAACAACACGTTTGGGATGTAGCACATGACTATTATTTGGCTAAAGTTCGTTCTGTGTTGCTGCTATCTGATCTTCGCGTGAAATCTGCGAAAACGGAACAGCGAAGCAAAAAAGTGCTGGTGCGACTGTTTTGCAAATTGTCTAACTCTGATCCCACGAGAAGTGGCTCGGGTAGTTTTGTATGGTTTTAGTTTGTTATTATACATCTCGACGCAAGGACGACGCGGACAGGGAAAACAGAAGGCGATGAGGCGAGTGTTTATTTGTTTATTGGCAGCGTGTTTGTACTACGACTCTCCAACCACTAAACCAGCTGGATGCTGTATTTCAAGTATTGTCGCCTGTGCTTGGGATGATCTCGACATTTGGTGACGACGGTTTCTAAAATCGTCGTACGGTTTCCGCTTCGAGTGGCTTGATTAAGGGCTAGGGGTAGGCTAGGTCTGCCGGTGGTTTTGAATTCATAAAAAGCCTGACCGACACAGATTTTCTTTTCTATGGCATTTTGCTGATACCACAAATGAGCTGCAAAACTCTGTGAGAGGCGGAAAAGTTTAAGTTAATTGCAGGGAGTTGATACTTCTTTCTGAAACGGATTTTTAGTTTTTTAAAGCAAGTGTTAATACGTTGACTGACAGATGATGATTGATTATCAAAATAATAGCAAAAGCTATAAATTATCATTTGATATTTTAAAATGCAACACAGATCAAAATGATGAATTTCTACAGCCGCGTAAAATTTAAATTTTACGATTTTTGTGTTAATTTTACGATTTTTGTGTTAATGAATGTTTGACACCCTTATGGAAAAACGATCAATTTCATACTGCAATTGAATATTCTATATTTGTTCATTACAATCCTTGGCCCAACTACTATGAATATGAGGAAATCTTTGAATACAACAAAGCTAATAACGAGAACATAAAAATTAAGCTAAATTCTATCAACTTGCAATCAATCATACGAATGAAGTAAATATTTAAGCGCTGTTGATGTCTTATACAGGTTTTTATTTGAAACTAGCTGAACCCGGTGCAAGCACTGCTACGCTTGCAACTGAATGAATGAAAATGTAATAGAACTGGCACGTTTATGGTTGTTTTTCGGAATGAGTTTTTTTCTTGACTAAGCAGGGGTTCAAACATCTATCGGAATATGCTTCTTACCCGAGAAATACACGTTTTGTGTTTTAGTAACCTCGATGATTCTCATGTTCGTTAGAAATGTGTGTTTCATTTGTATGGAAGCCCTCCTTTCTAGACGGAGGAGGTTTCTCAAACCAGCATACAATCATTGCCTTCAAAACCCCCACATGCCAAATTTGGTTCTATTTGCTTGATTAGTTCTTGAAATATGCAGAAAGCTCTCCCCCCTTGCAGAGAGAGAAGGGGTCTCGAACTACCCTACAAACATGTATTGCATTGAAAATCCCCGCATGCCAAATTTGGTTCCATTTGCTTTATTAGTTCTCGAGTTATGCAGAAATTTCAGTTTCATTTGTATGATAGCCCCCCCTTCTAGAGAGAGGAGGGGTCTTGAACCACCATAGAAACATTTCTCTCCTCCAAAAACCTCCACATGCCAAATTTGGTTCCATATGTTTGATTAGTTCGAGTTATGCACAAATTGGTGTTTCATTTTTATGATAGCCCAACAAACATCGGTGTTGAATTAGAGCTTGTTCAAGCAAATTTGGAGAAGCTATTCAGCTGTTTCTTCTTGAATAGCTGAATAGCTTCTCCAAATTTGTTTGAACAAGCTCTAATTCAACACCGATGTTTGTTGGGAGCTCCCCTCTTACAGTGGGTCAAGGGGTCTTGAGTCACCTTTGAAATATTTCTTGCCTTAAAAAACCTCCACCTGCCAAATTTGGTTCCATTTACTTGATTAGTTCTCGAGATATCCCCCTACCAGAGAGTGAGGAGGGGCTCGAACTACCGTGGATACATTTCTTGTCTCCAAAATCCCTACATGACAAATTTCGTTCCATTTGCTTTATTTGTTCTCGAGTTATGCAGAAATTTCAGTTTCATTTGTATGGGAGCCCCCCCTTTCAGAGAAGGAAGGAGTATCAAACTATCTTAATAACTTTCCCCTGTCCTAAAAACCCCTACATACAAAATTTCACGCCGATCGGTTCTGTAGTCTCCGAGTCTTTAAGGTTCAGACAGACAGAAATTCATTTTTATATATACAGAAGACTAGCTGAATCCGGTGCGTGCGCTGCTACGCTTGCAACTAAATGAAGGAAAATTTAATATAACTGGTACGTTTATGGTTTTTTTTTCGGAATGAGTTTTTTTTCTTGAATAAGCAGAGGTTCAAACTTCTATCATAACATGCTTCTTACCCGAGAAATACACGTTTTGTGTTTAAGAAACCTGGATAATTCTCATTTTTGGTAGGATAAATTTGTAATCGTATGGAAAAAGGGTTGGTTAAGGGTACGCAGAGTTACAGATAAATTAAAAAGGAGTTTTTCAACATAAGAAGTGTCAGGCAATTGGGTAAAAAACTACATTTTACGGAAATAGCCATATCTCGGTTGTTTATGGGCCGATTTACGATCTTTAACCACTGACAGACTTGTTATGAATTTTAATTTCTAAGAAAAATATAATATTTCCGATTTTCAAGTAACATGAAAAATAACGAGCTGCAGAAAATTAGCACATTTGACATAACCTCAAAGTATCCGTGCTATCTCCGGTGTCCGGAAGTCAAATCAAATTTTGAATAAACATGCTGAAACTAGAATAATTTCCCGTTTAACGCTTCTAGTTTCATCAAAATCGGTTAATTATTCACCGAACTGTATCACTTTGAATCTGGACAAAATTTTGCTAGTCTTCTCCTTTTTGATCATCTCCTGTAACTCCAAATATCCAATATGGTTCAACAGGAATATCATTAATTTGAAAAGTCGTAAGCAAAAGGCTCACAAAATTTAGTATCTGAATATCTGTGATCAGCTTAATTCAGCAATCAGTTCCAAATTGGAAGAGTATAATTTCAGAACAGAGAGCGAAATCAAATCATGTCCCAAACAGTTTTTCACGTATGTCAGAACAAAATTAAAATCAAATAACTTCCCTTCAAAAATGCATATTGGAGGCCAAAACCCTGCTGAGACTTGCGACTTGTTTGCAAAGTTTTTCCAAGAAATTTACACGACATTTTTGGATGATGATCGCGATCTAGATTATTTTTCATTCTTTCCTGCATCTTCAAATGACATTAGAGTTAGTCAGGTACACGTTCAAGACATTCTTGCTGGTTTGAAAAATCTTGATGCTGCGAAAGGTGCGGCACCCGATGGAATCCCTCCAGCATTTATGCAAAATCTTGCATTTGAACTAACTTTGCCTTTATTTTGGCTCATCAATTTGTCACTTGATTCAAGTCAGTTCCCAAAAAACTCATACCTAGTATCTATTAATAAAAAAAATATATTCGGAATTACCGTGGAATTGCTATTATGTCTAGCATCCCAAAGCTTTTTGGAGCTATTGTCAATAGAAAACTGGTTAGCCAGGTAGAAAATGTCATAACAAATTCGCAGCATGGATTTTTTAAAAGGCGCTCAACTTCCACAAACTTGTTAGAATTCGTGAACTATTCATTAAACGCAATGGACATCGGCAACCATGTCGAAGCGCTGTACATTGATTTTAGCAAGGCTTTTGACCGTATTGACATTCCTCTGTTACTTTACAAGTTAAGAAAAATAGGATTTGAGGATAAATTTCTTAAATGGATACAATCGTATTTAATAAATCGACAACAGGGAGTCAGTTTTAATGGGAAAAAGTCACACCCTGTTCATGTATTATCTGTAATTCCCCAAGGCTCAAATCTAGGACCTCTACTTTTTATCTTGTTTGTCATATTTATTACATTCTTAAGCAGGTCAGAATGTGAGGAACCGTGTCAAATGCTTTAGCAAAATCGACATACATCGCGTCCACTTGCCTTCCCAATTAAATCTCTCGTGACAGAGAGGTAACGTAGCACATCAAGTTTGTTGTTGTTGAGCGATGTTTCATGAAACCGTGTTGATTATCAGAAATTAATGGTGCGGCTACAGTGTAGAGGATATTGTGCACCAGCTTTTTGAAAACTTTGCTCAAACAACTCAGAATGGAAACACCACGATAGTTTATGACTCGGTTGACGTTTCCTGATTTATGGATGGGAACGATAGAAGCAGTCTTCCAAACGGAAGGAAATGTTTTTTCGCTAAGCGATCGATTGAATAAAATCGTGACAGGGACTGCGAGTCCCTCAGCACACTGTTACAGGAATAGTGGTGGTATGCCGTCTGTTCCGGATCCTTTCTTGGAGTCGAGAGTGTGTATGACATTCAGCACTTCATCAGAAGAGAATTGGATGACGGGAAAGTTAATGTTGTGCGAAGGAATATGCGCAAAGCAATTGAAACGTGGTACAGGACACGACTTACTGAATACATTCTCGAAGAATTCGGCGAAGAGGTTAGCGGCTTCTGCGTTAGAGCTAGCATGAGCCTTCTCATATGTAATGTTGCAAGGGATGCTAGCAGAGGATCTCAGTTTTCTAACGATACCCCAGAAACGTTTTGGTTCCTGTTTGATGCTTGCTTGAATCCTGGATAAGTAGTCGTCATGAGTGGATTGCAAAACTGATTTGAATGTTGCCTCAACTTCTCTTAGAATGGTTTTGTCGGCTTCAGATTTCGAGAGGAAATAGTGATTACGTGCCTTTCTGAGTAAGTTGCGAAGATGTCGCAATTCAGAGGTCCACCACGGTTTGTTGAAAGTCGAGTTAATCGCTCGTCGTTTGCGCGGTACAAAAATGCTACAAATTGCGTAGAGCTTGTCGTAAAATGCTGCAGATGTTTCGTCGATCGTTACGGTCCTCGCGAGAAAGTTCCTAAACAACCTCTCCAAATGCTATTTTCAACTGACCGAAATCACACCTGTTAAAGTCGTAGCCAAAACTGTCAACATCGTCATCGAGCGAGGTCGGAATAACGTCGCCCACGTCGAATAGTAAAACGAACGGTGCATGATGGTTGTCAATTGGTAAAAGTGGTGCAGGAGGCTCAACTAGATCTAGAACTTCTGGCAGACTTACAAAAACCAGGTCAAGGATTTGACTGTGGTTAACTTGCCGCAGGCCGTTAGCAAATAATGCTTCGATGAGAGACTGCTCGTGTTCTGATGAAATATTTGTAGGGATGTAGCCATTCAACTCTTCGTCCAACTTCCATCGCAAATTAGGGAGGTTGAAGTCGCCCAAAGACAAAATGATATCCTCTGCTGAAGCACTGTTTACGAGACTCTGCACTGCATTTGCATGGTCAGAATATCGGTTAGCGGACGAGTTGGGGGAGATATAAATTGTGATGATGCAGAGGGAGCGGTGATCCAGACTCTCCAGAACCGCTACTTGCTCCAAATGTTCGCTATTTGACAGCGGAAATGCCTCGCAGCGTAAGTGATGCTTCACGGCAATCAGCACACCACCACCCCGTGAATGATGACTGCTTGCTGCACTGCGGTTGCAGCGGAAAAACGTGTAGTCGGGAAAATCTCTGCGCTTTCGATGTCGTCACGAAGCCAGGTTTCGGTGATAACGAGCAAATCGAAGTCGCAACTGGACAGCAGCATACGAAGACGAGCAATTTTGGTGCGCATACCTCGCACATTCTGGTAGTATACCGATAAGCTGGATCTTGGCCTGGAATCGGAGAGCGATTCAAGTCTTGTTTGGCCATAAGCGCAAACGTACTTGCCTGAATTTACGCATTGGAAACCCCTTTCCCCACACCCACACGTAGGGCCGGAACGGCTGCTGGTCGGTAGCTGGAGTGGCTCAACTACGATGGGGGGATTGAGGGCTTCCAGAGTGCTGTGTTCGGTGCGTCCCGGAGTAATATTTTGTGATGAAGTGTTGCTTGTAGCTGCGTTGTCACTGTTGGGGTAGCTCTGAGCGCTACTGGGTGTGCGCCTGAATTTGCAGTAGACAGTCTCCGAAATTTTTGGGAACTGTAGTCCTCGAACTGTCGAAACATTATTCCCTCTGGCCATGTCGAGCGATCAAGTGCGTTGTTCTTCAAGGCTGGATCGAGACCAACTTTGAACGAAATAAATGACATGTTGCTTGTGTCAGTACCTTTGGCCACAAGTTTTACTACATCGGGATTGTTATCATATCCTAGGTTTGGCTTAACCATTTCCACAATTGCTTCGTTCGTCTCATCAGGTTTAATACGAGAAAAATACAGCCAAAACTTATCAACTGGTTTTATGCTGATAGGTACTGAAACTACGTTTGGGTTGAGGTGCTTTGTTCCGGATTGACACTCAGAAGATGTACGTACCCCTGAATCGAATTCACGGGGCCGTTTATTGGCACGTATCGATTCACTAGCTGTCGGCCAGCGATTGAGTTTTGGGGACTGTAATGACAGTAGAGGCTTGGAAGAGATCTTTTTTTTTAATTTCCGTTTGCAGGCTATTAATAGCATCAGTGAGCGTTGTCAGAGGCGATTTTTCATCCGCATGTTTCGTTATGGTTCGCAGATGGGAGTTATCGAACAAATCAGCACAATGATCACACATCCTGTATAGGTTTTTCTGATGTGACGAACAATAGCTCAATAGTGCCCGAGACACACCAGAACATGTCTTGTGGAACATGGAACCACAGTAACCATGGCAGGCAACATAATCAATGCCAGTAATGGTCAGGGTACATTTGGCGCAATTTTTCTCCATGTCCCTCAACGGTGATCACAACGCCTTGATGTAGACGACACGTCGCACAAGTGGTGAATTAAAACGTTAACGGAGCTTTATAGCGATGATAGGCTTGAAAGCTTGGACAAAATATTGTCGGCTATCGATGTTCGAAAAGTTTCCCCTCACAAAACAAAATCGATCGAAGGGAGGTGGTAGGGGAAATTTTTAATGACCACTTTCACGAAAATCACAACACTTATTCTTAAAAACTAGCTCAGCGCACAAACAAAACTTCACTCGCAAAGTTCAAAGGCATACATCAATAACACTAAGAACGATGAACCAATAATTATAGTACGATATGAAACGGAAAAAAAAACATAAATAAAATTTGCGCTCGGAAGGTAAACAAGTGCAAGCAAACAGTGATGCCGGACAATGTGTTTTAAATTTTATTCACCATTACAACACAATTATCCATAATGCAACCAATATGCTTTCATTAAACGATTTGGTCAAAACTTTTATGACCCATGTACGATCAAAACATTACACGATGCATATGCCAGGTCTATTTTAGAGTTTTGTAGTGTCATATGGTCTCTTTTTATGAAAACACATGAAGAACGATTAGAATCAGTACACAAACAGTTTCTCTTGTATGCTCTCCGTAAATTAAGCTGGACAACATTTCCACTTCCGTCTTACGAAGCCCGATGTATGCTTATTGAGATTCAAACTCTAAAAGAACGAAGAGAATTTGCCATGATCTCTTTTGTTAACGATATTGTATCACATTGCATTTCCTCCCTAACTTATTATGTAGTCTAAATTTTCTACACCCCCTCTCGGCATATGATGAATCGGAACTTGTTCGCATTAAATACCAATCGGACAAACAATGCGAAATTTGGACCAATTAATCGAATGATGTTTCTCTTTAATCTGCACTGTGAATTGACTTAACAGTGTCACGTAGTACACACTTAGAAAATGTTACATTATTCGGTAATTTTTTACCGAACTTTCAACAGCTGAACGTTCGGTAATCCGATTAACCTGATTTCGGTGAAATTTTACTGTATTCCGGTAAAAAAATAACCGGAACTTGTCAAATTTTACCGAAATCCGTTAAATCGGATAACGAAACGTTCAGCTGTTGAAAGTTCGGTAAAAAATTACCGAATACTGTAAAATTTTGTGTAACCTAAGACATTATTTTATTTCTAGGCGATATTTAAGAAGATAGAACGATGTGTAAATATGTAGTCTACGATCGTTTGAACTAAGTTGACGAACTAAATACATAAATAAATTCAATGAAGCATTTCATAGACTAGCTGAACCCGGTGCGAGCCTTGCTATGATTGCAACTAAATGATTAAAAATATAATAGAAATGGCGCTTTAATGGTTTTTTTAGGAATGAGTTTTGTTCAAATATTTTCGTTTGCTAATGTGTATAATTTCTACAAATTTAAACGTTAGTGTGTATTTTCAATTATACCCTCAGTTCTTTAGTTTCTACCATGGTTTTTCTCTCTGTGTAGAAGCATTTCATTTACAAAACATTTATCTTCACACTACGCCGTATTCTCTCAGTTTAAACGTTATTTTCTCTTGCATAACCATCGATTAACTTCTGGTGCATATGAAGCACTGAGAGTAACTCAAGCCCATTCTTGACTAAAAAGGGGTTTAAACTTCTATCAGAACATGCTGCTTTCCTCACGAAATACACATTTTGTGTGTTAGTTGCCTAGATAATTCTCATGTTTGGTTGAAATTTGTGTTTCATTTGTATGAGAGCCCCCCCCCCCCCCCCCCCCCCTCCGGAGAGGGGAAGAGTCTCGAACCACCGTAGAAAAAAATCCTGCCTCCAAAACCCCCACATGCCAAATTTGGTTCCAGTTGCTTGATTAGTTCTCGAGTTATGCAGAAATTTATGATGCATTTCCAGACTGGGAAGGTGTCTCGAACCATCATAAGAACTTTCTCCGGCCTCAAAAACTCCTGCATACACATTTTCATAACAGTAGGGATAATTCTCATGTTTGGTTAAAACATGTTGCCTTCAAAAACCTCCACATGCCAAATTTGGTTCCATTTGTTTGATTGATTCTCGAGTTATGCAAAAAAAAATTTGTTTCATTTGTATGATCCCTTCCTGATAGGGGAGGGGTCTCAGACATTCCATTTTCTTGATTAGTTCTCGAGTTGTGCAGAAATTTCTGTATCTTTTGTATGGGAGCCCATCCGTAACCCCCCCCCCCCCCCCCATTTTAGACGAGGGAGGAGTCTCGAACTATCAAAAGAACCTTTACCGGTCCCAAAAAACCCTTGCATACAAATTTTCATTATAGTTGAAAGAATCCTCATGTTTGGTTTAAATTTGAGTTTCATTTATATAAGAGAGAAGAGGGGTCTCGAACCACCGTAGAAACATTTTTTGCGTCTGCCCTGCCATTTGCTTTCTTAGTTCTAGAATTATGCAGTTATTTCAGTTTCATTTGTATTACAGCCCCTCTTATAGGAGGGGGGTCACAAACCACCATAGAAACATTTTTCGCTTCCAGAAAACCCCACATGCCAAATTTGGTTTCATTTGCTTGATTAGTTCTTGAGTTATGCAGAAACTTCTGTTTCATTTGTATGGGAGACTCCCCTTCTAGAGAGAGGAGGGGTCGCAAACTACCATAGAAACAGTTCTTGCCTCCAAAAACTCCCTTATGCTAAGTTTGGTTTCTTTTGCTTGATAAGTTCTCGAATTTTGCAGAAATTTGTGATTGATTTGTATGGGAGCCCCCCTTTCCAGAGATGGGAAGGGTCTGTTATTATCATAAGTACCTTTCTTACTCCTGCATAGAAAATTTCACGCCGATCAGCTCAGTAGTCTCCGAGTCTATAAGGTTCAGACAGACTGACAGACAGACAGAAATTCATTTTTATATATGAAAAAAAAAAAATCCTCATAGATTTACAATTAAATGTATCGTAACCATACAATAGAATCAATAGTGTGTAAAATTAATATTATTGTTCATGACAATAAGATTGCAATAGGAGATATTGTTTCCACAATAGAATTTAATGTTAATTGAGACATCGACAATAGAATAAGGGGGTTGTTATGTATCTTACCTATAGAAAAAATCATTTTTTCCCGAACAAATCTGAGTCAATTACTATTGATTGTATTGTTTCACAATTGTTGAATGTAGGGTGAATAGTCGATCTATTACAATATGCATTTTCCATTCATCCAATACGTGAACAATAAGATTCATGTTCGCCAATAGATTTTAATGTTATTTTATATTATTGTATTGTCGCTATATGGTTATTTCTATCCGGAAGGTCTGTATCCGCAATAATCCGGACACCTCGAAACATGGATAAAACATAAATTTCGCATTATATTTCCGCCTTAGTTGTTAATTTCAGATTCATGGGATGTGTTTTAATAATTCGTGAAGACAAAACATAATGTTAATATATTTTCGAACTTTGCGCTTAACTCCGTCCATTAGGGTTTGTACAGACTCTTCAGAAATCGTAGAAGCCGTCTATGTCCAAATTTGCTGGAAGTGTTTGATGTCTTTGTTTTCTTGCTTCTTTACATAAAGCTTCCGCTTCATCAGAGCCCAATGTCTCTCGATTGGTCGTAGCTCTGGGTAATTTGGTGGGTTTGAGGTTTTTGGTACAATGTTCACTTGATTTGCTTGGTACCATCCATCACAGTTTTAGCATAGTGGCATGATGCCAAATCGGGCCAGAACAAAGGTTTTTCTTTGTGACTTTTGATGAAGGGTAGCAATCGCTTCTGCAGACACTCTTTCTGATAGATCTCCTTGTTACAGGGGATGATCAAAAAGGAGAAGACTAGCAAAATTTTGTCCAGATTCAAAGTGATACAGTTCGGTGAATAATTAACCGATTTTGATGAAACTAGAAGCGTTCGACGGGGAATTTATTCTAGTTTTAGCATGTTTAATCAAAATTTGATTTGACTTCCGGGCACCGGAGATATCACGGATACTTTGAGGTTATGTCAAATGTGCTAATTTTCTGCAGCTCGTTATTTTTTATGTTACTTGAAAATCGGAAATATTATATTTTTCTCAGAAACTAGAATTCATAACAAGTCTGTCAGTGGTTAAAGATCGTGAATCGGCCCATAAACAACCGAGATATGGCTATTTCCGTAAAATGTAGTTTTTTACCCTATTGCCTGACACTTCTTATGTTGAAAAACTCCTTTTTAATTTATCTGTAACTCTGCGTACCCTTAACCAAATTAGATGCAACTTTTTCCATACGATCACAAATTTATCCTAGTTTTTGGAAGAGTAGCGGACATTTCGTTATTTTCCGTAGTTCCGGATTCATTATCGGGAATCGTGAAGGAAGTACCCTACCAGTGTAATGGCCAGAGTTAGAACTGTATCAAACCTGGCTTGCGACATATCAAACTTCATGATTTTACAAACCAATACCACTGGTAGTCAACCTGAGAGTATTCTTTCACATTGGCCACACCTGGTGACGTTCCGGATTCCGGGTTCCCCCAGGGAAGTGGCCAGATTTCGAATGATGTCAAACCCTGGCTTGCGACACATCAAACTTCATGATTTTACAAAACAATACCTAAACTAAAAATAACTCAAAATTAATAACTCAAAATTAATTGAAAAATAACTCAAAATTAATTTGGCGTACGGAACCATCGACCTGGCGGAATAGAACTCAAATTGGGTATTATTTTTTATCCGTGTACATGTTTGCATAGAAGAAGACAAAAGGTGACAGGATTGAGTGCTTGCGCATGGGACAAATCAAGGTTAAGTGCTGAAGTGTGCAGTTCGAAATGCCATTAGAGCTTACGGAATTTCAACGGGGCCGTATAGTCGGTGCTCGAGAAGCCGGTGCTTCGATCGCTGAAACATGCAAACTGGTTGGTGTTGCCAGGGCCACAGTTTGCCGGATAATGTCGGAATATAAAAAACATGGAAAAACATCGCCTGATAAAAGTAGCTGTGGACGGAAGCAGAAGATGGATGACCGGCAGCAACGTTCGTTGAAGCGCATAGTCAAAGCAGACAGACGCATTAGTGCTGTTAAAGCAACTGCTGCTTTGAACAATGCGCTTCAAGAACCAGTTTCTACATCAACTGTCCGAAGGGAGCTGCACGACATGAATCTTTACGCTCGTGCGGCCATTTCTAAACCGCTAATAAAACCGCAAAACGCGGTAAACAGGAAGCGCTGGTGCAAGGATCATAAGGAATGGACGCCAGATCAATGGAACCAAGTTGTGTGGTCGGACGAATCATCTTTTACCTTGTTTCCAACTACAGGTCGAGTGTACGTATGGCGTACTCCTGGAGAAGCCTACAACCCTGGCTGCCTTCTGCCAACCGTTAAACATGGCGGGGGGTCAGTTATGGTATGGGGTGCAATATCGTGGCATTCTCTTGGGCCTTTAGTTGCTATGAAGGGAAAAATAAAGGCCAAAGATTATCAAGAAATATTGGATGACCAGGTATTTTTTAGAAAACCTTCACAATATACTTAAAATAACACAATTGCCCAACAGGTGCTGCCAATGATGAAGACCATCTTTCCTGATGGCAGAGGAATCTTCCAAGATGACAACGCTCCAATCCACACTGCTCAAATCATAAAGGCGTGGTACGAAGAGCATGACACAGACTTTCATCACCTTGATTGGCCAGCACAGTCACCAGACCTCAACATTATCGAGCCACTTTGGTCTACATTAGAAGCACGCGTGAGAAGTGTATTTCCACCACCATCGTCTCTAAAAGCGTTAGAGAAGGTTTTGATCGATGAGTGGTATAAAATACCTATCGAAACAATCCGAAAATTGTACGATTCCATCCCTAGGCGTATCCTAGCCGTTTTGAATGCGAATGGTGGACCCACGCCTTATTAAACGCGATTTTCCTTTGAAACGATCTATCTAATCAAAATAACTGAATTATTGTTAGCATATCCGAACTTTTATATATTTTCGAAACTATGTTTGAATAATTTGCCATTGAATCCTGATGCCCACAATAGAAACCTCAGATTCGCCACCAGTGGTATTGGTTTGTAAAATCATGAAGTTTGATGTGTTGCTAGCCAGGTTGGACATCGTTCTAAATCCAGCCACTTCCCTGGGGGAACCCGGATCCCGGAGCGTCACCAGGTCTGACCAATGTGACCGAAAACTCTCAGGTTGAGCACCAGTAATCTTGATTTGTAAAATCATGAAGTTTGATGTGTCGCAATCCATAGTTTGGAATCGTTCTATATCTCGCCAATTCCCCGGGGGAACCCGGAATCCGCAACGTCACCAGGTGTGGCCAATGTGACCGAATACTCTCAGGTTGACCACCAGCGGTATTGTTTTGTAAAATCATGAAGTTTGATGTGTCGCAAGCCAGGGTTTGACATCATTCGAAATCTGGCCACTTCCCTGGGGGAACCCGGAATCCGGAACGTCACCAGGTGTGGCCAATGTGAAAGAATACTCTCAGGTTGACTACCAGTGGTATTGGTTTGTAAAATCATGAAGTTTGATATGTCGCAAGCCAGGTTTGATACAGTTCTAACTCTGGCCATTACACTGGTAGGGTACTTCCTTCACGATTCCCGATAATGAATCCGGAACTACGGAAAATAACGAAATGTCCGCTACTCTTCCAAAAACTAGGATAAATTTGTAATCGTATGGAAAAAGTTGCATCTAATTTGGTTAAGGGTACGCAGAGTTACAGATAAATTAAAAAGGAGTTTTTCAACATAAGAAGTGTCAGGCAATTGGGTAAAAAACTACATTTTACGGAAATAGCCATATCTCGGTTGTTTATGGGCCGATTCACGATCTTTAACCACTGACAGACTTGTTATGAATTCTAGTTTCTGAAAAAAATATAATATTTCCGATTTTCAAGTAACATAAAAAATAACGAGCTGCAGAAAATTAGCACATTTGACATAACCTCAAAGTATCCGTGATATCTCCGGTGCCCGGAAGTCAAATCAAATTTTGATTAAACATGCTAAAACTAGAATAAATCGAACGCTTCTAGTTTCATCAAAATCGGTTAATTATTCACCGAACTGTATCACTTTGAATCTGGACAAAATTTTGCTAGTCTTCTCCTTTTTGATCATCCCCTGTATTTCCCGTTACTACGCAAGGATTTTGCTGCTAATTTTGTATTCGTTATAGCAATTTACCTGCAAGAGTTTTCATCAATTGAAACATGACATACTTATCGTTTACTCGGGCTGCTTTCGCGATGCTTTGCACTATATATGATATCGTAATAAATCACCATTTCCTAACCATATTCGGGCATCCATTCACACTAGATGCTTCACTAGAGATGATCCTACCGTTGTTTGTGTTGGCGAAGCAGATGATGATGGTTACAATCATTGCAAGGACGGAACCGAGGAAGGTGACAACGTCAAGGTGTGGTGTTTTAATACACGGTGACTCCTACGAACAGGAAGACATGCTACTTGATCCCGACCATGCTCAACCTACGGAGCAGGAAAGCGTGGCAAGCTTCTCTTTGTAGCGCTCAAAAGAGCATACCCACTCAAAGTGACAGCGCGAAGGCGAGTTTCCGAGCTCCCGTCATCAGTCCTTGGCATAAAGAAAAACTCGGTAATGGAAGGATGAGATGAGATGCACGTCTTTCTTCCTGTTAATCTGATTACTACATTAGTGGGTGTAAATTGAAAGGCTTCCTTACTATTGACGATGAGGTGTTTGATCTTCGAATGTTAGCGAACGCAATAGCTTCTCAGTTGCTAGTTTGTAGGGATTATTCCTCATTTCGAACTACTCAACAAATCATAATCCGCGATTCTCATTCGCAGAGGAAACTTATTCATCACAATTGCCGGCAGAATTTAATGAAATCGTGCTGACGGGAAAACTTTTCATGCTGAAAAGGCTTAATCCTCGGGTAGCAGAACTTGTTTGCACTTCTTTCGGAAAGCCACGTTTGATGGACGAGTAAGAACGAGAGTTGGTTGTTGGTTTCATTTTGAAACATAAGAGAAAAAATCACTCGCAGCTATAATTGCATCTCAAGATTCGACCGTAACTGAGTGAATGCCTGCAGTCTTCGGCAGGGTGGAAATAAACAAAAGTGGCGCACAAGTTTATGTATCCTTTTGTTGACGCTTTTTTCCCCTGCACTCTGAAGCGTGATTTGCGATTCTAATTATTCTACGTAAACGAAAAAGTTTATCTTTTTCCTCCATTTGTCAGGCGTGCACGGACGGGATCTTTGGGGATTTTGAATGTAGGGTATATGTACCCATATTAATCTCTTCATTTTAAAATTAATCCTACATGAAAACAAAGAATTGAAGCATGAAAGAGTTGGATTGTTAGGTATGTATTTCTTTATAAACAATAAAACGTACAGGAAATAATCTACTTGCACTGCAATCACTTGATTTAGTGTAGAACGGAGCAATGAGATGAATTCGGGAACAGTTACCTTAGTTGTTTTCTTTCAAACCAGTTCAGACAAAGTCAGAATTTAAAAAAAAAAAAACAGCATCAAGAACGTGAACGATGAATGGACAATTTTTTTCAAGTGATCCCTCGTGACTAACTAAATGGAGTATTGGCCGTTTATTTAGGCAAGAACAAATTTTAAAGAAACTTTCAAGCGAGAAATAATGTACAGCAGAATTGAGGAATATGAGGGAGGACTTTTTTTTAATGAATTTGTCCACTTTTTCAGCGTGAAGGATTCATTAGAAAGTTAAAGCGTTTAGCTGAAATGAAAATTTTTTTTTTTAACAATTTCATTTAGTTGTACAGGTTTAATCGTATTAACCTTACAGAGCCAAAATTTCTATTTCAATATACATTAATGATCATTAAAATAAATTGAAGAACTAGGAAAATTCTAATTAACACTTCACTTGATCACTTTTTCTAACAAAATAAAAAACTGAAACACTTTTTTAAACTATCACTAGTAAACGCGAGCAAATTCCGTTAAATTCCACTACAGATAGCTTATCTTTTGACAGATAGGCCTATTTTGTCTGCGACTTACAGACTTCTTCAGTGTCAAGTGCTCGATTAAGGATTTCGACATATGGTTACGTGAAAAGGGTGTAACTATGCGACAATTGGCGAAACGCTTTCGAATTTATCACGCAAGTGTAAAATCCACCATAACCAAGTTTGGGGAAAACTGTTATTTTGATGAACTGCCAGGAAGAGGCAGAAAACCCGGATCTTTTAACTTTAAACTGGATCAGAAAGTGGTAACTCTCATTCGGAAGAACAAATCAATGTCGTGACGTGATTTGGCCAATAAAGCGGGAACCAGCATCAACATGATTCAACGTATCAAAAAACGGAACAAACTGAAGATCTACAAGATGCAGAAAATCGCAAAACAAAGTGCAGAACAACGCGCAGCAACAAGGGTCTGGAAATTGTATTCGCGAGTTTTGCAGCGACCGGATGCATGTATTTTGATGAATGACGAGACCTATGTCAAAGAGGACTCAAAAACCCTTCCAGGTCCATAATTTTACACTGCCGTCGTAGGAGAGGATATAAACGATGCAGACAGGTCGATTCAAGTGGAGAGAAGTGGTTGGTTGAAAAGTGCTGGTATGGCCTGCGGTATAAAGTCTACCATTTTTTACACTACCGGAACAATCAATGCGGAAATCTATCGATCTGAGAGTCTGCAGAAAAGGTTGCTGCCTTTATATCAGAAGCATAGTACTTCTCCACTGTTTTGGCCGGATTTGGCGTCGGCGCATAACGCCAAAACAACTCTCAATTGGTTCACGGCAAAAGTTATGGAGTTCGTTGAGAAAGACATCAATCCGTCAAATTGCCCTCAGCTTCGGCCAATCGAACGCAATTGAGCGATTGTGAAGAGGGTCTTCAAAAAGACTTGTAAAGCAGCTGAGAATATGCCGGAGTTCAAAAAAAAAAAAGTGGGCTAAAGCATGAGCATGGGCATGAGCATGATTGACCGCCCGAGGTTGTTACTCCGTTGTTGCCAGATCAGCTATTATTACACAGAGAACCAACAGATGATGCTTGGGACTAACATACATCCTCAATGTGTAAAAACTGGTGATATCAAACCAAGGCAACACTGGCGCTGGCATCGCCCGAATGCAGGTCAAGTAGGGAATGGGTAGGAATATGTTCACGTGATACTCGATTTATTGAAAGCCACGGAGTCCACTGCACTTCCGCGAGAAATCACTGGGATTTTGGATAACAGGATTGGATGGCAGCAGGGTTCGTTTTGGTTAACGATAAGCTGTCAAGTGTAATTAGTACCGCTTTCCGAATTGAACCGATTTAAACCTTTTTGGATGCTTTTGGGGCCACTCACAAAGTGTGATTGTTGTTTTTCATTGGGAAAACAAAGTGATTTTAAATAATGCTGAAAAGTCGATTTTGACCGGTTTAAACCAACAGTAAGGTTTTTTTTTTTTGTCTGGATTATCGAGATTTTCAGCCTCGGGCTGGTTCATCTCCCGTCGTAGTCACTCAAATACCTCTTTTGGGTATGTTTGTAACTTGTCCGGGGGTGAAATTCGAACTCGTGAATTTGGCGTTTGAGGTATGGATGTTAACCACTACGCCGGGGTCCTTCCCCAACAGTAAGGATGCTATTGGGGCCACTCACAGAGTGTGATAGTGGTATTTCATTAGGAAAACAAGGTAATGCATCTCAACGTTTGAGAGCCAACTTGGACCGATCTTCACCAACAGTACAGATGCCGCTGGAGTCTCTTACAAAATGGGACAGTGATCTATTTGTTCCAAGATAGGGTGGCCCAACGAGCATGGCGAACGAATAATTTGGATCACAATTAATTATGTACCTCACCACCGACCCATCTTACCTGGCGAGCCACGACTTCTCATGCTCACTCGATCACTCACGCAACGAGCAATAGGCAACCGACAAAACGCTGCGCCCGATAACAAAATATTGCGGAACAAAGTATCGACACAACCGATTCAACCGGTTCAACCGATAGTCGACGCAAACCTATTAAAAATAAATGTTATTAATAGGGAAATAAAGATACAATGGTTTTTACTCATACGTTCAAAAGTTACAGAAGATTTTCTGTGTGCCATTTTTATCGAATACACCCTTTAGATACAATGGGTGACAATTACCGGTCTTGCTCCACGTCTGAGAGAACAATTACTACCTCACTAGTCGCCTGTACCCAACTCCGTAAGTGTCCTTCCAGTTTCCAGTACTTTCATTAATCTTTATGCCTAACTGAAGTATTATTACTTTAAAAGTTTTGAGAATAAGAGAGATATTAGATATTGTCTTCAAAATTTGGTAGAAATCAATTATTTGTTGCCTGAAAAGGAACAAAATTAAGAACAAAGATATAAGTAGAATCCTTGTCGTCTCCCGGGTGTTTGAAGCGCATAGCCATTTCTATGAAAAGATACCAAGAGTTATTGTTGCGGGCTGGCGATGGTTGATTATAACTATGTGTTGAACACTATTGGCTGAAATGAGCATTGAACGAGAATAGTGAGAACATTTCATTGAATAAATGACTATAATACTCTGCTGTTTATTAAGCTAAAGCCCATTCGAGCAATATCTGATAAACTTATCGGCTGTTCTACTTACACCGTGTTCAATATATTCTCATTTACTTTTTCCTTGCATTGGTGTCGTGCAAATACTCAACATGCTTCACGTATGTGTTGGTGTAGTTTTGCACTAGGTTTATACAAACGCTTTTAGGTTATGTCCGATTGTTTTCATTCGGTGTTTATCTTTTACCAGCGATGAAGGACTTTCGTGCTGTGTTGATGAAAAAGTTTTTGAAAGGTGAGCTCCCGGGCGCTATTTTCAAAAATTTGAAAAACCTCGGAGTAAAGCGGGATTTTGTGTACCGAACCATCCGAAGGTACCGTGACACCTGCTCGTTGGAAGACTAGAAGAGATCCGGTCGTACTCGTACGGTGCGGACTGCACGAGTTGTTAAAGTGGTCAGGGAACGGATTAGACGAAAATCACAGCGCTCTGTACGTAAAATGGCTGCAGATCTGAATGTTTCGAGATCGTCAATGCACAATATACTGCAAAATGACCTCAGATTCCAAGCTTTCAAGAAACGTAAGGTTCACGGAGTTTCGGAACCTTCCAAGCAGAAACGACTCGAAAGAGCAAGTCTGCTTTTGTCGCGGCACGGTGGGGAAGAATTTATCTTTTCAGACGAAAGGTTATTCGTCTTGCAACAATCCCACAATGTCCAGAACGACAGATTGTGAGCTCTCTCTTCGAGAACTGTTCCAGAGAGTGATAGGAATATTCCACGGTTCCAAAGTGCTGCGTCAGTGATGGTTTGGGGAGGAATTTGCAAGCGAGGCAAATTACCACTGGTTTTCATCGAAAAAGGCGTTAAAGTGAATGCCGTATATTATAAAACGGAAGTTTTGGAGAAAGTTGTCAAGCCATATGTACAAGAGGTATTTGGAGATGATCACTATGTGTTTCAGCAGGACGAAGCGCCATCGCATACTGCAAATCACGTTCAGGGCTGGTGCCGAGAAAATTTGACCGACTTTTTGGACAAGAATGAATGGCCTCCCAGTTCACCAGATCTGAATCCCTTGGATTATTTCGTATGATCATACATGCTGGCGAAGGTAAATGACCACAGGGCGTCTAATGTGAACCAATTCAAAACCGCAATCAAACGAATTTGGGACGAAATTCCGATGGGCACGCACGACTTCCGGTTTCGAAAAACGTCTGGTCAAGAAGGTTAAATGCGGTGTTATTCCAAAGCATATGCTGTAGTTGATCAGTATTATATTGCAATATAATGGGTAAAGTAATCAATAAAGTCTGGATTATCGATTTGAAATAAATAGAGTTTTATTTTGTATGAGAAGATATTGGACATGGTTTAATAGACTCTCAATCTTGCAATTTTACTGTTACTGTCACTCTTTATTGTTAGTACGTACATATTATGTTTGAAGGTCAATTATTGGTTTGATCTATAAACAAATCATCTGAAAGCTCAATCTATTTATCTCTTCCACTCTGCTACTCTCAATGAATGCTTCCCTAAGCAGTCCCTCCGCATCCTGTATTAACCTAGCTATAAATTTACAAACCACCGATTTCAAATCACGAAAGAAATTCCCACCGCCTAACATGCATGTGGGTTAGAAAAATTGTAAAAGAAATCGATGAATCAACTCTCTCAGATTTATCACTAATATGCCATTACGATAAATTTACAAGCTCACAACTGCATGCTAGTTTGTGTTTTGAAAGATGTCCAGATTCAAGAGCAAAATTTCGGGCACTGATGCAGCACGGCATCCGAAATTTGGATTTGGAAATTTGTATCATAACAAATCTTCAAACAAATGTGCAAAAGCACGTTGGCCAATATTTAGTGTCAACCAATGAGTACGGGTGCTCTCCAAGTTCCCTTTCTTTCAAACTCACCTTCAGTTTGATTTACCCATTGAGTTAGATACATCACAATAGAAAACATTGTGATGGAGCACGGACGCTAGGTTACTAGATGTATGAAAAATACTCTATAACCTATTCAGGATTATATCTGAAAAATCCAAATTTGGCCAACACCCACCTTCAAAAAAAATTTGGGCTAAGGCATTCAAAAAATGTGATGAAACACTTGCTCAGTACTTGATGAAAAGAGTTTGATCAAAAATTTGCAAATTCGCGAAAGAATAATATTTATTCCATCCGGTGTTCACAATGTTCAAGTGCGCACAATAAAGAATCATCTATTTGTTTAAATAAAACATCATTTTTATATGATGTGAAAGTAAAATATAACTTATTTCCGATACAGTTCTTATGTAGAAATGGTACAAAGCCATAAAGCGAGGACTCAACTCGAGAAGTTTCTCAAAGTTTTCGATCACCTTGGGTTCATAACTGCACACCTGGTGATGAGTCGGTGAGACAGTTCTGAAAACCGATCCGAGAATGGCAAAAAGGCAGCCTCATGGTATAAATGCATGCAACCTAAGTTGATACGAAGGCACCGATACTGAATACGTTCCAGGTTAAATATGTGCGACAGAGCCTCCTACTGAGAACCAAAACTACCGTACTCTAAAACCGACAAAATCGCTGTCAGGTGCAACGTTAAAAGATCTTACGGATGTGTTCCCTCGAGCTCTATACTCGAGTGTTAAGAACTGAGAAACAGAAATTTCGTTAGCTTTTTTGAGGTTAAAACAATGACCCTCATTTTATTGAGTCCCACCTTATTTCCGCCACGGCCTAAAATCGCATTGTCAGATCATCAGCTGGATGGGCTTGTGATCTGGGGTTCTTATCCAACACTCAACCATTGTGTTGCGAAGGTTGCTGATTTTCTGACACAATGGGCTTTGTTTTTTATGTGAGAGCCTTAAACGCTCAACCACTAAGGCAATTATAAACACCCGGAACAGTATTCAAAATAAAAGCTTAATGGTACACCTTATTCCGGAGAGCAAAAAAACACTTATCTGATAATATTGGTCTATTGCTATTACTAATTTCCCCTGAGAAAGGCTGCCAAAAACAGATTAAACGTTAGGATGCTTAAAACTACGGTTTGACTTGCCGGACTACGGATCATCTAGCCGATACCCCAATTAAAAAAAAACCTACACATCTTTAAATATCGAGAGAGAGAGAGAGAGAATTACTACCCATTTCACACAACATATGTGTTAAAGCCTCAAATTTAAGACAATGGCAGATTTAAGGCTGTCAATCATTCTTCAAAGATAAAAAACATGAGGAGAAGAGGCTCACGAGAAGACAATGTTAGCCTCCCAACGCGAGATTAGATCGACGGTGATGAGATCGAGGCGATATACGAATTCGTGTATCTGGGCTCATTGGTGACCGCCGATAACGACATCAACAGAGTGATACAGAGGCGCAGTATGGCTGGTAATCGTGCTTTCTCTTGACTCAGAGGAACACTTAGATAAAGTAAAGTTCGCCGAAAGTTGACCATTTACATAAATGTGTGTCCCGGAATCAAGACATGGAGGTCTGGTGGTCTGGTAATAATTGAGTTCAAGACTGAGAATTCACGCATTCCTGCTTTGAGTTAGAAGTTACTTTAGAATAAGAAAAAAAAAAGAAATAATAACTATCGAGAACTGTAGAACTATCGATACATTTTTCTATCTATCATGACAAGCAAAATCTTTATTCGTAAATGCGTTCAAACAACGTACACGAAATCCAAAATCTTCCAAGTCTCGAATGGATTTTTTAAATTCTAATCAAATCCTTAACCACACCCATTAGAGAGCATTCCGCGTATGTTGTGGGAAATTTGACGACCAACCCTTCCAGATGACCCTCCCGGAGAAATACTGCGTTATTCGTCGTTTACTCAGTGCCATCTTGCAATTCGATGCTTCCTTACAGAGTTGGAGCAGTTTTATTTGAATATAAATTCGCTCAAGTTTATCTTTTCCTCCGTTCCTCTTTTCATCACATGGGAACGTGGAGTGAGATAGAGAAAATGTGTGATTTTCCCACAAATGTTTTCCTCCACTGCTTGCCATATGATACAGGGAAAAGAAAAAGGATTTTTATGACACCGCTTTTTCACTTTTATTCGTTGGAATAAGATGGTTTTATGACTGCTCTGCAGAAGCGGCGGCAATTTCAGAAGCTGGATTTCGTCGCCGAAGACTTTGTGATGGGCGGTCAGGCAGAAACATCATCCAGCTGCTGAGGCTTATGCTAATATGTGTACGACACATAAGCTTTCTATTTTTTACTGGAAAGTTTGTGCTGAAGTGATTGAATTCTTAAAGTTGAGTCCGAAGCTATTCAACGGAATGGAAAAAAAATACACGGACCTAGAACTATCCAACGGATTTGTTCCTGTGTTAAGTGGTGTACCTTACCGGTATCGGTTGCACGATTGATTTATGGCCGCTGGATTACTGCAATCTAGAATCATGTCAAGACAGGACGGTTCTCTCTGAAGGGTTAGACAATTCCATGGTTTACTTTTTTCCTTCAAAGCAGTGGGAAGATTATTAGATTGCGCTTCCGACCTTATGCAATGTTGAGGGATAGCATCAGGAATAGTTTTTTTTTAACGATGAGATAAATTTTTAACTATGCAATAATACTGAGCGCTAGGGAGAGGTTTATTTTTATTCAGTTCTCGTGGGAAAACTATTTCTGGAAATAATAAGGCTACACATTAAAATTTTACACTTTTTTGGCACTTTGAAATGTAGTTTAGGTCTTCGTATGTAAGCATACTCATCCAGTGGTTGGCAGCACCCTCTCAGAATCCAATGAAACTTTGTGGGTATGTAAAAGCACATTATGTTTTTTCAATATTTATGTAGACTACCATTTGAAAAGGGCTTAAGTTAATTGATCGATTTTTTTTTAAATTAACACAACTCAAAAAAAAAAATACTTTTAAAGTCTATTTGCTTATCTTAGATTTTGACAAAAAAAAATTCTTAATAAAAGCAATATAATTGTCTAAAAGTTCGTCATAGATTGTCATAGCTGATCACTTTTAAGGAAAACAAGTTTTTCTAACAACAGCTTTTTCATGTCCTATTCTTACCGTGTATCACGCCAACTCGTCTTATATTACCTCACAGAAGCCAATTAAATTTAGTTATAATGACAATTTGGATTTCTTAAGGATCTTTGAATGTTTTAAAAATCAAGGCTACTATTTGGAATTCGCTCATATTTAAAATATTTATTTTTTAAACTTTAGTGATAATACAATTAAACCAGGTGGTTGATCCTACTCATGATGATGATGATGGTGATGATATAATACTACCATCTATTGTAGCAAGGTAACTTCCCATAGCAGTGGAATAATCTGAAAAACGATTTGATCAGGATTCTATTATTGTTTGTGATCATCAAGCTCCTGTATGAAGGGCCAAAAACGTTTGGGTGGACCCGTATGCAGATACACTTACGCGAATCCCGCGAATATAGGGAAAAGAATCTCCTTACAAAAACAAGGACACACAAACAGCACTAGAATCGAGCCCTCGTTTGACAGAACAAACCCAATAGATGGGGTCGAAGAGCCCGCCCTCGTTCCGTGAAATGTTAACAATAGGGAGGAGGCAGTCCCATGCTCCCTATCCAAATCGTTTTACTTGGGTGCCCTGATGTTCCCTCCCTTTCCCCCGTTATGTGTTATTTAATATATAGTATATTTTGCACACGAAAAATTAGGATACCATTATAGACACGAATGCTAATTTATTCAAATTTTAAACTTAAATGGTACATCCAATGGATTGTTACTGAAAAATAGATAAAAATTAGTTATGTATTAATATCCTTCTAGTTCTGGAAAACCTGAAAACAGAATAGATCATTCAAAATATCTGAGATAATATTTCAATAAAAGATATTATTTTATAAGACATGTTGTAATATTTTTCTTTATACTGTTCTAGTAACATTTCAAAGGTTGCAATCGGAGTGATCGAAGAGTCCGGTTTGATGATTTCTGAAATAATGGCTATGTTACCATAATACCACAAAATACAATATTAAAATATAATCCTACATTGCTTATAAGCACATGTCAGTCTTTTATGATTATAGTAGTTGAAGTGTAGAAGTGCAATCTTAAATTAAATACTATGCTGAAATGCTGAAGAACAAATTGAGCCTTTTATGCCTGTAATGTTGCTCTAGGCACTTACATGGTTTTGGAATGCAGATGATTCTAAAGCGTTATTATACATAGCATTTCAAGCTTATTGCTTTCACAAATTGCTTATTGCCTGCTCTCAACTCAGTGTTCCAAGTGCACTTCCACAGTTATTAATTGAAAGCTTTCGATGCCGATGATTCTAATGCGTGCTGAAATAATTAATAAATTGAAAATGGAAAATATGCAATATGACTTAAGGTACATGATGTTCAGTCGCACCCCCTCACTCCGCTATTGTTAGATTGACAGCATTGTCCAGGCTACGCCAACCAGCGTCTCCATGTTTCAGCTGGCAGTCTTTTGTGATCATATGACTCGTGGAGGCGTGAGGTAGGAACTTGTGAGGACGAGAGGTCGGTCGCACCCTCCTTCGAAGTTGTCAACTCACCATTTGAAGCCCAACCAGGTGGTTGATCCTGCTTATTACCAAAAACTTTAAACTGTACCACAGGTGGTTTTATACACTGCCGATTGTTGAAACAATATTGTTTGGGAAAAATAGTTTGTTTCTAAGTTTTTATATCTGTAGAAATAATCATTGCATTTATTGATTTTTTGGGTTGGAAATAAGTATAAAAACATGTTTGATTTTTTTTAAATATAAAAGTTGATGTTCGTACGACTAATAGAGGTCCTTAGTAATGTGTAGCATTGCCCTTTTTTCATTATGATTTATTCCAATCGTTGAGGCATAGAAGTTATGAAGTTCTTGAATACATTCGGATCCATCTTTGACCGTTTATCTTGGACTGCCAGTTTCAATAGGCCAGCCGTTTCATAACTCCTTCCATGATTGAAAACATTATGAGATAGTAACCCTCAAACGTTTTAAATCGGATTTAGATCTGGGCTGCTGGCTGGTCACTCCAATACTGGCATGTAGTGGTGCTTCAAAAGTTTTTTGGCTGATTTGAAGGCATTACAGGCAGCATTGTCTTGTTGGAAAATCATGTTCTAATTCATAACATTTTCGGAAAAAGAGATGAAAACTTCTTCCAACAACTGGCAATACATATCAGAGTTCGTCCGCGTCAAAATTAAGCAAACAGGCGTTTTTCCAGTCAAGCTAATACCGGCCCAGATCATAACCGTTGCTTCACGAAAGTTTCGATGCTCCTTTCTAGGTGTCTTTGGTCTGTCATCATGCAAACCTGGTAAATTCTTCGCCTTACTAAAAAAAACCATTCGTCGTCCCAAAACCTGTATATCTCGGCGAAAGCAAAACGGGCTTCTTGTGACGAGGTAGCAGTCATGGTGCAAGCGTCATTCCCCTTATGATGCGCGGTGTCAGGGTGGATCGACGTCCATATCGCTGCTTCGTGGCTAGCTTCACGCCCATCTTAAGGAAATTATGGACGCCATCCTTGCTCATACCAACTGTGATGCCTATTTCACGCAAGCTCAACCCTTGTTGTCGAAGCTAAACAACTCTTCCCTTCTCAAAGTTGGCCAAAGGCAATTTTTCCTCTCAATAGCGTAAAAATACGGGTTAAATTATAACACTATTGTTTTAGTTTCTTACTAACCTTCAATTCTATAAATCAACCTGTGCAAACGTCACTTTTAAACTTAAATAAGAAAATACCTCCGGTGAGACAAAACAAGATGACGCAGATTACCGTCTTTAAACGTATTTCCAGGCAAGAAAGCAGAAGAATGCAAAATAACAAATCAATCTGTGTTGTGAATCTGGTGAATCAACCGATGCAAATATGTATCTAACTAATACACTCACATTAGCATTAGCATTAGCATTGACGTTTGCACACCTCGTGGATGGAGCTACTATGAGGAATAATTCGTTCAAGACATTGCATGTCACCATGAAACGGATCCAATAACTGATACGTTTCTTCACACAATAATCTCCACGAAGACACTCCTCGATCGCTCCCCTGGCCACGTCCATGCAACCTTTGGAGATAGGGAGGATTTGGTATCTACCTTAAGAAGACACGGGAACCCACGTAGTCTTCAGTAGATATCAAAAGAAAAGGGATATGAAGGGTCGGAGAGAATAGTTAAACAGAATGCCCTGTTTGGTGTACAGAGATGAGCATGAGCATGAGCATGAGCACGATTGACCGCCCACGGATGCAATCCTCTGCACTTCCACGAGAAATCACTGGGATGTTGGATAGTTGGGGAAAGGTTAGCAGCAGGGTTCGTTTTGGTTAACGATACGCCGAAAGTACATACCTACACCATCCGATAAAAGCAATAGACCGTTCAAATGTGACTGAAAATAGACAAGCATAACAAAAAACAAAACAAAACGAAATAGACAAAATAAAATAAAACAGGATATTAGATATTGTCTTCAAAATATGGTAGAAATAAATTATTTGTTGCTTTGCAAACCAGCTCTTCTCGATGTCCTAGATGGCCAAGTCCTGCTGGACCCGCAGCTGCTGCCGTCGGCACTCGTCCACATCTACCCGGCCGTCGCCGACGTGTCGGAAACCTTCCGGTAGTAACATGAGATCTGTGTCTAATACACTCTTCTTGCACCGATTCATTTACAAACTAGGCCTGCACACCGACTCAAAATCACTTTGGCACGGTTGTGGCATTTTTCTCTAAAATCTAGTTCTAGATATTTGCACTTGGTTGCAGGATACAGAATCAATGAGAATAATAAACTCGCTTATGACCTCTAACATTACACGGTTGCTAAACAATACACACTATCTTTCCCTACAATACCCGCGAACGACGACACTTTGGACCTGAGCTCGCTTGAGTAAAAATCACCAACACACAACAGCGCAATTGATTGTATGAAGTTTTTTGAAAGAATCACGAGCACGGCGCGATCCCGCTACACGCAACACTCTTCTAACTTCAGCTCACCTGAACCAATTGCACACGCACACTAGTAATCCGCGACGCGCCACGAGGTGCTACTGCCGCAGTCGTCGTGCTAGATGATAACGGGGTTGTTGTTGTTGCCGTCGATGCGATGCAAACTACTGCCAACACACACAACCACCTACCTCTCTATCTATACGTTCTGATGAATCGCATCCAGGGTGGGCGAAAAAAAATTCAATCCATCAAACTCACACCAACACCACTGCGCTTCTCCCACAAAGTGCAAACGCGAGCGACAGACAGAGAAAGAGAGCTATCAGTTCAGCGGGAGAGGGAGAACATTTTCAGCAAGAAAATTCCTCTTCACTGCCAATGGAGGCTGAGAACCAAGGAAGAAAATATATATTTTCACCACTTTTCCAAACTGTTTAGCGACGGAAAATATCGCTTTCACAACGTACGCGATTTCTGCTAGCCTGGAGAACACTTTTCAGGCGCCTTCGAGTGCGATTTCACCCGCACAGTACGGACTTTTTCGCGAGCACCATCCTAAAGGTGCAAATATATCAACTCCTTCTTAAGTTCTCAATGCCCTGTTTGGTGTACAGAACAAAAAAAAAAATAATAATAAAAAATGGGTGTTGGGAGCATCTAGTCTAAGAAGGTTAAGTGATGCTCCATTTCTCTTCAAATGGTTGAGACCTAAGCATGAACTGAAGTCCTAGCCCTATATGGCTTATGTTTGTAGCGCCATTACTCGCTCTCTGAAAAGAGAAGAAAGTCTTAAAGTAGAAGAACGGGTGATGAAAGAAACCGTATCTGATTTTTTGGATTGCTGCAACAACATTTATTACATTTTATTGACGCTCATTTTATTGACGTATAGATATAACTCCAAATTACCACTCTTAATTCAAGTAATCAAACCTTACATAACACACCAGGGGATAGTTGACTAGGATTCACAATACTAGAAGTGTACAATAATATTGCATCACTGCCCACAGGATTGGTGTAGGGTGGAAAAATTGCTGGTATGTAAGGCTGTTGAACTTCGTCAATGGCTTTGTTAAATCAATTACCTTTTGATAAATTGTAAATGGCATCTGTCAAAATGTCACAATATGTCAAGTGGTTAATGAGATGACGTCCAAGCAAGAAGTGCTTTGACAAGAAAGTCGTGGAAAATTCAGTTGGGAATCGACAATTCGACCATGTCCCGTGTAGAAAATCGTTCAAGGCGACTCAGACGACCCTGCGGCGAGCTGGCAGCGGAAGGGAAGCAAAGACGACCGACCTCGTGAACGCAAGGAAGGTGAGGGATTACTTCATGCGCAATCTGAACCATGAGATTCGGGACGAAGTCAAGAAGGTCAAGATTTCAGTTGAAGCAGGTGACTATTGGACCACGGTTACTTCAGCTTTGGACATAAAGATACTTGATTGGAAAAAAATTCTTAAAATAACGTGGTTTAAATAGATCACACCAAAGGCAACGAAATTGAAATTAATTGATTTATAATCAATTAAATAAGGCAATAGCGGCACAAATACTAGCATGATAAACACGACGAAAGTCTCAAATCTGAGAAATGCTGGCTTGTCAGTGTTAAGATCCAATGACTTCCGCTAAATTGCAACTAAGTCCTAAGACCGCACATTTCTATTTGGAGCTTCCTTATCTTGAGTTCAGTCATAGAATGAAAAAATAATTGACTCGTTGATTACAAGGGACTTGACTTGCAAGGTCAACAAAAATGCATTGCAAAATCATTCAGAGCTATGTTGGAGATGATAGAATGGTTGAAGGTGGTGGTGGTCCAGTATGGAATTACTCAGCCAAATTCAACTCACACGACTAGACTTTTTGTAGAAGATTATTGTATGTGGAGTTCTCTTATTAGTTGGCCGAGTTACAGCGAAAAATTGACGGGATTGATGTAGGTGTTCTAGTGTTTGTCACCACAGAGCATCTTCAATAAATAACTGCACATTTGGGAATCGCTCGTCAAACCAAGTTTCGTCAAAACAACCACATCGAATTCACATTTAAATTCGCCAATCATAAAGTGAAAAAAAAAACTACTTAAAGGCCCTTCAAATGGGATTCTTGTCCAAAATTAAAAACCAATTCTTTGAAGTTCATCATCAATCCGAGATGCTTACCCTGAAGCCAATGAAACCTCCAATTCACTCTCCACAACCGAACCAATTCGGCCAGCGATCAACATCACAAGCGGGTAGTCCAAGCTTTCAAGAGGAATCCCAACAGTTCAGTTCGAGATGTGGCGAAAAAACCGAATCTAACCAAAACTCTCGTGCAAGATGCGAAAAAACGTGAAGGACTATACACGTACAGAGTCCAAAAGGCGCCTAATCGCGATGAACGGCAGAATACGGTAGGTAAACACGTGCACGGAAGCTCTACACCCAGCTGTTGACGAAACCACATTGCCTCGTTATGGATGATGCGACGTATGTAAAAGCAGACTTCCAGCAGCTTCCGGGGCTCCAGTTTTTCACTGCTCATCATAAATTCGAGGACGTTATGAAGCAGAAGATGTCAAAGTTTGCCAACAAATATATGATTTGGCAAGCAATTTGCTCGTGTGGAAAGCGAAGCACCCCATTCGTGACAACTGGAACAGTCAATGGGCAAGTGTACCTAAAGGAATGCCTCCAAAAGCGTCTACTTCCTCTTCTGAGGTCACACAATGGTCCTTCGAATTTCTGGCCGGATTTAGCCTTGTGCCATTACCCGAAAGAGGTTTTAGAGTGGTACAAGGCTAAGGAGGTCAATTTCGTGCCGAAGCATCTCAACGCACCGGAACGGCGACCAATTGAAAAGTACTGGGCAATCATGAAGCAGGCACTTCGGAAGCATCCTAAGGAAGTGAAATCGGAGGAAGATATGAAGAAAAAATAGATTGCCACGCAAAAAAAAAAGTTGGTTCAAATGTTGTACAGGCCCTTATGAGTACTGTAAAGAAGAAGGTTCGTGCATTTGGATATGGAATTGAAATTGAATAAAACAAACATTTGAATATATTCATAACATGTTTTATTTTACTCCCTGAAAGTTTGAAGATGATTGGTTGAACGGGCGAATTTTGGCGAGTATTTGTGTGTGTCGCAATTTGATTTCGTAAACCCTCTAAAACTCCATATGATGATATTATTATACACATGGTTTGCATATTATTATCCACAAAAATAACATTATAAAATAGGTATACGGAAATAACTAGCAAATTAGCAAACAAAAACATGCCACAAAAAAATTGTCACTTCAGTACAGCTGCGCCTACCACCGTATCTCACTAGTGCACTCACATCTACACAAATTTGCCTGAGTAAGCATACACGGTAAACGTAAAGAATTATACCCAAACGTAAAATAAAACTACAGATTGATTGGAATATTTCTCAACTTTCCTCATTCGTTAGATTTTTTATCCTTAGGTCGATTGCGGTTCAATTTAAAGCTACGCACACAATCAATGTGTGCATCTTCTATACCTCCATTCCAGAGTGAAATGCTCTGCAGGATAATTTTTAACCACAAAACTTCAATGTGCACACAATTTAACACATTCAGTTCACCGACCGTCAAATTTGCCTCACATCGTAGATTTACGAGCCGAGAATTTTCCCAACACGAACTTTCCACATTTACAACTTGCTGGCTATTAAATCACTCTCTGAAAATAGCAAAACAATTGTTCGAGGCAACCTCTAGAATGGCTTGAGCATGAATCCCTCCCAAGTGGTTTTCCGCCAAATCTACGACGATGGCACTCAATACGGACGTGCTTTCCCAGCAATGAGCTCCAGTGCTTCTACAATACGAGAAGCAGCTTGCCGCTGAGCACTTGCCCTGGGACGGAAGGAAAAAAAGTTACGCTGTTTATCAATTTGCAAGCTAGCTAGCTTCGGACACTTGTGCTGCTTCGCATCGCCACTCTAGCCGATGAAGAGGTATATGATCTATTGCACTGACTAGGTGCTTCTGGCTGTCGGTGGTCCACTGGATATCCATATTGTAGTTTTTTTTCCCCTTCATCGTTATGTTGGCCACCTTCCAGTTCCTATAAACATAAGGGCCTCGTCGGTAGCAGAAGAAGCCTAAGTAAAATGGTGTATGGAATAAGGTTGTTAGCAGGATGAGAGATGGAGCGTATAGAGAAACTTTCACGACATCGAACGAAAGACATGATTGCTTTATGAGGTGCAAAACGGGTTGTATTGTGGAAAGTTGTTCCTTGGTTCGGCTCGGGGGCTTATCTCAAAAGAGCTGTGGTTGAACCAGACTGATGTAAAATTTAATTCAATTACTGCTCAGAACATGACAGTAATTAATGGGTCTGTCACTCTAGCAGGTCAACGTGGGGGATGCATACGAGGACATTGATGGTTGATTGATCATCTTTGAACCAATCAAAGATCCCAGAAGAACTGAGGTAAACAATCTCGCTTGATGGTGTTATTTGAATGTCTTTATCTGTTATGAGTGATAATAAAAATTACACCAGTCCGGTCAACTGCATTAGATCTCAAACGGGAGTGCTCCTTTTTGTAAGGACCTTCTTAAGCTCCTATCCTCAATCGTTCTGCCTCGGAATGAGGAGACAATTTATGACCGATTTCCTGCTCCATCCGTTCGTATATATCTAATTTCAACCATCATAAAGCACAGCACTAACCGTAATTACTGTCATCAGAACCAAAGCGGCGGGGAAAGACGGAAAGTAAAAAAAAATCATATTTCATTCGTGGCCCCCCCTTACCCGAAGCTTTGGATGCCGTCCATGCCCATCCAATCGAACCAAACGAGCGCGAACGGAGCAATTCCGCGAAATGGAAGAAATCACCGACGACATTGGCTGACGACGACGATGCGATGGTCGTATTTGAAACAGCCCAACCGCTGAGCGATGCTATATTATTACTGTGGCTGCTGTCGGGCATCGCATTCCATAAGCCGCTGGGCAATCGAGGTCATTTGTCGTAAAAGCGTGTCACTTTCGACTGGGTAGTGTTTTCCCAGCAAGATCCATTGAGATGGTGTGTAAATGCAAAAATCAGAGCAAAAAGGAGTGAAACGTTTTTCAGAGGATCAGAAGGAAAAATGTTTCAGAGTCACTTAATGACTTTTCACCAGCAGCAGCAGCAGCAGCTGGCGAGATTGAACGGTTTCTTATTGGAGCACTTGCTAATTGACTCCAGCTGTCTATGGTAAAAGGTTTTCTCAAGAAGATAACGATTTGCTGCAGACAAAGTGAAGGGTCAAGATTAACTGAATCCTTTCATGCTGTTTTAACATTTAAGAAGGGCTTTCGAGGAAAGAAATAAGCGGTAACCGTACCGTTCAGAGATTTTGGATGGAGGTCTTCGCATGCAAAAGGTTATATTGAATCTACAAAATCAATAACAAATCCCAAACACAGCGATATTGGCCAGAAGCTTCAAACACAACCATTATCTATTATCTTCTATACATATAAAAATGAATTTCTTTCTGTCTGTCTGTCTGTCTGTACCTTATAGACTCGAAAACTACTGAACCGATCGGCGTGAAATTTTGTATAAAGGTATTTTTGGGGCCGAGGAAGATTCTCATGATAGTGAGAGACCCCTTCTTTCTCTAGAGGGAGGGGGGGGGGGCTCCCATACAAATGAAACACAAATTTCTGCATAACTCGAGAACTAATCAAGCAAATGGAAACAAATTTGGCATGTGGGGCGTTTTGAAGGCAATGATTGTGTGGTGGTTGAGACTCCTCCCGACTCCCGGCTCCCATACAAATGAAATACAAATTTCTGCACAACTCGAGAACTAATCAAGTAAATTGAACCAAATTTGGCATGTGGAGATTTTTGAAAGCAAGAAATGTTTCAAAGGTGACTCAAAAACCCTTTCCTTCCTGAAACGGGGGGCTCCCATACATATGAAACATAAATTTCTGCATAACTCGAGAAATATCCAAGCAAATGGAACCAAATTTGGCATGTGGAGGTTTTTGAAGATGAGAAATATTTCTACGGTGGTTTGAGACCTCCACTTCTTCTGGAAAGGGAGAAGAAAATTCAAATGAATCCCTCTGGAAGGGAGGCTCCCGTGCAAATGAAACACACATTTCAATCAAACATGAGAATCAAATGTGTGAAATAGGCGGTGCATGCTAAAAATAAAACCCAACAGCGGGAGATAATTTCTCACCCGTGTTAGGCAGTATTGGGAGAGGGACAAATCGCTAGAACTAGAAAAAAGCAATAGGTAGTATAAGAGCCCGACCGGTTGCATAACCTTTTGCCAGTCAAGGGGATTTCAAGGGGAGTATGGTAAAGGGTTATGTGCCTGATCAGATACTACCGTTCAATAATGCCCTCCGCTCGTTTTCAAACTTGATCTTTCAATTTTCAAAGCCTGCCGTTGCTCTATACGGAACTATCAATACACTTTCTCTTCATGTCTATTTCGTTCTAGCAATAAATTACCGTCCACTCCTAGCGCTTCGCATGGAGATGATAAATTATCTACTTCCGACAAACTTCATGAGAATCATCCTGGTTACTAAAACACAAAATGTGTATTTCTCGGGTAAGAAGCATTCTGATAGAAGTTTGAACTCCTTCTTTCTCAAGAAAAAAGAAACTCATTCCGTAAAACCATCATAAACGTGCCTGTACTTTTGAATTTTCAACCATTTAATTGCAAGCTTAGCAGCGCTCACACCTGGTTCAGCTAGTATCATATAAAATTCAACCAGAAAATATTTCTAGGATTATATATCTTACGCTTGTGCTTTAGAAAGAGATTTAACACATAATTTTCGTCAATTGTACGAAGCATTAGGGAGGTAATCGGTTACAATCACTGCGTCTTACACAAAACAAGCGGAGATTTTATGATTTCACTGTTTGTTTAAGTTGAATCACAAATTATTGTTCTGTGATTTTTTTTCTCGTGAAAACGACGCAGCAAAAACAAAACGTGGCAGTTTTAAGACACGGCTGCGATCTTCCGATCTGATCTTCCAGACAGACGTTTCTAATCTTGTTGTTGTTCATAGCTGTATGCATTGTATGCGAACAATGCACAAATTTCGAGTAATTCATGTTAAGGGCCAAAAAGCCATTTGTAAACAATGACTTTAAACGTTGATCTCACACGAATCACGACATTCCCACTATATTCAGCTACTCCATATGGTAGAACTAACATTCTTCTACCAGATGCTGCTTTCATTTCACGAGAGTGATTTAAGATTCAAGAGAAATCGACCTTTAAAGTCATTGTTTACAAATAGATTTTAGGTCCTTAACATGAATTACTCGAGAAATGTTCTTTCAGTGTAAACAAATACTTCTTACGTTTGATATTTGTGCGAGAGGCATAGTATGTCCCAGTATGTATAGCCAGAGTATGTCAGATATATTTTGCACACATATGTATTATATTCGTTTACGTATGAATTCATAAAATTTATATTTTCCATTCTCATTTTAATAATAATTACGGCACGCTTTAGAATCATCTTTGCATTCCAAAACCATGTAAGACCCTGGAGTAACATGACAAGCATAAAAGGCTCAATTTATTTTTAATGAAATTATAAAATTCGAAAAAAAAAATATTTTCACAAAATTCATAAGAGACAGGCATGTGCTTCTAAGCAGAATAGGATTATATTTAAATATTTTGTTTAGTGGTATTATTATTAAATAAGCCATTTATATCAGATATCATTAAACTGGACTCTTCGATTACTCCAATTGCTATCTTTGAAATGTTACTAGAACAGTATGAAGAAAAAATATTACAACATGTCTTAAAAAATAATTTTTTTTTTAAATTTCTTTGATCTTTGTTTTTGGGAATGATCTATACTGTTTCAGCTTCGAAGTCGGTGATAGGCTTTTGAATTTTTACCAAATTCGAGCGGATGTGATTCATACAGTTTTACAGTTCAATCCTTGTCATCATCCTTGATTTTACAGTTCAATCCTTGTCGTTACTTTATCATTACTCACAATATTATTTTGTTTGATATTGGGGTTTTATTGATTTTACCCCATAGATGAGGTTATAAAATCAGCATCAAGCAGCAAATAGTGACCAGTAAATAAGAGTTAAATAAAATGATTAAATTTCAATAGATGTAACAAACTTTTTCAGGATACCTCAAACCTTGATTTTAGTGAATTGCTGCTATCGCTGAAAACGAACGAAAACGTGCTTAAGCGCGAACCACAGAACTCTACACTTTAACACTATACAACATTTCTTGCATTTCAGGATCAACCGAACGAAGATCATATTTAATAGATACGAAGGCTTGTAGTATTTTTCATTTACATAAATATATATGTACACTATTATATAAATATTTCATGGGAATGGGAGGGACCATCAGGGCACCCGAATTGAAGCAATCTGGATGGGGAGAGTGGGAATGTCAACTCTCCATTGCTAACAGTTTGTGAATAGAGGGCGGGCTCATCTCCCCGCCCATTGGGGCATCCTCATGTTAGATAGCTCGCTCTTTTGACCAATTGTTCAATCTTGTTGTTGGAAGGAGATTCTTTATATCCTTGTGGATACGCATAAGTGATGTTGCATATCGATCCACCAACCTCTTTTTGGCCCTTCATACAATGGCATGATTAGGATAATCAGTGGTTATTAAAGCTTGATCAAGTCTAACAGAGAGGAGAGCCCATTGCTGTCGGACTTAGTTTCCGTGCTACAATGGGTGGTAGTACATATCATACATGTCTGCGTATTTGCAGTAATAAGCATTTTAGTTAAGTCTAAACTATATCAATTCTCATCATCTTTTTCTTTATTTATCCCTTTGCTACATTCAGCGTTCCGTCCTGTCCAACCCGACGAGCCTCTCCCACTGTCGTATTTCTCCATTATCAATATATACCTTGTCCATACGCTCATTTTCTCTCCTCTCCCCTGCCCACCAACATTATATTTTTCCTTATGTTTCTCCCTTATGTCCGGTGGCCTGTGGCCCCTCTTGTTATCGTTGGGTATAAAGAAAAGCGAGGTAGATATCAAGCATAATATTTGTTTTGGACTCAGGATAGGTTAGGTACAAGAAATGTTAGCTGTAGGTACAAGTGTTTGTATTTAGAAAATAGGATAAATACGGCAGGTGGCGAAGGTTTTCTTTCAGTCGAGTATTAGTACACGACACTGAAGAAGTCTGCACATTGTAGACGAAATACGCGTATCTGTCAAGATAAGCAATAAAGGTAGTTGGAATTAAATGGAAATTACTAATCATTCTTCTTATTTTCTAGTTACAGGTATTCCACTAAACAGCTCACACTCTCCATAATTCAGTTCAAACTATTATAACTTGGGGGTTTTCCGGCGAGTGCGTCTCGAAGGGATTGTGCTGACAGGAACCGTTTCCTAGCAAAGGCTATCGCAACGCCTACAAGCTATCTGCGTGCTATCGGAGAGACTGGGGGCGTTCCCTGGGGCAATTCTTCGCCTCGTGGCTGCGTGCCGCTAACAATAATTTCAGAGAGCGTGGTCATCGGAGAAGGAAGTTCGGCCTCGCTAGCACCATCCATCACCACGTGGTTGCCACAATCCGTGAGTGATCTGTCTGGGGAAAGTCTGCCACTGCCAGAACGTATCGCCCAGACTCACGTCCCGAGTAAAGAATGTACAACCAGTCCCGATAAGTGTCCAGCAGCACAGAGCCCATTTCCAACCTCACCTACAGGTGCAAGAAGTCCTCGTACGGAGCACCGTAACCTCATCACGACAGGTCGTATCAGTGAACCACGTCCATCTTCCGTGCATAACACATCGGTCAATAAGTGCCAGGCCTTACTACCTGATGGTGCCACTAATAGAATATCCATATGATTTTTCGAAAGTACCAACCTTCAAAAGATTACTGTCAAAATTGAATAACGATACAAACTGATGTAGCTTTATTTCCTGTTTGCTGTGATGTTATTTTTTTCATTCCTCACGGTAATTGGATTTGACTTGAAATATGTGTAGGAAATATTTACTAAATAAATAACATCATGATGCATTCCAACTAGAAATTCAAACACATATTTGTTTTCAATATCATGCTTGTTCCTCATCAACTACATCCACCACCGTTTGGATTATTATTTATCGAGTTACAGTGGTTTAAGTGACGCTACTTTTGTGATTCTTAAAAACGATGGATTCAAAGCAATTTCGTATGTTGATATATCATTGCTTTTTGATGGGAAAAAACACCGTTCAAGCCCAAGCTTGGCTTGAAAAATTTTATCCGGACTCTGCTCCATCGAAAACGACAATCAAACGATGGTTTGTCAATTTCAAACGTGGTCGTCCGGACACCGATGATGCTGAGCCCTGGTCGGCTAAATGAGGCAGTTATTCCGGAACATATTGACAAAACCTTGAAAATCATCATGGGCAATCGCAAAGTGAAGTTACAAGAGATAGCTGACACTCTGAAGGTATCAAAAGGTAGTGTTTACACCATCATACACGAACATTTGGGTAATGGTGGTGATGCTGAGTGGCGTGCAGACGCAGAAAGCCATCCAAAGCGTTCAAAGACTCAAACATCGGCTGGGAAGGTAATGGCCTCTGTATTTTGGGATGCGCATGGAATTTTATTCATTGACTACTTGGAACATGGAAAAACAATCAACAGCGACTATTAAATCGGTTTGTCGGATCGTTTGAATGCCGGAATCGCCCAGACAAGGCCTCATTTGAAGAAGTAAAAGGCGCTCTTTCACCAAGACAATAAAACGTGTCACAAGTCAATAAAAACAGCCACAGAAATGGACTTATTGACTTATTGAAGGGTCCCTGCAATTGGTAGTCTACCGAAAGAAACTCATAGTGCGACGTATTCGACGACAGCGAATTGCAAACGGCGAAGGCGTTGTATTCAGAATCTCAGCTGCCCAGAGCGGGCAAGCCAGGTAACCAACAATCGACGAAACCTATAAGTACCTGAACCGGTTTCTAAGTACCCACATAAACATACCACCAGTATTAGAAGGACCTAGAGTTTGTATTAGTAGGGGAAGAAAGGGAAGAGGGAAACTGGGAGTAGAAGTACTCACGTACAGGGTACACACTGAGGGCATGACGGCTCAAGATAGTAGAAGGTGGGAAGAGGGGAATGTTTTTAAATCTTAATACAAAATGAACCCATCAACTAAAGACTTTGTAAATCTACAATAAACGTGCCTTATTCTTCTTTAAATTTGGTAAATCAACACAGAATTTGAGGTTAATGAATTTGGGGAATCTCTTGGAATAAGGAATTGGGAAAGGAGATTTTGGAAGCGTTGGATATCGTTGAAGGTGGATACTGCTGTAGGGTTGGACAAAGAGTTAGAAGGGCAAACCGATCTTGAGTTCTGGCAAATGACTCTCGTCATCTGGCGCACAAGTCAGAATTTGGAGGCTCTAACAGGACCCTCCTTACATATTGTCTACGAAATTTTTGAGCGCTTTCTTTTTTGAAAATTCAAAAAGTCGATTTTTAGTGGCACTCTAGTGGTCATTGATGATTGATCAAGTCAAATAGAGAGAAGTTGCTGCCAGACCTAGTATCCATGCTACAAAGAGTGGTAGTATATATCATATATTATACATATCGTTACGGGTCCTCCCTTAGCTCAGTAGGTAAAGGCGCAGCTACAAAGCAACACCATGCTGGAGGTGGCTGGGTTCGATTCCCGGTCTTGTCTACGAATTTTTCACAATGGAAAATTTCTCGACTCCCTGGGCATAGCGTATGATTTTACTTGCCACACAATCATACTAATGCAAAAATGGTACCTGGCATCGTAAGCTATTAATTAAGAACTGAGTAATTCTCGCTGGAACCAGGCCGCCATTGGCACATATCTTTTGATTTCAAATTTTTCATCGCTATTAGTTAGAATATATTGAAACAAGATAAAAAACGCTTTGGTTGAGCCAAATTGATGGACCCCTCGATTTCTAAGGGACTAAACATGTTGTAAAAAAGTCGATTTTTGGATAATTTCAAGGTAAGTCAACAAGTTATATCACAAAATTTTACATTGAAACATCTTCAAAACTCGTTGCTGTTGTATAGAGGATAAATAAAGCTTTCAATTGATGTTAAAAAAAATGTAGCGGCCATATTGGATTTGGCCGCCATCTTGAATTTTATCAATAATATCGATTTTTCACTATGAGCGCACCGCTCAATCCGAATGCTGAGCACACCATCTGAAAGCTGAGAAAAAAATACATAAGATGCAGTCGAGAAACTAGGTGTGCATTGACATTTACCCGATAAAAAAATATTTTTTCTAAAAAGAGTTTGACGTTTTTTTGCGTGTATTGCGCAATATCAATATGTATCATATTTCTATACGCAACAAAGCATAATTTTGCAATCACTGTTTTTTTTTGTGTTCTGTAGAGTAAAGAACAATCATTTTAAGTAAAAAAAATTTTGCCATCTTCGTTTAAGACGCCATTTTGATTATTAGCAGTTCAGCGTGTTTTTCCTTTTTTTTAATTTTCAAATTCCGATATGAGTTAGAATAGTATTAAATACAATATAATTTAGTTGTTTCAAATGAAAATAAATATAATGAAATCGTTTTTAGATTCCTAAAGTTCATATTCATGTTTTAAATCTAAGGTTGTGGAATTTTATCTCAGAGCTCTTCGAATATTTTTTAGATATGATTATGTACTCGTTTTGTGGCAAAAAATAATGGTAGTTTTGAGTCCCTTTGATGGTTTGAACATTCTCCATTCGAATTTGCAGTTTAGCCAACGATGTATCGTAATCGAGCTGTCCCACGTAACTGAAAGACATTGTTTGTCCTTGTTGCTCTACAGCCCATGCATAGAATGAGGAAGCATCTGTTATCAGCTTGTCTCTATTTGGCGTTAAGCTGTATTTGTGCGCAGCACGTTTAAGTGTTCCCGCCACTCCATCACATGGACATTTTCCGTGAGAACTGGCGTGAAAATTCCATTCTACATCCATTTGAAAATCTTTCTTCATAAATGTGATGTTGGTGAAGTTATATTTGTTCTTGTACTGACTCCCAGCTCCATCGGTGAACACGTGGGTCTTTGTTATCTGCGTAAGATTGATCTTCATGAACTCAAACAGCTTAACAAAACAGCAGTGAACCAAAACATAGTTATGCTCAAGAACAGGTGAAATAATAATTAATGTTTTATGAAGAATCTCTCCTTCGATTCTATAATAAATCACGAATGGATGAATTGTAATCATCTGCCTTGCGAAATGGTGCGATTGTATCTCGTTCTGAATGGTTACTTTGTAGTTTTCTGAAAAGTCTGCGTAAACGATAGCTTCATTTGACTTCAGATTGGACTTCAGCTCAAATAGATAGTCTTTTTGTGCCTAAGAATATAAACATAAAATGAGTATTATTAATGGGTCATTTTTTTGTCAGTTGTGTACCTTTGTGATGAAGAAATGTGGCAAGAAGCCGTTGAGCAGATTGCTGAAGTTATCTACAAACTCTTCAGGTGCGCTTGTCGTGTTATCAACAAGTTAATAGTGGTTTTCTATCGGAATCCAATTTTTAAACTTGATGATTTCTAGAGGAAATTTTTCAATTTCATCCAGTAATTTTCTACTAAAATCACTCAAGTCAGGACATTCTGTGCATTCCAAAAAGTAGCATTGAGGAGAAGGGTTTTTACATACTAAATATTCCTGAATCAGCTCGCTCAAGCAGCTGTCTCGTATTATCGGTAAGGCTTTCACCGCACGCAATGACAATTCAATATTTTCATGCCTCATGCATACGCACACTGTATGCGTACCGGAGCTTCCGGTAAGTATGCATTCCGAAGGTTTAGCGAACGTAGAAAATCCGATTTTCAAATTTGGGAAAAGTTCTTTAAAGTTTGCAAAAATTTCGTTTAGTGACCCAAGAAGCAAACGTTTTTGCCTACTTTCTCGACCGGCGCGTGTCTTTACACTGATTTTATCCCGAATACCTGGCATTAACGTACTACAGTCCAAATAGTACTGTTTTGCCTCTTCCTGAGCGACCTTTTCCAATTCTGTTACCGATGTACCCGCATCTGGAAGTTTAAGAATTCCCTTCGAAGCACGAACTTGTTGAGCCTTTTCGACGAACCATTTACCTGCAGAATTGTGGAAGATTAGCTTCCGCATGTTGATGACATTTACCATACTTACTGCATCCTGTTTCATCCATCATTTTCTGCCTGCTCCACGAAGGAGTGAGCAATGTTAAAATTTGGAATTTGACCGGTTTTGAAGCGATCTTACAATTGTCAAGCATATCTTTGACAACTGGCACGTTAGTATCGTCATAGTGCACTTCGCAATCAACCTTCAAAATTTGTTTTATTGCAATCACGGCTTGTTTGAGCATTTAGCAGCGGAAGGTTTCCCGTCGCAGCTCTCTTCTGTTGACATTCCGGATCCCAATTCGGGATAGAATTTCCGTCATGTTTTGGAAATCATGCTCACTAATGTTTCCAACCTCTTCAACGTAAACCTCATCTCCGTTTTCAACAACTTCCATCGGCTGAAAAGTACGGTTTGACTGCTGACGGGTCACTTGCAAGCGGCATGTCGTACATATTTTCTCATGAAGTTCCGGAACGGTCGTGGATCCAATAGATTCTAAAAAATTCACGATTTTTTGTGTTACACTTGTCAGTTTCGAAGATTTTCTCCAGCTTATATGATCAGCTTTGGCAAACGGGTTGCAACAAAATTCCTTTTTGGGTACCCGTACAGTACGGTTCTTCGCCATTTTCAAGAACTTTGAACTAAACGGATGTACAAAACAAACAAACTTCCGCTATCGTAAACGAGTCTTCTTCTTCTATTTGGTTCGAAACATCAAATTGTCATGGTGAACCAGTGAATGAAACTATATTCCGTGTTGCGCATTGACAGCCATGAATAGAATCATTTTTTCCTCGGAATTTTCATACGTATGCACCGAATTGATTGTTAAAATTAAATTGTTGAATTGTTAAAATGATTGTTCTTTACTCTACAGAACACAAAAAAAAAACAGTGATGGCAAAATTATGCTTTGTTGCGTATAGAAATATGATACATATTGATATTGCGCAATACACGCAAAAAAACGTCAAACTCTTTTTAGAAAAAAATATTTTTTTATCGGGTAAATGTCAATGCACACTTAGTTTCTTGACTGCATCTTATGTATTTTTTTCTCAGCTTTCAGATGGTGTGCTCAGCATTCGGATTGAGCGGTGCGCTCATAGTGAAAAATCGATATTATTGATATAATTCAAGATGGCGGCCAAATCCAATATGGCCGCCACATTTTTTTTAACATCAATTGAAAGCTTTATTTATCCTCTATACAACAGCAACGAGTTTTGAAGATGTTTCAATGAAAAATTTTGTGATATAACATGTTTACTTACCTTGAAATTATCCAAAAATCGACATTTTTACAACATGTTTAGTCCCTTAGAAAACGAGGGGTCCATCAATTTGGCTCAACCAAAGCGTTTTTTATCTTGTTTCAATATATTCTAACTAATAGCGATGAAAAATTTGAAATCAAAAGATATGTGCCAATGGCGGCCTGGTTCCAGCGAGAATTACTCAACTGTGGAAGTGCATTTAAAACACTAAGTTGAGAGCAAGCAATAAGCAAATTGTTAAAGCAATAAGCTTGAAATGCGAAAGAAGAAAAGTCACATACTTAAATTTTTTTTTACAGAAATCTGTAAGATTAAACGGATTTCGGGAGCTTTGATAGTTTTCTGTAAAAATTTTACCGGAATTTGTAAAATTTTACTGAAATCCGTTAAATTGAATTACCGCACGTTCAGCTGATGAGCATTCGGAATTTTTTTATAGATTTCTGTAAAAAAAATCTATGTGTGTAATGATTGGTACTTAGTTGACTTCTTAAGTATGGCCTGGTATGGGATTTCTCTTAAGAATTTGGGATTCCTAGAGATTCAGACAGGTTCAATGTATACCACTTTCATTTTGAAGTACAGATAGCCTTAGAATAACAATGTTGAGGTAACACCCCAAGTAACACCAGAAACATCCTCTTGACAAGAAAATAAGAAGTTTGTTGTAAAAAAGTCGTGAGGATGAAATACCAAACATGTCTGGTCTTGAAAAAGTTTTGAGGATGTTTTTCCACACATGTTCGGTTCAAACGTGGTACCAGAACAGCGAACAGATTTTTATTCTATTTTTGTTCGATCAACTTAAATTTTACTTCTTGACAACATCGGTGACCGTTTGTCATCTTACCACTACAAACTATCTTTACTCACTTTTGAGTATCCATACTTTTGACTGATTTGAGTCAAACGTACTTCATTTTGGATTGTTTGGAAATAGCGTGTATGCTAGATGTTTGTAAATATGTTGATAGGTTGCATTCAAGATGAATTTTAAACATGTTTTTAACATCCTCATGCAATAGTGAAATTATTCAGAATAGATTGTGAATCAAATACAGTGACGGCTGAAAATATGTTTATTTGAAATACTGGAATAAAAAAAAACACCCCCTAAAATATAAGATTGTGATGCCACTCACTGATTCAAATAGAAGCCAAATTGGGCATAGGGCATAGGTTTATTCAAATGTAACATAAAGCAACAGTTTGGGAGAGTATTTAGTATTTTTTATAAATTGTTATGCTTAATTTGTGGGGGAGTCTTTTCAGATGTAGCTACGCACAACATAATAATTGTATTTGTATTTTCATTCATACTGACATTACTCGGTTCAATTTTTACAACAAAAAACGCAGAAAAGAAAAAACGAACATTTGAAAACCAAATGTGTTACTAATGTTTTTACCCGTACTGTAGACTTGTACTGTAGGACTGTAGACTTGGAAAATCGCCATGTTGGTTTTTGTGAATTCCATAGAGAAATTTCACTAAAATTCAATAGTTTATTCGGGGTACCTTCTACGTTTTTTAATCCAATCGATGGCGCATGAAATTAGGGAAGGTAAAACGGAAAGTTGCACTGCTAACTTTGAGCCGCATATACAATTTTGATACAACTTCCATGCGTAAAGCACTTTAAATTTCCTATTTTAAAAAGTTATAAACAATCATCTTCAACGCATAAAATACCATTAGCTACGATATCGTTTCGCCATTAAAAAATCTTGTTTATATTTTTTTTACTTTGTTCATACCGTGCTTGCTTTGACAAAACATATCATTATGTTATAAGCATGCTGTTGGAAGCATCCATAGAACATAATATTTGTCTTATGGATGTTCTACAAAACATATGGTATGACATAGAAGATGTTTAAAAATGCCACATTTATTGCGCTTTTTCGGTTATATGCGTGTATGAAATTAAGTTATTGACGTTAGAAAAAAAAATGAGCTTGGTCTAAAACGTGTATTATTAACATGAATATGACAAGTGGTGTTACTTGGGACATTTTCAGCTGATTCATAATTGCTTCATTGCAACCGAACAAACGCCTAACAGCGTTAAACTCTTTAGTCTACTTATCTTCAACCACAAAACAAACGTAATCCAACCACATCGCTGCTCGTGAAAAATACAAATCGCTTCCGGCACCACAAATTTTCGCAGAATACCTACTACTGTACAATACAAATTTATTTAAAATGCAAACAAACCACACAATTAGGATAAGGCCACGTGCCTACTTATGTATGAATATTTGTGTATTTCATTAGCATAAAGCGCACTCTCGATAGTAGACAGTTTGAAACCACTTCCTTAAATCTCAAGGTAGGTAAGTAAATTCCACACCGCGACATATCTCAGTGGCTGAGCTGAGATCGTTCCGGCAACGCGAGGCAGTGCAAATAATTAGCTGCGAATTTATTCATGCCACCACACGACACAAGCCACTAAGGCGTGAAATTATCTCGTTTTCAACATCCGCTCCATTCATCCTCGGCCTGTGGTTGTTGGCACGGAAGTGGCGAGGTTGATGGATCCGGCCGCTAATGCTTGTGTGCTGCTTGCTGGAGACGTCAAGTACGTTCCTAGTAGGTGATGTAAGAAGATATGAAGCGCAGTGAATGGCTCAGGTGATTACCGAATGAGACTAATGGGGAAATGTAATTTTATTCCACAGTAATGGAGAGGCTTTGACGGAGGACACAATGGAAATTTCAGAGGTCTCCTCATTTACATTCCAAATGAGCATGGGGTTTTCATTTTAATTGAATGACATAAGGGCGAGATAAGATAGATTCTAATATAATTTTGAATTCACTCTGTCGCCATCAATTTTTTTTAAACTTCGTTAAAGAAATAATAATTACTCAACATCTTATGAAGGGTAAATTAGATAAACAAGTTTGAACAAGCATTCGAGTGAACTCAGCGTACGTGTCACCCACCATATCCGAAGCAAAAAGGGTGACAAATAATCCCGGTAAACTTTTTCAATTACCTTCCATTTTACGACGTGCAGCAGCATCCGTGCGTTGTCTTCGTAGAGAAAGGTCAGGAAACAGAGTTTTCTTTGCTGACGTCGTGCCGTCTCGAGAAGTGCTGCATTAAATCTGATTAAAAGGTACTTTGGCAAAGTTAACAAATTCCGACAACCTCAAGGGTTGGGTGAAAACGGTGCGCTTAAATGTATTTACCACCCCAAAGTTGTTTCACACTTAATCTTTGTCTGGATTATGGGACTTTTCTCCGACTGTCACGTCCTATTCACGGACGTGTGACATGTGTTTACTCATGGTTTCCAGGTGTGGAAATGGAACAAAGTTGCTTCACTGAAAATGTGCGAAGCAATTATTTTTAGCTAAATGGAGGTACTGATCACACCCAACATCTTAATCCATGGTAAAACGTCGAAAATAGTACGTTATAGATTGATCTGGCAATTCAAAAAATCGTTCTTTTAATCGTTAATTTTTAAGATGTTACGTTATCAGATCAAACATCTCCAGAACATCTTTTTACGAGACTTTTTCTCTGTAAACTTATCAAAAATCAATACTCAAACTCTTTAGAACATCAAACACACAGTCACAACTCAGCAATGCCAAATTAGAAAGTAGTTCATTGTTCATGGTCATATGCAACTTGTTCTTGATAGGATTCATCTTCGAAAATTACCTTTCACCAGTTGTAATTTGTAATAATCAATTGCGCATTGCAACTTCTGCGTTCAGGAATGCACTGCGCATATTTTTATCAAAATACACTGGTACAGCTGAAGTTCAATTGATGTTCTTTTTTAAGATGTAAGAAAACAGCTGGACCAACTCATTTTCTAATCAAGGTTCCAAATCATTTGGATAGGCGGCTGCTGGAATCTTTGTGAAAAGCTCCAATTTAGAAGGTCTAGTATTCATACAGAAAACCAAACCGTTCACATATCTTCTGATATCTGCTGATAGGCCGCTGTTCGGCCTTCGAGAGCATTGACCAATTGATCAATCACTGGTTGAACCGATTCGGTTTCTCTCATGGTTGATGCTTCGATGCATCTAGTTTTCTTGAACCAAATGGGTTGAGTCGTACGTTTGGCATTCGTGCTCGAACGGATCCGTAATTTTCACTCCCAGACATTTGTTTGCCTTTCGACCCTACTCATCATATATGTCCTTTCCCAAGTAACAATTTTAGTTTCATTCCAGCGGTATAACACATCAGTCAAAAAGTCCCAGACCTAGCTACCAGATGGCACCACTAATAAAATATCCATATGATTTTTCAAAAGTACCAACCTTCAAAAACTAACTGTCAAAATTTCATGACGTTTGGTTTACTATTTATCGAGTTACAGCGGTTTAAGTGACGCTACTTTTGTGATTCTTAAAAACGATGGATTCAAAGCAATTTCGTGTGTTGATAAGGACTGTATCGTTAATTATGAGTACACCTAGAAATTGCTGTATTTAAATATGTTTTATTTATTTTGAAACTCAAATTCATTTACATTATTTATTTACCATAAAAAAAGCCCATTACATCAGTATTCATTTAATTTTTTTAGATCTGGCCAGCTCTCGCAGCTTCTTCTTGATGTTCCTCATGAGGTTTTGCACGACCGTTCCGTCGATGGTTTTTGCTTACGTTTACCCAGTCTTTTTTAATTTGATGATGTCATCTGCTCCTCTAGCCTTCTTTCACAGCTTTCCTTTCATCAAAGCCCAAAATTTCTCAATGGGCCTAATTTGCGGATTCATCGTCAAATTGGACATTATTCTCTTCATACCAGTCCAAGGTGGCACGCGCATAGTGGCAGGATGCCAAATCAGGAAAAAACAGTGTCGAACCTTTTTGTTTTCGGATTAGTGGCAGAATTCGTTCCTGCAGGCATTTCTTCCGGTTCATTTCGGCGTTCATATTTGCGGTAGTGAAAAAAGGTGTCGATTTCATACCACACTGGCAAATTGCTTGCCAAACCAACACCTTTTTTTTTTTTAAATTTTTCGCAAAAAATCGATTTCACCGAATTTGGGAGAGCTGTTCCACGCTTCACGGTGTAAAACTGTGCCCCTAGAAGTACCTTGTAGTCCAATTTGACGTACGTCTCGTCATCCAAAATAATGCACATGTCATTTTTGCTCAAAACGTCGTCGTACAGTTTCTGAGTCCGAGTTTTCACGGAATCCGCCTAAATTTGGCTGCGTTTCGGACATTTTTGTTTCCGGTACGTCTTCAGGGAATTTCGCTCCTTTGCGCGTTGGACCATTCCAATCGTCGTTCCACACTTTTTTCGCGATCTCTGAAGGATAGCTCCTGTTTTCCTTCAAAAACTTTTCATATTTGTTTGTCCAAATTTGGGTTTGGCGCACCTGTTTTCTACCACGGCCGGGTAAGTCCTTCAATGTCTTATGCCTAACAAACTGGTTGATTCTTCTTTTGCTAATTTTCTTAGCGACAATCTTCCGTAAGATTTTCGTTTTTCTTTCGTAAGACCTCGCATTTTTCCGCTTGAAGTAAAACTTTAACTTTTAATAAAGGTTTACGTTTGTTTACAAGGCAAGCAACACATTGACACTAAACAGTTAATAAGTCATAGTCTTTTTCATACAGAACCTCAAAGGTGAACTCATAATTAACGATGCAGTCCTTATATCATTGCTTTTTGATGGGAAAAACACCGGTAAAGCCCAAGCTTGGCTTGAAAAATGATATCCGGACTCTGCCTCATCGAAAACGACCATCAAACGATGGTTTGCCAATTTCAAACGTGGTCGTACGGACACCGATGATGCTGAACTGGTCTGCCAAATGATCGGCAGTTATTCCGGAAAATATTGAAGAAACCCTGAAAATCATCATTGGCAATCGCAAAGTGGAGTTACAAGAGATAGCTGACAACTCTGTATTTTGGGATGCGCATGGAATTTTATTCACTGACTACTTGGAACATGGAAAAATAATCCACAGCTACTATAATATCGGTTTGTTGGATTGTTTGAAGGCCGAAAACGCCCATAAAATGCCTCATTTGAAGAAGAAAAAGGTGCTCTTGCACAATGCACCGTGTCACAAGTCAATAAAAAACGTCGCAAAAATGGTCGAACTGGATTTCGAATTGCTACCGCACCCACCGTATTCTCCAGATCTGCCCCCCAGCGACTACTGGCTCTTCGCAAAACTCAAAAAGCTGCTCCGTGGAAAGAGATTTGGCTCAAATGAGGAAGTGATTGCTGAAACTGAAGAATATTTTGAAGGTCTCGATAAATCGTTCTACACCGGTGGGATCGAAAAGCTAGAGAAACGTTGGAATGATTGTATCACTCTAAGAGGAGATTATATTCCCACTGCGGGGGGATGTTAGGCAATGATAATGTCCATGGTTCGAGTACTACTTTACCCATGCCCTTTCGCTCAATTTTCAATGCTTCTCTTCTTTTTCCAAACTACCGTACACTGACGCAACTTTCAACTTTCTCTTCATATCTTTCATTCTAATAAATATAACTGTCCACTCTTGGTGCCTCATGTTGATGAGCGAAACATCTCCTTCTACATCATAAAAAAATCTTGTTTTCCTACTTAGGCCCGGGACTTATTGACCGATGTGTTAGAGCTCCTCCCGGCTTTGTTGATAAAACTACATGTAAAACTGTTTTGTCTACCAACACCTGCTCTATGCTTTTTTAAAGCCGAAATTTGTACAAAGTGGCCCACTCTATATATGATTGTGATTTTTTTTAATAAAACCTTTATAAGACCATAAAGATTTTGAAAATGTGTATGCTATAAACTTTAACCACTTGCGAACCTTGATAAAACCTATTTGCTGTCATGAATATCAGCCCAAACAGGCCAAATGGCTACAGCTATTAAACTGCACTATGATTGGTTTTTGTTGTCCTCCTTCTTCGATTCTCTGGTCCTCTGATTCATTTAGCAGTAAATAATATCGAAGAAAAAAGTTCTAGAATTGAGGAATTTTTTTTTTTTTTTTGATAGCAAAATATTCAAAACAAATTGAGATTTTTACAGCGTATCATGAAAATTGTCTCGATAAGAGCCGCAAATTAATGCGCCTCGGAAATAATGCGAGTTTACAACAATAAAAACAAAATTAAAACAAATATATTCGATAAATTAATCATGAATTTCCTGAAAATTGATGGAATTCAATATGATTATCTAAAAGAATGCCGAAGTTGGTCTCCGATCTACAGTTCATTTGCATTACATCTGGAATTTTGAGCATTGATTTTTCCACAATTCAATTATTTCTTATATTTCAATATGGCGATTGAAAAAATCACAGTTTTACCAAAAAGTCAAATTTATCTTTGCAATGACTACTATAAAACTATTTGGTCGTTTTAAAACCCCCATAGTCAATTTGCCATTTGATGCATTTACTGGAAGCACAATGGTTCTAAAATGTTTTTTCAACTGACCATAATACGAATGAATCATAAAACGGCACTTCAAAACAGCATTCTACGAGATAATAAAGTCGAAATAAAACCTTTGATAGGAGTAAAGGGAATTTGTGAAAACAAGGTCTTAAGATTAAGCAAGCTGTGTTCTCAAAAAGCTTGACTAAAATATGAAACCTATTGGCACCTCTTAGTGCCATAATAAAACCAATATTGATTTCTAGTGGCTTTCATAAAACTTGCTTAGATGCTATTTAGGTTTTCACGCTTACATGTTCCTTCAAACTAGTCAAGAAAGCGTAGGCAGCTTTTAGAGTTGTGCTTTCATTCCGCAACAAAAAAAAATGTTGCATTGAACCAGAAGATTTCATGTCGAAACTGGATAGCGATCATTGTCTCGAGAAGTGACCTTATGTTTCACAGACAGCTTCATTCTTCACGATGAAAATAAAAATTTAAAAATATAATATATTTTTTTATTTTTTTTTATACATTTCCTTCCGATTCTTTCTCATCTGCATGGTAAGATCCTCCAATCAAGATATTTCTAATAGCTATATATCCAAATAATAGAGCTTTAACTGCACCTGCCCGACAGGACCATTTAGTGTCGCTCAGGTTTATTACTGTATACTTTCGTTCTGTGATTATCAGAGCTTCGCACAATACTTGGTAACAAGCAGTTGAACTTGTAAAAAAATTGTAAAGGCTTTGAACAAAACTAAAAAACTGAAAAGGCGTTTACAGCTGATTTGCCAACCAAGTTTAGCGAATGGGCACAACACGGAATAAAGGTAGCAAAGCAATTATTTTCGAGTGTCAAACTTGCAAGTTTTGAGTATCAAACTTGCATCAAACTTGTGTTTAATAAAAAATGAGAATTTTTCCAGTCATAAAGCAAAGAAAAAAAACTTTCAACGGATTCAGTATTTTTTATTAAAAACATAACGTTTATTCTTCAAAAAAAACGACAATGAATATTGGAGAAGGGGCCCTGGTCAGCCGTACGACGCAACTTAGTCGCGACTCTCACAAGAGCGCTGGACGGCACTGACGTCCACCTTCCGGATACAATTCCGGATCCTCGTGGTAAACTGATCCGTATCCTGATGGGAGCTGGAGCCGAAAAAAATCCTCAATGGGACGGCACTGGGGCAAGTTGGTCGGGTTCCTTTCTTTCGGTACGTACGGTATCTTTTTCTGCTCAAGATACTCCAACGTCTTCTTGGCGTAATCGGAAGACGCCTTGTCCGGTCAGAAGACGTTCTTCCCTTCCGCATGATGCTCCTTTAAGAACGGCAGAAAGAAATTTCTCAAGACACTTCTCCTGGTCCACTTGTTGATTGATGGCCAGACCGCTTGGCTTGAACCACGGCTTTGTAATCCCTCTGTCCGATATGGCAATGTACAGCATAACTTTTTTTTTTTCAAATTCATGCTTAAACTTATATTTTACTTCGAGGGGTGTGGCCGACTTGTCGCTGGAATAGTAGCTGTCATATGCTGGAATGTGGGTCTTCGAGAGCGAAGTAACTTTCGTCGTCCCGAACGAACGACGCCCCGCGGTAGTTCTTCGTCATCCACCGGCACTGCGATTTCACGGTCGCTATCTGCTCGTCCGTGTACTCTGGGGACTGAGTCTTCTTCCGACAGATGATGTCCTCCATCTTGAGGGTTCGGTGAATCAAGGTATGAGAACAGTGATATTTTCGGCCAGCGTCACGCAAACTCGTTCTGTCCTTGTTGTCGAACAGCTTTTTAAACGCTTCCTTCTTCTTCTTTGTCATTATCTTTGCCGGACAGCCGCTACCGCCCATTCGCTCCACGCTCAGGGATGCCAGGATCCGGTAAACTGTACTCACGGGCACGCTTTCGTCTCGAAAGTAGTCTACCCTAAACTTTTTTCTACGATGACCATGCGTTTCGTAAAACCGTACAACACGCTCGCGGAGTGCTTGCTGTTTCGACGCTATCTTTGATTGAACTTGACAGCACCCGAGCGAATATAAACATGCCACCCATTTCTAGGGAGTCCAGAGAGCAATTCTCTTGGAGAAAAAAAAATGTGCGCTCTTTACTTTAATTACAGAAATGTATTCGGCCAGAAGTGAGTCGGCCATTTGTTTTCCTGTGTGCCCATAATTGGAAATGAAGGTTAAGAAACGTTTGACAGGTCCTGAGGCTTCTATGCACTTTATGATATCTGTCAATTGATAAATATAAGCTTCATCCGGTGAAGAATCCACTGATATGGAAAATCGTGTCGCTTATTTACTTATCTTACAAATTAGACCAAGGCCGGTGTGGCCACTGCTGTACACAGAAGTTCTCTTTCTATTCGGACCATGGCTCTATCTGCCAGCCTTGCTGTATACGAAGGGTCCACAGGTCGCCTTCTACTTGATTGATCCATCTTGCTCGTTGCGCGCCTCTTCTTCTTGTGCCCGTCGGTTTGTTTTTGAGAATCATTTCAACTGAGCTGTCGTCCGACATTCTTATGACATGTACAGTCCATCGTAGTCGACCAATTTTAGCGGTGTGTACGATGGAAGGTTCTCCCAGCAACTGATGCAATTCGTGGTTCATTCGCCTCTTTTACGTTCTGTCTTCCACCTGCACTCCATCGTAGATCATACGCAACACTTTCCGTTCAAACACATCAGAGTGCGTTGGTCCTCCACAAGCAATGTCCATGTTTCGTGGCCGTAGAGACCTACCGGTCTAATTAAAGGTCAGCTTTGTAGTTCGGCAAATTTTGTTCGATATTAGCGTCCTTCGGAGTCCAAAGTAGGCACGATTGCCAGCCATCATGCACCTTTGCATCTCTCTGATGCTGTCGTTATTGGCGGTCACCAATGAGCCCAAATACACGAATACCTTGATTTCATAATCGATTTCACCACCTCATTTTCATGTCGCTTCTTTAATCTGCCCGATTATTACTTTAAACACTGCATCCGCCTACTACACACTGTTCCAGAAAGTATAAGCACAGTTTCAAAATAACAAATAAGTCATGTTTATTTAGTTTTAATAATTTTATTTGGCAAATCATATTTGTATTAGTGATTAATATGATATTTTACTCTCGTTTAATCAAAATATTTAATCATAGCCAAGACTCCTAACTTTTCCTCGAACATGACTCATTAACTTCTGCACAGCGGTACTTCCCACCATTTTGACCACTTTTGGCCAATTTTTTTGTAAATTTTTGGATTTCGTCCGCTGGTTTTATGAATTTTCGAAGCTTTGCTTTGGTTAAAGCCCAAAAAGTCTCGGTTGGCCGTGCCTCCGCGCAGTTCAGCGGATTCATGTCTTTTGGCACGAAACATACATTTTGACTTTTGTACCATTCTAAAGTGTCCTTTGCGTAATGACATGACGCCAAATCAGGCCAAAACACTACTTGACCTTCGTGCTGCCTGATCATCGGCAATAATCGCTTCTGGAGACATTCCTTAACGTATTTCTAAGTGTTCATTGTCTCCGTTGTGATGTACGGACTAGATGTTTTACCACACTCGCATATTTTCTGCCAAACCATAACCTTCTTACCGAATTTTTCGGTAAAAATTGCCTTCTCCGTTTCGGGGATGTCTTTGTCTTCACTTACAGTATAGAACTGTGGTCCGGGAAGCGTTTTGTAATCTAGTTTCACATACGTTTCATCATCCATTATTATACACCCAGAATTTCTACACAATTACGAATCGTAGAGTTTGCGGGCCCGTGGTTTCACTGACGCGGCCTGTTTTGGGTTCCTTTTGGGTTTTTTCTGCTTCCGGTAGTTTTTAGCCCAAGTCTTTCATTGGCACGCATGACGTTACTCGACGAGGTCCCTAGTTTTTTCGCAACATCCCTAACGGAAGTCGCTGGTTTTCGCTTGTTTTCGATATCCGGACAAACAGGACCGGATTTCCGACCACTCTTCGGCGCATCTTCAAACGTACACTGTTCTCTATATTTTCGAATTGCAGATCGTACCGCTCCGTCGCTTACACCCTCTTCCTTGGCCAATTTTCTCAAGGAGAGTCCGCTCACAGTGCACCATTTGTGCACGATACTTTTTCGTTGTTCCGGAGTAAGACCGCGCATTTTGATAGGTAACACAAAACTGAGCCTTTTTTTGATGCTATGTCATTCAGAAATGTGCGAACAAAAGGACGCAGCCAAAACATGTTGAAATATTTCATTATATTCAAAGTGACCGTTAAAATAAGGCGTGCTTATACTTTCTGGAACAGTCGTTATGTAGGGCTATAGTGCACAGTTAAATTAAGAGCCCCACACCGGCACATGGACGGTTATTCAACCGCCCTGAACATGGAGAATAGATGGTATAGGCATTTTCTCCAAACTGCTTGGTCTAAATCCCGTATTACCACTTTTTGCTGCGCATTCTGGTTGTAAGTTCCGCGTTTTCTGCCTGTTCGTGGCAAACTGGTTTAAAGTATAGCCCAGTTGAAATTGGAACATAAACTATTACGCCTATTTCGGATATACATTAACAAAATAGTATCCTGGTTTGGGGGCGACTCCGGCGTAGTGGTTAACATCCATACCTCTCACGCCAAAGTCACGAGTTCGAATTTCACCTCCGAATAAGTTACGAAAATACCCAAAAGGTATTTGAGTGACTACGACGGAAGATAAACCAGCCCAGGGCTGAAAATCTCGATAATAAAGGAATAAAAAAAAGCATTCTGTTTTGAATAAAATGTTCGAATTTATGTGAACTTTAAGGAATAATACAAAAAAAATTAATCATCTCGTTTTCGAAGAAATTTGCGGGCTTTTCCTAGAATACGTTTCATCCACCGGCGCACATTATTCTCATCCATCGTTTTGGCAATCTTATTCCACTTGGTTCTCAATTCATTGATGTTTTTGAGGGCACTGCCATTCACCTTCAGCTTCCTCTTCATATTGCCCAAAATCTCTCTATCGTTCTGCGCTGGGGACAGTTTGGTGGGTTGAGTTCTTTCGCTATAAACTGAATCCCGTTGGTTTCATACCACTGTTACACTGTTTTACTGTAATGACAGCTTGCAAGATCTGGCCAAAACATGACAGGTTCAATGTGGGATCTGATGAATGGCAATATTCGCTTTAGGAGACATTCTGTTCTGTGCAGCTCTGAATTAAATGTCTTATCAGTGATGAAAACCTTGGTCTTCCTACCGCAGCTACAGATGCTTTGCCAAATCATGTATTTATGTGCAAATTTATCTGCAAGCACAAACTTGAATTTCGCAGGAAAATCTCCCCGAACTGTAGCCAAGTAAATTTTTTGCCCCGGTAGCTGTTTGAAATCGGCCTTTACATAGGTTTCATCATCCATGACGAGACAGCCATTGAATTTTATCAACACCTGATCATACAGTTTTCTGGCATGGATTCTGGCCAAATTGTTCTGCTTTTGATCCTTATTTAGTTGTCTACAGGCACGGTATGATCTGATGCCTTCCCGGAGACAAATCCGTAGCACGGTACTGGGTGCGGCGCGAAACTTTTTGGCCAAATCGCGGTCTGAGATGTTGGGGTTTGCCTTAATGTTCTTGATGACTTTGTTCCGTAGTTGATGGTTGACAGTATCCACCCGACGCTTGCTTTGAGGCTTGGAATCCCTCGACAAAGTTTCTCTGTACTTTTTCAAAACACGCCACACAGATCGAAGTAGACCGCTCTACTAAATTGACGTGTTTTGCAATTTTGCTCCTAATATTTTTCGCGAAATTTTTTTTACAATTGAAGTGATTTAGTGAGGAACTGTGAAACATTGAAGTGGACCGGCGAGTCTTTCCATTTTGATCATTATTTTGACGATAGGTTCTTCACTGTATGTCCAGAAGATGTCTCAACCAACGGCACGGAAAATCAGCTAAGTTTATTTTTAAGAACTCAATTAATGCTTATTTAGTATGCACCAATCCGGAAATGGGATGGTTTTCGGAACAACGAGTGGTTGTACTTGGGTATTCTTGTCGTCACTCTTGCGTGGCTTTTGACGGGTGCGACGGATGGACAGTTTCAGAATAAAGCAAAAAAATCATTTCTGGCGTGGGGGTGTGATGGTGTAATGGGAAAAAATAAGGTGTCAGCTCCGAATACATTATTGGCTTCATTTTGAGTCCCACAGTAGCTGAGCAGAATATTCAAAGGAGTAGGCTGAAGTGTGAAAGAGCGCAGATTAACTGAAATAAATGTCACGCCACAATACAATGCTATATCATGTACAGCATGCTACACAAAGCATTTATCATATATCATACAGCCTATATGTTTATTAAAATAATTATTATTCATTGCGCGAAAGTTGCTTGAGTCTGCTGTGTGAAAACAATTGCAGAAGTGTGTCTTTACACTGAGACATTTTGGTGTCTTCGGCGCACTTTTTGTAGAAGACAACAAAACGATCTAACGTCATCAGATATAGCTCGAATGGGCTTTAGCTTAATAAGTGGCTAATATTATAGTCATTTATTCAATGGGATGCTCCCACTATTCTCATTCAATCCTCATTCCAGCCAATTGTGTTCAACACATAGTTACCACCAACCGTAGACAGCTTGCAACAACAACTCTTAGTATCTTTTCATAGAAATGGCTATGCTCCCCAGGTAACCAATAAACAGTTCCAAAGCGTCTTTACGGCAGCCTATCAAGCAATTAAGTCGGCTTAAATGCAACATAAATGTCACTTTTGGCCCAATTTACGGCTGCTTTACTGCAATGCTATGATAATGCTTCATTAATGCTATCTTGCATTCGAAATGATTACTACAGGCTACAAGCATTTAAATAGCATTTGAAATGCAGCTTTACAACAGATAGCATTTAAGATGCTGATTTAATGCTAATATAATGCTTGTAATATCTAAAATGTAGATTTAGGGTTGACTTACTGCATATGCTAATGCTTATTGGTTACCTGGGCCTTCAAACATTCGGAGGACTACGAGGATTCTACATATATCTTTGTTCTTAATTTTGATGAATGAATGTACCGGAAACTGGACGTGAACATACGGAGTTGGGTTACCCATTGTATCTATATTAATAAAATTTAGTTTTAGTAGGTTTGCGTCGACCTTCGGTTGAATCGGTTGTGTCAATACTTTGTTCCGCAATATTTTGTTACCGGGCGTAGCGTTTTGTCTATTGTTTCGGTTGCTTATTGTTCGTTGCGCGAGTGATCGAGTGAGCATCAGAAGTCGTGGTTCGCCGGGTAAAATCATTCGGTGGTGAGGTACATAATTGATTGTGATCCAAATTATTCGTTCGCCATGCTCGTCGTGCCACCCTATTTACAAATAAACCACTGTCTCATTTAGTAAGGGATTCAGCGGCATCCGTACTGTTGGTGTCGGTCCAAGTTGGTTCTCAAGCGTTGAGATGAATTACCTTGTTTTCCTAATCAAATACCACTATCACACTCTGTGAGTGGCCCCAATAGCATCCTTACTGTTGGTTTAAACCGGTCAAAATCGGCTTTTCAGCATTATTAAAAATCACTTTGTTTTCCCAATGAAAAACCACAATCACACTTCGTGAGTGGCCCCAATAGCATCCTTACTGTTGGTTTAAATCGGTTCAAATCGGAAATCGGTACTAATTACACTTGACAGCTTATCGTTAACGTTCGTTTTGGTTCGTGGTCTGCTGCCACCCAATCCTGTTATCCAAAATCCCAGTGATTTCTCGTGGAAGTGCAGTGGATTCCGCGGCTTCCTATAAATCGAGTATCATGTCAACATATTCCTACCCATTCCCTACTTGACCTGCATTCGGGCGAGGCTGGCGCCGGTATTGCCTTAGTTTGGGATCACCAGTTTTTACACATTGAAGATGTATGTTAGTCCCAAGCAACATCTGTTGGTTCTCTGTGTAATAACAGCTGATCTGGCAACAACGGAGTAGCAACCTCGGGCGGTCAATCATGCTCATGCTCATGCTCATGCTCATGCTCATGCTCACTTTTTCAAAACACGCCACACGATATTTCTGGGGAAAACCCAACACTTTAGCAAGTTTTGGCCCAGACAACGAAGGGTTTTCCAAATGATTGCGCACAATTATTTTTCTTCTTTCTTCTTCCATTTTATATTTCTCTGAAACACGTTCGAACTGCACCGCGAAAAATAACTTCTGATATTGTTATTGTTATAGGGAACACATAAGATTTCATAGTTTACAAAGCCGACCACTAGGGTCGCTGTAAGAATCCAAAATGTTTGTTCAAATAATAAATGGGGCACACCTTATTATTGATTTTACACTCGCGTTATGAATTCCAAAGCACTCTGGAAATGTGTGCAAAGTTCCACCGCTTTCATTTCATTTCAAAACCTTATTTGTAACTTACGAAATTTTAGAAACGAAGAATTTAGCACATCAAAACCATCGCAAAAACGTGCCTGTCGCATGCATGGGAAGTAAAAACCACGTAAAACAATGTTCACTGCATAGAATTTCATGCTTTGGCTATCACAACGAAAGCTCTCAATCACATTCTATAGTAATGCATCAATAACGAAACCTTAGTGCAGGCTAAACTGAAGTGGCTGAATAGTGAACAATCCTATGTGTGTGAGAAAGTGCACACATTTCAAATGTTATCGTAGTTATTATAATGACGAATTTGCAAGTACTGTTGCCTCCCACAACCAAATTGAAGTGCACGAAAAAAAATAATTGGTTGAATATTTGAGTTCATAAAAATACAAGCATGACGTTACTAGCACCAACATCTAATCCAATGCCATTAAGCATGCAGTTTGCATCTTTTTTACTCGAACTTATAATTAATAGCGTGTACTTTCACAAGCAACGAAGTTGAACATTCTACTTGAGTTCAATTCCTTTCAAAGTAGAGTATCAGAACATAGAGTATCGGCAGTAATGCTCACTATTCCTGATTAAGGATTTCGACGAAGAGATGCATTCTTTTTACTTCTTCCTAGTAAGTTACGGAGAAACGCACTTCGCCCTTCATTTTATAATAAAACGTGTCTCACAATAGGTGTCAGCTTTTTTCGGTCTTGGTTTTCTTCAGCTGGGTAATTTTAACAGCGGAATTGATTATACCCGTTTTAGGTTAGTATCGTGTTCAAACAAAATTTATTTTTCTATTTCAATCCCATGTTAAATTCCGTTTACTGAAGAATCGAAATGAAATTTCTGCAGCAGTATCCACCTGAAAAGAACGAAAAATAAAATTTATAAGGTTTCCTCGCAAACTAATGGGAACTGTCACTTTTACTTCCGGAGAAATATTCCGTTCGATTATTCCGTAAGTGAAGGTGACATTTCGTTCCATGCAGATCAATTGTCAAAATTCCGCTTGGTAATATTGAACGAAATTCCGTAACTTCTCTAATATTTAAGTCGATACCGGCCTTTTGAGTGTATTCTTTTAACAGCTTATCGCTGAAGATAAATAAGCGATTCCGTTTGTATATATTTATCAGCTACCATGGAAGCCATATGGGAGCAAGTTTTAAAATTACATTTGCAAAAGCTTAGACCGTGTCAGATATTCAATAGCCTTAAACAGTTCGGAGTGAGTAAGCGTTTTGTTTTTCGTACCTTGAAACGGTTGAAGGAAACTGGAAATGTCCATATTCAACACAAAGGAGGTGCCAGAACGAAGAAAAAGATCAAATGTGTGAGGGAACGAATAAGACGTAATCCGGGCGTATCTGGCCGTAAATTGAGCAAACAATTGCTTATGTCCCCTACTTCAATGAACAGGCTCCTCAGACATGATCTGGAATGCAAACCGTACAAGAAACAACGGGTTCGCGGGTTAACGGAGTTTCGAAAGCAAGCCAGGGTCCAAAGAAGTGGAAATCTTTTGGTTCGGCATGGTAACTGGGAGATTTTATTTCCGGATGAAAAGCTTTTCCTCCTTCAGGACAGTCATAATCAACAAAATAATCGTATGTATGGCAAAAGTCTTAAAAAAAATATTTCAAGAGATAAACTAGCTGTAGAATGCTTTCAGTTTGTATCAAAAATCATGGTATGGGGCACCGTTTTACGGAAAGGAAAACTTCCTCTTCTTTTCATAGAACCTAACGTAAAAATCAACACTGAGGTTTTGAAGAACCTTCTAGCAAGGGCTTGGCTACTAGGACAAGTTTACTGAAGACTGATATGTCCTTACTGGTGATGCTCTCGAGATATCCTAGGATGAAACCAATTACCCCTTATCCTAACGCGTCACAGCACTCGTATTTAGTAACTTGAAAGTAAAGCGGTACTCGAACCAAGGACGTATTCTGTGGTTTGAGTACCGCTATATCCAAGCCCTTCGCTCAATTTTCCATACTTCTATTCAATTTTCAACCTGCCGTACACTGACGGAACTATCAACACTTTCTCTTCATATCTTTCATTCTAGCAAACATTACTGTCCACTCTTGGGGCCTCATGGTGATGAGCGAACATCTCCTTCTACATCATAATCGTTACTTCGCATACGGAGAATACAAGCAGCACAATTATAGTATATTCAAACGCTTACCTAAGAACATCTTCGGAAAATCATCAATATGTTCTTTAGTAAACATCTGTCTCGGTTTTTATTTCCATCATTTGAAAGAGGTAATACCATCTTCAGCATCTTCACCACATTGTAAGCCGGAAAACCCGGAGCGAATGTAAACAAGATGGATTCGTCTGGGTAAATATTTCCGTAAATCGAAACGGCAACGGACTACTGCGATTGCGAAGCCTTCCGATGGGAAGGGAAATGGCTTGGGAATTGGGTTCTGCAATTTATTCAATCGCGTGTCGAAAAACAGTCAAATCGAACCGCATTCCCGGTATTGTGCGAATCCAGTCAGCGAACGGATGCGTTCGAATCGAAGCTGTTTTCGAAAGAGGAGAGTTGTTTTGGTCCCGGAAGTGAATCGCGTAAATCGGCTTTTTGTATTTAGGGGTTTCTTTTATTGTTATTTACAAGATTAACGTAACGAGTCTCTGTTTGTGATACTGAGTTCTAAATAAAATATTCATGACAAACACGAGATCGATTCGAAAATGCGAATGGAGATGAATAAATCCCATCTTGGAGCTATCTGGTTGGGTGAGTATGTGGGTTTGGTTTGAAAAGCGAATTTTAAGAACGTGTTTTCCATCGACAAGTGGTTGACGAGTTTGCATATGCATCTGAAATTCTGCGGGTTGGTTAGATCAAGCAAGTATAGCAATTTAAAATTGGTGTAATGTTTGCGATTCCTTTTCCAAAAACTAAAAAAAAAAGCAACTGACGAACGTTTACTTCGAACTTAAATAGGTTAACTCATTAAATGGGTAAAACGTCTTCATCCATTAATGAGGGAAGAGGTCAAACGTCAAAACAGGGCGTAATTTTTACTTATTTTCGAAATAAACGTGGTTTTGTTAATTAGGTACAAAATCATCATATATGTTCGAAACTAAATTTCAATTTGTTTTTATCTTCAGAACCACCCTTCTTTCGCATTTTGTGTTCCGCCGCGGACAATTTCTTGATGAAATTTGGTTAATGTGGTTTGTTAAAATGGGAGCGGAATTGCATACTCTAATATATATAGAGTAAATGTGAAGGACATATTAAGATGCTTTGTAAGATAATATGACAATGATATTTGTTTATACGTATAAAAAAAGCATTTCGAAAAAGATTTTCATTAGGGCCTAACTGACAATCGTAAACAATGGCTTTTTCCGCGATTTTTTCGTCATTGAAAACTCACCTAATTAATCCACCACGGCCATTTCGAAACTGAACAGTTCACTAATCCGATAGAACTGGAGACTTACATGGGTAGCCTTTGTGCCACGAGAAATGTTCGGAAGAAGCCATTGTTTACGTTTTCTCCGATGGAAAGACGGAGAAGTAGTGGTAACCTCGGTAGGCTCCCTGACGGAAATGGGCAGTGGAGTAGGCCAAAGGGAATATGACACAGAATCTCTCCGATGGAAGGGCGGAGGAGATGCTCCCCGATGGAAATGTGCAGAAGAGTGTCCCGATGTGGGCAAAACAGGACCTCTTTGTCAGAATGTCGGAGGAAGATGAGGAAATGGGCAGTGGAGTATGTCATAGGTGAATTAAATTTAAGTTTACGATAAACTAAAGGCTGGAACGCGCAAAAATTGGTCGACAAAAATATCGTTTCTTTCAGTCAAAATTCATAATACAAAAATCTTTTTATTTTTCTTTTGGTTTTCATTCATAAATTTAAAGGAAAAAATGTTCGTTTTTTTTTTTGGTTTGCCAACTCCGAACTGCCGTGCCTTCGCTTAATCCCTTCCATTAAATTTTGCACAGTGGTCTCATCGACCTTATTCGCCGCCGAACTGCTGCTCGTTTTCCATGGATTTATTAGTTTTTATTTGAGAGTCCGTTTGACCAAGGCAAAATACCGTTCTATAGAGCGGAGTTCTGGCCAGTTGGAAGGGTTGTGGTCTTTGGGTACCACAACCAAGTTGCTCGCATCGTACCACTCGATTGCCTTTTTCCCATAGTGGCAGCTCACCAAGTCCGGCACAGGTCTATTATGTTGCTTTAGGAATGGTAGCAGCTGCACTACTGGACGTTGATCTCTTGATTGATGGTTCCCTCGCCTGCAAGACGAGGTATTTTTTATGGAACTTCGATAGTTTAATGGTTTTGAAAATTTCGGGCACCTTCCGTTTTCCTGATGCGGTATAAAACTCCTGTCCCGGAAGCAGCTTGAAAGCCGCCATCACATAAGTTTCGTCGTCCATGACGACACAGTCAAACTTTGTGAGTATATTCATATACAGCTTTCGCGACCGCTGCTTTCTGCTACCTTCACCTTCTTAAACGTCGACAACCCGGCTCGCGTAGTACAGCTTGCCAGCGACGTCCCCGATGGAGAGGTTTGGAATTCGCTTATATTTCACCGCAACTGATACTGATTGTTGTTTACTGATAATGTTTGCAATAGATCTAGGGCATGGTTAGAGGTAGTAAGCTCAAAGATTAAGACTTTTAAATTAATGAAGGTGCGTTTATTCTTCACCAGTGGACCTCATACACACTTCGAGGAGGAGAAATTGATAAACACAGTAATATTTTATGCAAAATATTTTTCATCAATTCAAAATAATTACTCCTTGTTGGATATTTTGAGATTAAGTCCCGTTACAAATTAAAATAAAAAAGCACAAAAGAATCAAAAACAATGTATTATTCAAACGAGCAGTCTGGTTATGTTAATAAAATTTAATTATATAACTTGTAAGAATTGCGAAATATATTGATGGCAATAAGAATATTGAATTTTTTATCAATAATTCAATTGATAGAGAGGGATAATGAAGTATATAAGGTATGCGTGAAGGAAATATTAAGATGCTTAAGAAATGTTAAGATTTTAAGAGTATTAATTTACCTTTCAATTCAATTTGAGTATAATCAACTAAGCGTGAAACGAAATAAAAGTTGTAGTAAGCTATGCGAAACTATCCTGACCTCGACAAAGTTACCAAAAGCCAACATGGGAGCCAATTGACATGGGATGCCGTTAGCTATAAATACCAGCTAAAGTTCTGTCCAGTTACAGTCAAAAGTTATTCCAGATGGAAGCCGAGAGGAGTGAAAAAAATTCTACACATCAACTTTGATAATCCAACGTGGTCCGCAATAAAAATTGCAAAAACGTTGAAAATCGTCAAATCAACCTATGGATCGAGTGCCTCAAGGTAAGCGTCGTAGTGGAACATATGACCGCAAGCTGAACCAGAAGGTGTTGAGAACCGTCAGAGCAAACCCTGGGCTATCAGATAATGAAATCGCAGTACCGTTCAAAGAAATCGTTTGCGAGCAGGATATCGTTCTTATCGAGCTAGCAAGCAACCAAACAGAACGTTGAGGCAAAGTTTCGTCGAGCTCGGAAATTGTACCAGCAGATTTTGACGAAGTACCAAGGATGCCTGCTCAGCGACGATGAAACCTACGTCAAAATGGATTTCGGACAGCTTCCTGGTCAAAAATTCTACAAGGCGACGGCACGAGGCGAAGTTTAAGTTTGCTTTTATGGACAAATTTGCCAAATGATTTGGCAAGGGATATGCAGCTGCGGAGCAAAGAACAAAGTGTTCGTGACGAATAAGACGATGGACTCGAAGCTGTACACGGAAGAATGCCTCAAAAACCGCGTACTACCTTTCATTAAAGCCCATAAAGGTACCGTGAAGTTTTGACCAGATTTGGCGAGTTGCCACTACAGCCGGGAAGTCATCCAGTGGTACCGCGATAATAACGTAGATTTCATCGATAAAAACATAAATCCACCCAACTGCCGCAGTTCCGGCCCATCGAGAGATTTTGGGCAATAATGAAGCGGAAGCTTAAGAAACGTGGAAAAACGGCTCGGGACGCGAATCAGATGACCAAAATGTGGAACAAATGTGTCAAGGAAATTTACTCCGGAGGTGAGCAGCGTTTGATGGGAGGAATAAAGAAGAAAGTGCGAATTTTCATTAGAAAAGAAGAGAAATGAAATATCAATTCCTTGGGAATTAGCATTGTTTTGATGTATAAAACTTATTTGTACGTCAATCCGTTACCGAGATACAGATGATTTTATTATTCCGGATTCTAAATGGACATAGCTTTAGCTTTGCTGATTCAGCTCATTCTTGTAATGATCTTTGACAGTAACGGACCAGCAGCAGCAGCAACAGTGAATCGACATTATCGAGACTGGAAACATCGATCAGGTCACGACACATACCTAAATCGTAAATTGAATCCCGCGAAACAAAGACGACCTGGATCGGGAGCAACATGTGCTTTATTTACGTGTTTTGTGGATCGAGACATCTCATTCTCACCACCTTTGAAACTAGAATTGTCACTTAGGGTGAAGTTACTCGCCGTTTAAATTGAGAGCCAAAGTTTGTCGGTTCGACGATTATCACCTCACTTGATTCTACTAGCCGTCTCATCCACACGGTGCAAAGAATAAGCTTTTCAGTCCATTGTTATCAGTAAGTAAAATGTATAAGCTGAAATTCATTCCCCAGTGCACAAACAAACGATGAAGTTCACTTCGTCCGTGCTCCGTTGCTATAATAGTTTCTCATAGATCGTTAGACCAAAATTCAGTTTTTTTCCTCGATATTATTTCTACCGCAGTTGTTATCGTCTACAATTGTCTGGAGTTTTTTTTTAGTTTTGATTCTAAGATAGTTCTATAATAACTGATGTATATAAACATTTGGCTCTTTATAGATGATTCGATTGAGCCTGAAAACTTAATGAATTTATAAGAAAAAGCTGAAATTTAAACTATGCATAAAGTAAAAATTTTGCAAAGTATAAATTTTCAATTGGAAGAAATTCGTTTCTCCCTGCACTTTCCAGAATTCTTAAAAATTGCTTAAAGGACAACGAATAATTATGCTCAATCATTTTTTCTGGTAAGTCAGCGTATTGATAATTCATTGATTTTGCTGGACGGATTTATGCCTTTCAGTATTTTAGCTGCGCAATGATTTCTGATAGTGTAATTAGAATATTTGTTTTACTGGGACAAAAAAAAAACACTGCAAGAATTTGTTGGTATCCATCAATAATAATTGGGTTTGTACAAAAAATAGAGGATGATTGCTCTGTCAGGTGTAATAATTGGATTGGGTGGAAATAAATTAAGGTTCATCGCCATTGATTACATATAGAACAAAAATCTTTTTAATATTTTCTTTTGGAACTGTATTCATACCTTCACTTTCACATCATAGATTTTTGTAAACCATTCATCTCAAACGTTGCAAAGGTCACGATTTAGATTTAAGAAAAAATCGTTTCCAATTCACTCACAATCCCCTCTTCATCGCACCCACTCGCCATCAACACGGTGGAAGAGTATTTTTTTTTCACAAAACCCAGCAAACCACCGGATCGAATGTGTGGTGAAAGTAGCACCCACTGATTCCTCTCGGCTTCGATTTCGAACCTGACAGTAGAAGCCACTTCCAATTTCGCCACATGACTATCATAGCAAAGACATGCAATCGAAGAAAAAAAAAGATAAAAAAGGAAAATACTGTTGAGCTTGCAGGAAGATGATAGTGTGTTACAATTTTATGGTCCACCATCATCGCTCGATTCGGAACGAGCCAACACATTGACTTTTGCACGTCTCGTCGCTGATGCTTGAGAGCGAGGGAAAGCAGTCGTTTTCCAATCGAGGACGATTACGACGTTGGGTGAAAAATCATATCTCGTTTCCTTTGACGGAGACAGTGTGGAGTGTGTGTACTTACCCCCCTTTTTACTGCAATCACTGTGGAAAGATCGTCTATCAGTAATCCTTTGGCGAGTTGACGCTCCCATTGAATGCTCATCAAAAGTGCATCAACGATAGTTTTCTTCGGTCGTATAGTAGTTAGCAATGTGTATCGAGGGCAGTAAGTGGAATCACATTATCACTTCATTTCGGTGTGCCCTTCAAAAGAGAACTGCTACACACATCTGGGCAGACCATGGAGAATTGGTTTGACTTTCAGTTGCAGAATAAATCAAGAAAAACCAGTAAGTTGTGTGCGTTTCCACTTAGAAATCTGGGCAGTCGATACGGAAATAAATGTTCAGTCAAGAAAACATGATCAGATGGAGTATCTTTTTCTCAATTTCAAGCATTTTGTTTTAACTAGTAAAAGTATGTCCTCGAGACTAAGGTCTTCTGATACCAGTTTGATGCTTATGGATTATCAATGTTTTCACCAATCGATCGGAAGTATTTTTACGCATTAATTTCAATACAGAACATTGCTGATTTCGAGCCATATACTATTGAAAGATTCATAAATGTTAAACCTTGCCTTAAAAAGTATTTTAACACCTTCAGGCCTAAGGGGTCATATATGACCCCAAAAGAGTAATGGCTGTATAAAATAACACGGACTGAATAAAAGTGTACACTGTTTTCGGTAAATTTGCTTTCCATCACTTTTTTTATTTGGAAAATATAAAAAAACATATGAGTTTAAGGCCAAATTGACGACATAGAACATCCTGAATATGAAGAAGTTCAGGAAGAAAAACATAAAAGCCTCATTAAAAGTGTGCAGCGTTGTTCTATAATATTGTGCATATGCAAACGTGTGAATAAATTCTCGTTGATAAACGTTAAATATGTTTGTATCTTTCTAGCAGGTTTTAGGTCATACAAAATGTACTTGAGTTCAAGACTTCAGATCTATAGTGTAGGTTTCAGGGCTATATACGGTTACGATATATATTTATACATATTAAATGAACCTCTTAGAAGGTCATTATTTGATTATGATGTTCTAGGTCATCCAAACTGTCCTTGAGTTCAGAACTTAAGATCTAAAGTAGTAACTATAGCTCAATGGCCTATACGATGTTACGCTACGTCTTCAACCATATTCAGTGAATAATTTCGGACGTAAAAAAAACTTAATGACACAAACGGGGATGATCTAGGTCATCCAAACTGTCCTTGAGTTTAGAACATAAGATCTACAGTTGGAACAGTAGGTGTTTGGAATGTGCAAAGGGACAATATGTGTATAACAATATTGATTGAATAGTGTTGAAGGCCAACATACATAATGTGACAATCTTGGGATATTCTAGGTACTGCAAACTGTCCTTAAATTCAAAACATAAGATCTACTGTTGAAACAGTAGTTTTTGGAGCTATATATGGTGACCATATGTATTCAAATAAATTCAATAAATCTTTTGGACGGCCAACAGTCATTATTTTATAGCTTTGAGATCCTCTAGGTAATCCAAACCGTCCTGGAAATCAGAACTTGGAATCTACGATAGTAACAGTAGTTTTTTGAGCTATACAAAGTTACGTCATGTATGCAAGTACATTCAGTGAATATTTTTGAACGTAAAAATACACAGGAAGATAATCTTGGAATGGTCTAGGTCATCTAAACTGTCTTGACGTTCAGAACTTAAGATTTACAGTTGTTACAGTACATTTTAGTCAATACCAAGTTACAATAAATATTCAAAAATATTCAATTAACATTTTTATAGTCAAAAAGCATTATAATGCAATATGACACGTTCTAGACTATCAAAACAAGCAAGCACAAGCTTTCTGGGCTATGCAAAGCTACGATGTGTGTTGAAACATATTCATTGAATATTTTGAAAAAAAAAAAAACAGACATTATGAGATAATCTTTGGATGTTCTAGCTTATCCAAATTTTCCTAGAATTTAAAACTTAAAATCTACAGCTGTAGATTTTAAGTTTTGAATTGCAGTTTAAAATCTACAGCTCTTTGGAGTAAACAAAGAAACAATATGTATTTGATCGAATTAAGTGAGTCTTTTGGAAGATCAACCGATATAATGAGATATCTTCGGATGTTCTAGGTCTTCAAAACTGCCCTTGAGTTCAGAATTTAAGATCTATAGTCGTAAAGTTAGCTTTATAATCTATGAAAGGTGACGATATGTATCCAAACATATTCAGCGAAGCTTTTGCATGCTCACCAGTTATTATCAAATTATCTCGGGATGTTCAGGTTCATAAAAACTGATCTTGAGTTCTGAACTTAAGATATACGGTAGTAACCGTAGCCTTTTGGGCTACACAAAGCTACGATAAATATTCAAACATATTGAATGAATATTCTGAAACGTCCTCAGACATCATAGGATAACCTTGTTAGTTTCAGGTCATTGTCTGGAAACTGTCCCTCAAAACTTAAGGTCTCCAATTGTAACAATAGCTATATGGGCTATACAAAGTTAAGTTAGTTTGTTTGGCATAGAATATTCCAAGATTATCTCATAATGTCAGTTGGTCTTCGAGGACATTCACTGAATATGTTATAGTATCATAACATTGGATAGCGGAAAAAGGTACTGTTACACCTGTAGTTATCTTAAGTTCTGAGCTCTTGGGCAGTTTGGACGACCCAGTACATCTCAAATAAATATTTCCTACTTTCTTCTATCATTTCTACGTTATTGAGCACTAAATCAATAAGAATGCACCCAATTGCTTGTATAAAGTAGGCCTGAAAGGTTTAATTCAAAAAACATTGCATTGTACCATCCAAATGGATTACATTTAGTATCGTAGTCCTATGTCATAATTTTGAACAATCCAATGGGGCTGTACCTTGAAGTTTTTTTTTGTCAATGCCGGTGACGTTGATATCGTAGCACGTAACTTTGAGACGATGGCGGAAACTTACATCAGACTTAAGGCTGAAACTGGTAGGATTGGGCTTGTGATTAATGCGTTGTACTAAATACATGAAGGGAAGAGGCTCACGAGAAGACAATATTAACCTCCCACCACGAGTTCAGATCGACGGTGTTGAAATCGAGGTGGTAGACGGTATTCGTGTATGTGGGCTCATTAGTGACCGCCGATAACATTACCAGCAGAAAAGTACACAGGTGCATTATGGTTGGCAATCGTGCCTACTTTGGACTCCGAAGGACGCTAAGATTAAGACATGAATTACATTGGTAGTCCTCAACGGCCACGAAACATGGCATTGCTCATGAAGGACTAATGCGCCCTTGGTGTCTTCGTATGGAAGGTGTGCGGTTCATATGGAAGACGGAACGTGGAAGAGGCGAATGAACCACGAATTGCATCAGTTGTTGGGAGGACTTCCCATCGTAAACACCGCTAAAATTGGTCGACCACAGTGGGCTGGGCGTGTCAGAAGAATGTCGGATGACAGCCCAGTTAAAATGATTCTCGATAACGATCCGACAAGTACAAGAAGAACAGGCGCGCTACGAGCAAGGTGGATCGACCTGCGGATCCTTCGCCGACTGCAAAGCTGGCGAAGTACAGCCATGGACCGAATAGAATAGAGACAACTTCTGTGTACAGCAGAGGCAGTGGTTTGATTGGGAAGGTAGGTGTTTCGAAGTCTTTTGCTTTTTAAGTCATTTGGCATTGACATTTTTTTTTTCTTGTTTTGAAATTTGAATGTGTCATTTTCATTGGCACCATACTATAGAGTTTGATGTAAAGGGTGATACGGTCAAAATTTGGTCAAGGGAAAACGCGTGTAAATCGGTGAAATCGTTTATTTAAAAAATCAAATTAAATTTCTTTTTCAAGTTCAATTAGTATAAAATTCAGGAAAAATATTCAGTTAGGCTTCCGCTTTTCCAAATCCGAATTGCCGGGCCTTACGCTTGACCCCTGCCATCAGATTTTGTACAGCCACCTTGTCCACCTTCTTCGCCGCAGAAAGCCAGTTTGCCTTGAACTGCTGCTCGTCCTTAGCAGTTTTTTTGGTCTTCTTTAGGTTCCGCTTGACAATAGCCCAGTATTTCTCAATTGGGCGGAGCTCTGGTGTGTTGGGAGGGTTCTTGTCCTTGGGAACCACCTGCACGTTGTTGGCGGCGTACCACTCCATGGCCTTTTTACCGTAATGGCAAGATGCCAAATCCGGCCAAAACAGTACGGAACAACCGTGTTTCCTCAGGAAAGGCAGCAGACGTTTATTCAAACACTCTTTCACGTAAATTTCTTGGTTGACAGTCCCGGAAGCTATGAAAATGCTGCTTTTCAAGCCACAGGTACAGATGGCTTGCCAAACCAGATATTTCTTTGCGAACTTTGACAGTTTCGTGTGCTTGAAAATATCTGCTACCTTTCCCCTTCCTTTTGCCGTATAAAACTCCTGTCCCGGAAGCTGCTTGTAGTGGGCTTTGACGTAGGTTTCGTCGTCCATTACACACGCAGTCAAACTTCGTCAGCATCGTCGTGTACAGCCTCCGGGATCGCGCTTTGGCCGTCGTATTTTGTTTATCATCGCGATTTGGAGTCACTACCTTCTTGTAAGTCGATAGTCCGGCTCGTTTTTTGGCTCGATGCACGGTTGTAGACGATACACCCAGCTTATTTGCGGCATCTCGGAGAGATAGGTTAGGGTTTCGCTTGAAACTACCGGCAACTCTCTTTGTCGTCTCAGCGGCTTCCGGTTTTCGATTTCCCCCCGATCCAGACTTCCTGGCTGTCGACAAACGTTCCCCAAACACTTTAATTACATTTGTAACGGTTGATTTGGCAACTTTTAGCGATTTTGCCAACTTTGCGTGCGAGTAGCTCGGATTTTCGCGATGCGCGAGCAAAATTTTGATACGCTGCTCTTCTTGCTTGGACGGCATTTTGACAACTGAAGAGTGAATTCCAAAATCAAAATAGGAGCAACATTCTACACACACACACCTTCAAAATGAGGGGTGTTCAGGTTTTTTAAATGCAAAATTGAAAGAAATACGTCAAGTTGATATTGACCAAATTTTGACCGTATCGCCCTTTAGGTGACGCAGGCACCGGTATTTTGTTAGCAGCTTCGTGTGGAGTTGAAATGAGCAATCAAAAACTCTCTCCCTCTCTCTCTCCCCCTTTCTCTCTCTCTCTCTCTGACTCCCTCTCCCTCTCTCTCCCTCTCCCTCTCTCTCTCTCTCTTTCTCTCTCTCTGGCTCCCTCTCTCTTATTTTCGGTTTTCATTTACCTCCTGACCAGTTCGGTGAGCTGATGTGAACAATATACTCTAAAGACAAACTGCGCAAAAATTGCTTAGCTTCTGTCAAGTATGAAAAACAACAATAATCAACCCTTTTATAATGCTAATTTTCTTGTACATGGAGACAATGAGACGCCGAAGATATGTTAAGGCTGATTTTGCCACCCATCAGTATAAATTAAAATGAAACGTAAACTGTATGTTACGATTGAACTCAAGAACAGATTGACGGATTCTCTTGATGTGTTTTTTTTTGTTCGGCGTGAGCAACATATGTAAACATTTTTGGTACTATTCGAAAAAAAACGCCTCATCTGCTGGGTAAACTGTCTTTTTTTTTATTCTAATATTTTGAAACCAGATTATAAATGAAAGGTGAACCAGGATTTTAGGTTCATTTAAGTTTTATTATAATGTTGTCCTTTGTATGAGTGCCCCATTCGGTTTATATGTGCATCGCGCTGTCAGAGAACACTCTAAACGGTATAAACTGAATAATTGAAACGGTGGCTTAAAGCATATTTGGTTGAAGCAAATCTCGCTTATCTTGTAACTCAAATTTTTCTGAACGTGCCGGTTACTTTTAGCCTGAAATCTATATGAGATTTTCGTGGTTTTACCATCAACCTTCCCGGAAAACCAAGAATCACACAAGCACTTTATTGTTCCTTCACGGACGTCTACAGCATGGCTCATGTCCTTTTCCGTGTGGCTTGTGTGCCGAGATGTGCTTGGCGGAACCGTTGACGACAACTGTGCTAAATATGATATCACTTTAAATAATTTATGACAACCAACGGAACAAGTGGAACAGCAGGAAACTAGGACGCACCGGAAAACACTCGCTAAACGTATCATGTTTTGCCTGCATCAAATATTAATTCAAGAAGATGCTACTGCTGCTGCTGCTGCTGCTATCACTGCTGATGGAATCTGTGTACACAGGATAGGAGAGGGTATCTAGATTCGGATTAGGATCCAGCGCTCCGTGCTTGGTGGCGCTTTGTGTTGGCATAACTGATGCTCATCTCAACTACATAGTGTTTTTGCGGTGTACACGGCTTATCATGTAGCACAACACATGTTCACAGCCGAGATGTATTCAATCACAACCAGTACAGTTGAATAGACAATAGAAATTCATTTTATTAATTTGGTAGTTGCCTGTGATTCCGAAGCAATAAAATTGACGCAAGTTTTGTTCGCAACCTGATCTTTAAACTTATTCGTTTTGCGCTGATTTATCAGATATTGATTTAATGTGAAAAATAAAATGAATACATATTTTCATCGTTTGTAATAAACGTCATAAAATTATTTATAGATGATGACTCAGTTTTAAACACTGTTCCTGTTTATTCACTGTAAATGCGTCATTTAAAGAGTTGGTGTTCTACTCAAACGTTTTTCGCTCATAATGCCGCTCATTGAGGTAGAACATGCCCAATAAGGATTGCAACTATTTTCTGATAAAGTGGGTGACGCCGAGCCACACCCACCCATCAGCATTTTCATTATGTCTAACGAAGTCACCGTTCGAGTACTCATTGGGGCGTTCCCGTTAAGGGAAAGTTGTTCATCAAATCCTTCCCACCGGTGTCAGTTCTAAAGGTCAGTCGTTATAACGAGACCTCATTAATGATTAATGAGTTAAAGGTGTGCTCCAAGCGTAGATCAGCGCAATGTAACATAGTTAGCCGGAATACTCCAGAGCATTAATGTACGATGAAGCTCATTAGCTTAGAACGGCTTCTATCTGCTGCATTCCAGTTTGAACGGAATCGCAGTCTCAGTCTGAGGTAGAGGTTAAATAATTGCATTAGTCTGAACGGTGGCTGGCTTTCTTTTGGTAGGTGATGCTTTCAAAATAAAGGTAAAGGTGGAAATTGGCTTTGTGCTCCTGCTCTGTTTCCTTCCGCAGATTTTTTTCTTCTCCCCAGCGAACTGTCATAGAAGCAGTCAGAGTAATAAAGTTAGATGCGCTAATGGAAAAGTTCCTTTTGCAACAAGCTCAGCGCGAACATCAAGGACCTAGGATCTTGTTCGTTACTATATATGTGTGTGTGTGTGTGTCGCAAGAGGTGCAGAAAATTGAATGTTCGCAAGAAAATTAACGATTGGAAGATGGAAAAAGCCACGAATGACAGGATGGAGGGGAAGGATTTCCTATTCCATTTTCCTTCGGGCTAGATTGTCTGATGGAGGATTCAATTTTGTTACCAAGAAATTATTGATTGAAGAGCCAAGTAAGCGTGTGATGCAATTGCTTTGAGGTTTGTGGTGCCATTGTTCAATTACCGTGTGATAATGATTTGAAAGAGGATTAGATGATACTTTGGTGTCTGGATAGGTGTGGGATAAAAGTCCTTTTCGATCTGTTTTCTCGTAAATATTATTTTTCTGCTTTGCTGCCCAAAGTGTAAGCATTACGCAAACAACCTTATCGTGTTTCTTCGACACAAGCTTTTCATCCCGATCATAGATTTTATCATCATCTCCATCAACAGTCTCAATTCCCGAATCCTGACTATACGACACGCTGTGGCTTGGCAGCATAAGCCAAACATGCTCGAGGGTTTCCAGTGTTTTAGATTAGAACTTCGACCCAAACCACGTTGCCTATATTGCAACTAATCTACCTACTTCATCTACTCGTCTCTGTTGTGTTGCGTTGATTTCCTACACATAAGGGCAACATACGAGCGTAAACAGTTTGTTTTCCTTCGAGATTGAGCTCTTTGTTCCGCCACTTTCTGGAAAGGCTCTTCTGAAGGTATCCCACCTACGACCGACAACACGTCTAGCATAAGCAAGCATGTTCCGGGCAACAAAGAGGAGACAACCAACGGAGAAAGTGTTGTTTGCTCACTTTGTTTGCGATAAACATTTGTCCGAAATCATTCGGGTCTTTTTCGGGAACAGTCCAATCATTGTAGGCCGTAAATTATAGTGAACGTTGGCATTCCTCAATTTTGAAACCCAATACGTTCGAAATAAAATTAATGAAAAGAGAGGTTTTTACGCTGAATCTGTAATTGAAGATCTAGTTGCTTCTTTAGCAAACTTCTCATATCGCTCAACTCAGAACGTAGTGAACCACACGGGTAGAACTTTTGTCAAAATTGCATTATCTTCCACCAAACTTACTTAATTCATAGCTCAGAGAAACATTGACACACCATTTACCGACTCTGTGCTGTGTGCATATTATCCACCTTGCAACGATTAAGTATCTGCAAAACAACATAGCATGTGATGTTACTGCAATTGCTTCTAATTCTGGAAGGTAAAGTTCCATTTAATAAACATGTTTCTCCTCCCATACACAGTTTGAAAGAAGTTTCGCAGAATTTACTTTGCAACGGCAAATTACACGTTGGCGCTCATTGTATTTCTTTGAAATGCTCGACTTAATACATCGGGTGAGAATTTACTCACAGGGGCCAATTTTCAGAAACCCCGACATACCCAGCTGCATTACTTGCAGCGTTCGAATCAATTATTTTGCAATATACCATTTCACTCGAATTCAAATTATTTTCCAGGCCGTAAGGAACCTTTCCTTGCTAACCGGCATTGTGTGGGGTTTGCGAGTATGAAAGTTGGTTTCGGCAGGGTAGTTGTTTGGAATTCATATGCCAGAGGGGATTAAGGAGGAAAGGAACACGGTTTCCACTCACCAACGTGAAGCGGAAACGGGAGTAAAATGGTGCCTTCAGACGCTCCGTGCCAACCAACATGAGAAGAGGGACACACTGGCTTATGGAGCATGGAATTTTCATGCTGAGATTGTGAGATGACTTTGCAAGGATTCAACATTGCTTCGTGAAAATCAGGGTTGTACTAAGAGCTGGGGTTTTTAATGCTTTACAAAAAAACAATTTACATTTTGGGGTTTTTTGGACAATTTAGCAGAGAACGGTGATAGATTCATCCACATTTTAAACCGTCTTAACGAACACTTGTTCAACCGTCTCATTTTCAAGTATTTGGGTAAATCTTTAACAAGGCGATTAAAATAAATGTAGCTTCAATAAATTTTCTTTATATAAATGAAACATAAGTAATGCCACCTTGTGTGTTGCCTTTTGAGCTTAGGTTTACGCGCCTCTTTTCCGTCTTTAAAACGAGAAGAAAGATTAAATCGTTTAAAAACGAAAGGAAACCTCAGAGATATTCACACACGTTGTTTTTTTTTTTGGATTCATTTATTTGTACAGACTCAATCGAATCAACTGTACAACGCCAAGATGTCATATTTATATACATCAGTTATCTTAGAGGTTAAGTAAGAACCGATTACTCTCGTCCGTCTCGAGTTTAATAAGAATAACAATTTGACGAATGAGAAGATGAGTGAGAATTTATAGTTTGGTTTACATAACACATTTATTTCAAATTCTAGCTCGTTTCTGAAAGTCTCTCAAATAAAGACAAACAACAACAAATAATTCTAGCTCGTAACCTATAATTTACTTGATTTATTCTTAACTCGACTAACAACTTTATAATTTTTGGTTTTCTTTTGATATGTTAGACAAACTACAATCTAAGGCTAATTTTAGTCAAAATCACATTTATGAGTTTCATAAACTCCAGATCACGTAGAGCCAAAATATCTCGAATCGGTACATTAAGTTGTCTACCTCGAGCCCGAAGGGAATCATAGAGCTCAGATCTGACTCCACGATGCTGAGCACATGACCAAATTACGTGATCTGAGTCCTGGTAACCTTGTCCACATTCACAAAGATTGCTGTCGCTCAGCCCAACACGGTATAAATAAGCGTGCAAAGAATAATGATTGGACATGAGGCGAGACATCACACCAATGAACATCCAGCCCCCCGAACCAAAATTTCTTCGACACTTTGTAACCGTTTGGAGAATTCTCACGAAGTTTGTAGAACAGTCACCTCAGGGGACTCGTGAACGGCTTTTAGCTCCAAGGCTGAAACACTGTCCAAATAACCACGAAATAGAAAAAAAAAAACGCTAATTAATCTAGCTTGATTCCCCCCTCTGTACCTAAGTAAAAAACCTAATTTAAACTCGCTCAATCTGAATGACCTAACCGGAACTGAACAAGAGAAGCCTGGCATTGAAAACAACGGTACGGAAAACCGAAAACTCTAAGCAACGATGGATCGAGTGATGTGTGTCGCCCGAGTATCAGGGACACTCTCCAGTCCCTTCAAATCTCAGAGAGGGTTACGGCAAGGTGATGGATTGTCGTGTTTGTTGTTTAACATTGCATTGGAGGGTGCGATTCGAAAAGCTGGGATAAACACGAGTGGCACGATCTTCAGGAAGTCTGTCCAACTATTTGGCTTCGCCGACGACGTTGATATGACCGATAACAATAAGAAATTTGTTTTTGGAACGATTCCAAGAATTTTGACACCCATTTCATTAGGATTCAACTCAAATAATTTTTTGGTCATCCGTGACCTCATGGGAACTGACTCTGGACTGGCCACTCCAAAGCCAAGTAACCAGTGGGTCCAATAACTATGGCAAACGTTCTTCTGGAACGATTCGAAGAATTTTGACAACGATATTGTTAGGGTTCAATTCAAATAGTTTTTTTTTTTGCCATTCGTGGCCCCATGGGAATCTGCTCTGGGGTGACTGTTTCAGGATGAAGTCACTGCATTGACATATGGCAATCACACATATTCTTGTGTATTAATTTCACAGTTTTTGTATCAATGTTGTTGGTTTTGTATGTAAATATTTATAAGTTCACAATTTTCGAAACATGGTTCCGCAAATTCGTTTTTTCCAGAGACGACTGATGTGCCTTGGTCACATAAAATAATTTGTAGAAAGCGGTTGAGTTCCTGAATCCAAAACTGCAAAAAGATTCCAAATCGGTTGGATGTTTCCATAGTGTGTGTGTGTGTATATACAATCCAACGCCCACCGTCTGGCAGTGTTTTTATGGAAGAAAAATGTTTGCAGTTAAACAAGCTATTGTCGATTCGAAAAACATTTTTAGACCGGGAGTTGGAAGGTGATAGTTCTGTTGGGTTCACGTACATTCCGAGGTCACTTTCACTTACAACAAGCCACTTATTGTTTTGAGGATGGTACGTATTTAGCAGTATCGTTCAAATTTAGTTATAATCAGATAGATCTCACCATAAATCATTGCTGATGTACAGTCTTCGTTTAGACGGCTTCCCTGTGATGCTAAAGGATGCATTTATGTCTCTACAGAAGTAACACTCTGCTATTCGGCAAATATTATCACATCGTCCTATTCGAATGGAGCAGCACGAATACAATTAGTACTTCGCGCACAAATGCAGTACAATGACAATCACAGGTAAAAAAAGCACTTCCGAGAAGAAATTTAACTTGCAAAATCACAATCATAGGGCAACGAAAGAAAAAAAACCTTCACATCTCTTCATCTGTTCACCACGTGGTGAGTGCATCTGAAATTATATGCCAGCCACTCACGGACGCATTCGCGTTAGCTTCGTTCTTTGCTTCTGACCAGCAAATGGCCGTTTTCTACATTGCACTGTTTTTCTTTTTTCTCTCTCCACTTTCTGTCCATAATAAAAATCCCCCGCTATGAGGTGACTCTATATCGACTTCTAAACTGCTTATAATCATCAATTCACTCGCGACCAAGCGGAAAAATACTCTAATTTAATCATTTATGTCCACGTGGCACAATACTAACAGCACTAACAAACACAACTAAGCTTAAATTAACTCTTCCTCCGGATGTGGGGGCGAAGCACAAAAAACAAAAAAAAAAACGGGGAAAAACTACCGACCATCACAAACTTCTGGAGGGAATCGAATATATTCACTAAATCTTACAGAAAAAAACGTGGAGATTTTATGATTTCACTTTTCGATTATGTTGAATTACGAATATATTTTTGATTTTATTTTTTGCGAAAAGGACGCAGCAAAAACAAAACACGTCAATTTCCAAGTACGGCTTGCTGCGATCTCGTTTAGATGATTCCATGGTAATGGTCATTTTAGTTCCGTGGGTAAAAATGTTCCCGTCGGCCTCTTACGTAATACAAAAATCAGTGGGTTGTGTTTAACACACGACCGGTTGACGTTGACTACGTTAAACCATTTGATTACTTTCGTTTGTTTTGTAGCGGAACATAGCAACGCAGGTACTATATGTATACCTTATCGCGTTAGAGATTGTTCAAAGTCTGCTTGGGAAATTAAAATCAATCATCAATGGTATTTTTGATAGTAGACAGTCGAAAAAACTTTAACTGATTGAAGGCAAAATTTCAAAAATCTTTCGAGATATTATAAAGCTATTAGCCTGCAAACCTGTTTCAGTTATTTTCAAATTTTCATTTGACTCCTACCCGTAAGGTGTAGTTTGAACAAAATAGTGTGTATGTATTTATGTGTGTGTGTGTGTGTGTGTGTGTGTGTGTGTGTGTGTGTGTTTTTTTTTATAAGGTTTAACAAGCTTCAAAAGCCTGGCCCCCGTGTAGCTGTGTGTGTGTGTGTGTGGGGGGGGGGGGGGGGTGTTCTAATAGTTTGTTAGACCAGCACTAGATAGTAAGTATGTTAGAAAATTGTATTGTAGACTCTTTAGAAGGCATTTGGTGGCCCTAAAAAGGGCCGTTTGGTTTAAACTATGATACGGCCTCGAGTTGAAGGCCCTTCTCCAGCGTCCCAACCAGTAGTTGGCAACGCATCACCTCTGGCTTCCAGTTTCGCCCGATATCGAGCTCGTTCGGCATCGGTACAATGTTTCGGAGGATTTTTCGTATTTTCGATCTTAACGCGCAACCGAAATTTGCGCATAATGTTGGCATCAAATCGATTAGGCATCGTACTTATTCTCACTTTCAGTTTCTCAAAACTTATTTCTTCCTAGAAGTAAAACTCTTATCCAACGCGAATCGTTAACAGAACAGAATAACTGTAACAGTACTAATTGGAATGTGTAGCGAATGTTACTTCAGAATATCATCTTCGAGGATCAAAACGTTGTCCGTGTTGGGGAATTTCTTGATACTTGCCGGAACGCAACATTCTTTAAAATTTTCCAACACCGATTGATGAATATGTACGCGAAAATAAGAATCATTTATTTAAAATTTTAAAATACTTGAATAAATAAAATGGCTATCGTAAAAACATCTAGGTTAGTGAAAAAATCTCAGCTCAAAATTAAATCAATCAAGAAACGGTCGAATTATTATCGACCGGTGTTTCAATTCCTCGTGACGGTTTAATAATAAATAATGATCAAGGCCGGAGGCGGCGAGGACAAAAAAAACACTGACAGAGAATATAAGCGCACCCTATTTTTTCGGCGGCACTTTATATATTGTAATATTTTTCCATGTTTTTGCGGCGCCTCTTTTTGTGTGCACATTTCAGGATGATATCACCTCAAAAATGTTCAGTTTTTGGTGCCTCTCACAATGCGGGGGGTTCCCCCCGGGCCCCCAAAATATCGTGCACAAATGGTGCACTGTGAGCGGTTCTCCTTGATAAAATTGGCCAAGGGAGAGGGTGTAAGCGTCGGAGCGGTACGATCTGCGATTCGAAAATATAGAGAACAGTGTACGTTTGAAGATGCGCCGAAGAGTGGTCGGAAATCCGGTCCTGTTAGTCCGGATATCGATAAAAAGATCAGGGATACCTAGAAGCGAAAACCAGCGACTTCCGTTCGGGATGTTGCGAAAAAACTAAGCACCTGGTCGAGAAACGTCATGTGTGCCAAAGAAAGACTTGGATTAAAACATACCGAAAGCAGAAAAAAACCAAAACGAACCCAAAACAGGCCGCGTCCGGGAAACCACGGGCCCGCAAACTCTACGATTCATTATTGTGTAGAAATTCTTTCTATTTTCATTTTCATTTTGCAGCGTTTGGCGGGGCAATGAGAGCGCAAGTCAATCCAAAGCCGAGGGTTAGGGAGGGGTAATGGCGAACTGGTCTATGCGGACTACTTGAACGCCATGGGAGGTGATAAGGATTAGGTTGGGGTAAGGGGTTTGTAGTGTTTTTTTTGGATAGAGATGGCCGCGTTGCTACAAAATGATCTGAAATGTTTAATTTGTTTGTGATTTGAAACTAGTAGTGACTGTAATATAACTTTTTCATCTTAAGTAAGATGTATGTTTTTGAAAGTTTGACAGTTTTGATTTTGCATATACTTATCCTTGTGTGCTGTCTTTGATTTTTTCGAGGATGCTCCACAGGTACTTTTTCTTGAAATGATCACTTCCTTGTCAAAACCGCATGTAGCCTAGAGCTGAGCATGAAGTCAATAAGAAAAGAAGTGATAAGAGGATGTTAGTATTTCATGGTATGTAGGGCGTAGGTGAGCGATTATTGGTGATATTTTCACGACGATATTTTTGTTTCTCTGACTAAGAATTTCGAATTCCTAACCTAACAAAACTTGAACAGCATGAACCAGAAGTAATGATGTTTGAATCAAAAAGAATTTAAAAAAAAAATACTGGATTAAATTTAGACAACAACATTTTAAATTCTAGCCTACTTTCTATCTTTGGATCTAGTTACCATCCCCATCCCAAATTTAACAATATTTCAAATCACTGACTAACTAATTTGACACTTGGAAAAGAGCAGTTCTATTTCCTATCTAGTTTTTTTTCTATTTATTTATTGTCTGGGATGGAGGATACATACTATAAACTACATGGAAAGGTAACGATAAAATAAGAAGAAGGACTAGCAACCCCCATTCAACTACAACCACCTCCATCGCCTATCCCGACAGACACGCGCATCCCGCCCACAATGCGCGGCCCCCCCGGTGTCGTGCACCAATACTCGAGAGTCGATATTAGTACACGAGACTGAAGAAGTCCGCACACCGTAGACGAAACACGCGTATCCGTCAAGACAAGCAACAAATGTAGCTGAGTTCAAACGGCAACTACCAATTCCTCCTCTAATTTTCCAGTTACAGGTATTCCACTAAAAAGCTCACGCTTTCCAGGATTCATACATGGAAAAGTTTATTCTATTGTTTCCAATGGTGTTCCCTAAGCGGGCCCTCCGCGTCCTACCTCTAATATACATGCTTGTCATCGTCAGTCTCAAGTAACACTTTTCTATGACTATGTGCTTCATTTCGAACAGTCAGATAATTACCCTGATCAAAACATTCACCCCTTTCGAAAATGTTACAATTACATTTAGTTATTATACCATGAGCAAATCAGGTATTTCGGTTATTCCTTCCATAATAAAATGGATGAATAACAACATAAGTTGTCAGTAAAATGAAAAGTGTACTTTTAGTCGTATCCCTTAGATTGATAGTAAGAAGTCTAAGAGTGAATTGCGGCATAGCCCGCTAGTATCACACCTGATGTTAGTGCCTTTATATAAACGTTCTACGACGTGGCTGTGAAAAAATGATAAGAAGATGTGATACTTTCACTACTGGTCAAATTCTTGGTCTCACATGCATGTTTATAGCATGAGATAAGCCCTCTCACCGTCGACAAGGTGACAAATTCGACCTACGAAAGGGATTCATTATTGTGTAGAAATTCTGGGTGTATAATAATGGACGATGAAACGTATGTGAAACTAGATTACAAAACGCTTCCCGGACCACAATTCTATACTGTAAGCGAAGACAAAGACATCCCCGAAACGGAGAAGGCAATTTTTACCGAAAAATTCGGTAAGAAAGTTATGGTTTGGCAGGCAATATGCGAGTGTGGTAAAACATCTAGTCCGTACATCACAACGGAGACGATGAACTCTCAGAAATACGTTAAGGAATGTCTCCAGAAGCGATTATTGCCGATGATCAGGCAGCACGGAGGTCAAGTAGTGTTTTGGCCTGATTTGGCGTCATGTCATTACGCAAAGGACACTTTAGAATGGTACAAAAGTCAAAATGTATGTTTCGTGCCGAAAGACATGAGTCCGCCTAACTGCCCGGAGGCACGGCCAATCGAGACTTTTTGGGCTTTAACCAAAGCAAAGCTTCGAAAATTCATAAAACCAGCGGACGACATCCAAAAAATTAAAAAAGATTGGCCAAAAGTGGTCAAAATGGTGGGAAGTACCACTGTGCAGAAGCTAATGGGTCATGTTCGAAGAAAAGTTAGGAGTCTTGGCTATGATTGAATATTTTGATTAAACGAGAGTAAAATATCATATAAAACACAAATACAAATATGATTTGCGAAATAAAATTATTAAAACTAAAAAAAAACATGACTTTTTTGTTATTTTGAAAGTGTGTTTATACTTTCTGGAACAGTCTATACAATTGATTTAGCCACCGCTCCCTGCCAATTGGAAAGATAAATTCAAATGAAGCAAACCCTCTCAAAATTGAATTGGTCGTCCTGAAAAGGACGGATTTGAAATAATCCTCATAAGAATTAAATCCTTCTCGATGTTTTCACGAAGCAAGTTATTTCTGCCGTGCACGTTGTGCTTTAGATTAAGATGGCTACCAAAAATATCACACACACTCAGGCACCTTATTTAGCTCCTCGTGGTGGCGCCCACCTCTGAAAATTAGTGGCTGCCTAGCATTTAATTTGTAACAATATTTCGTGACGGTCACTAATTTTTAGATTTTCAATTGACACCCTACCCTTGCCTTAAGACGTAGTCTGCGTCAAAACAATCAGAAGCCCCTTCTCGCGCCCCCCTTAATATGCCCACATTATTTACATACAAGATGATAAGTATTAACGAGATGTCACAAAGTTTCAATATCCTACTATGAAAATTTATATATCATGGTTTGAAATCGGAAATGGCAACTTTGTTCCCTGTTGGACACATAATGGTTAAAGAAAGTGGACAACTGTTTATCAATGGTTGGAGAATATAACTTAACGAAACATTTTGAATTTTTGCGCAGTGTTTTAAAACATTGTTTACTTTGCCAACACACCTGAAAAATTAAAAAAAAGGAGAAATTTTGAAAGATCAGCTTACCAACTCGCAGATTAATTCTGCACAAATAGTTTTCCGAAAAGTTGCCGTTTCGATAATAGGCAAAAGGCGTGAAGTGTACTTAATCTGCATTGTTCAAGATTGCAAAGAAGTATGGATAAACATGTTCTTTTGAAGATTTACCGAAATCTAGACGCAAAAGGTGGCATCGGACCAGAAAAAGGAGCTGGCAGCGGTACGCCTTTTGAAATCACATAAACCGTGTTCGTGAGATTGCCAAAAAATGAATATTAGCGTCGGAATTGTGCAGAATATCAAAAAACGTAACAATATCTGAACCTAAAAGAAGCAGAAAAGGACGGATTCACAGAAAGCTTCTTCGAAAATATGGTCACGGAACTTGTGTGACGTTCTCCTCCAAAAGCCGAGTCGGTGCCTTTTGATGGACGACGAGACGTACGTCAAATTGGATACCAGATACCAGATTTACGATACATCCTAACCAAAAAATTTGGTAAAAAGGAAAAAGGTGTGGCGAGTAATTTGCTCCTATGGCTTGAAGAGTTCTTCGTTTTTCACAAGGAGCACAATTAACGGTGAAAATTACCCAAAAGAATGCATCAAAAAACGGCTTCTACCCATCTACCGAAAGTCCTCCATTATTTTGGCCGGATCTGGCATCTGCTCATTACGCTTCTGCAACGTTGGAGATGCTCAAAAAGGAAAAAGTCGATTTTGTCGAAAAATGCTAAAATCCCTCAAACTGCTCTGAACTGTGCCCTATCGAAGGATACTGGGCAATAATTAAGCGGCATCTTGAGAAAGATGGGAGAGAAGCGAGCTCTGTTGACTGCTTCAAGAAAATTTGGTCTGCAGCACATCTAAAAGTTACGGAGAAAGTTGTGCAGAATCTAATTGGAGGTATCAAGAGAAAAGTCCGAGCGTTCTTCAGAAATGAGAAGTTAATATTACAACTAACGTGAACTCGGCCATTTGTATGTTGATTTTTATGTGTGTAAAGCAAACTAATAAATTTGTTCAAAAATATTTTTTTTCCTTTGAGAAACAGGAAACTTTAGTCAAGAACTACAATTGTATCGGTGAACTTATCCACGTGATTCAAAATGACTTTTTACAGCACCGGTATCGATATTGATACTCACAGATTGCACCTCTGGTTGTCATATTCTCAGTTTAACCGCGCGTAGAATGCGTCCTTATTGGCATCGTTCGCCACGAATAACCAACATGTGAATTAGAAATAAGAGAAAAGAAAATGAGAGATTCAAATAATGTTTCTCGTGATACTGCTGGGCTGTCGAAAAGTTTGCAAAATCCAATTAAATATAACAAAATACATGGTTAATTTATTCCCTAATCCAAATGTCTTGCATTGAGTCCATTTCAACACACTGAATGACCATCTTCAACCCTGTTGGTATGTTTTTGTACAATAGCTAAACCAAACAGAACCATCGCTATCCACCCGTCCCACACACATCCTCCCGCACCACACAATTCCAAGAACAAGGATGTGCTGCAAATGTTTACAATTCATTAAATGCAGCCCAATTCTTGTATATCCGATGATAGCTCACCCGACCCCTCCAAGGAACGGAAAGTGGTACAAAAGCAGTCAAGATAGGCGTAAAATGTTGCAAACTATCAGCATCCCATGCACGCCGGAGCATAATCTTGCGGATGAGCACCGCCTGGTGATGGCGAATCTAATATATCCGGGGTTAAGGGGAAATGGTGGCAGCAGACTCTCTCAGATAAGGGGTATGGATTTTCGGCAGAAGCTTAGCCATACATGGGACTCGTACACAAGGGCCAGTTTTGTCTGATCCGCTTCGGTTAATGCGGTGCATATTTGAAGATTATGGTGTCCTTGTCCTAGCAAATTGCTGGGGATAGCAACGACTGGGGGAACATTCGATGATCAAACTGTGGCCATGCTAGCGTTGTTTTTTTTTGTCGGATGTGGGCCACTCACGTCGACGACGACCGGAAGATTCAAGCAACTATGTGACTGTCATACGGAATGATTGCTTTGCTAATTGCATCTTGCTTCGATTTCGGATTGATGTATTGGTTCGAGCTAATTGAAGTTCACTGCTGAGTGAAGGACAAGAAATCTGCATCTGCTTGTGTGGGATTCGTTTCCGATTGTGGGTATCGAACTGGCCGAACTAATCGTAAAAGAAACAAAATAATCTACTTTCCATGTATCAACTTTGGTATCCGACGTAGACCACTCTGAGGAAAGCCATTCATCACCTCTAACCCGGAGTTTGATAGGTAAATAAATGTATCCTTAACATGGCAGCGAACATCTTTTAAATGGCGAACGCCTAAGAGAAAGGAAATGAAAAACTTCCAGTTTCGACGCCCAGCCATGATTTACGAGCCTTCGTGTCGGTGGTTTCGTTGGAAAATCTGAATCCTGAGAGCGAATTCTTAAAAAAAAAACGAAAAATTTCGTCGATCACCAGTTGTGGGTCGAACTTGGCTGCCATTAATCTTGCTATGCTGTCATCTATCTAATATTCGTCGATACGAGGGATCGGTGCTTGATGGGATCCAACGTCCTACGCAATGTCTTTCTAAAATAATGATTTCAAGTACTGTTAAAAGTACCGGTTTCAAACATACCTGCCGCCCTACTCTCCTCCTGTACTGACTATTAATAGAAAAAACTGCAAAGTCCATTGAGGGAGAATTGATTCAAATATTTTCCGCCCAGCATGGTGCACTCAACTCCAACATCCGAGTGTCCGTCGTGGTCAACATTTCCTGTGCCCGAAGAATTTCACCGCAAACAATTTGTTTCTACTCGTGGCACGAAACGAACACAACAATTAAATTAATTTCATTTTCTTGCGGAAGACCACATTGGCACGAGATACGGCCCCACATCGGTCGGTGGTTCATATGAGGATACTGGACCGGCTGGGCAAAGCTGGCGGACATTTGTTTGACCAAGTTGCGGGGCCATTGTTGGGTGAAAAGTGAACAAACTTTTGTCTGTTTCTGTCTTTCTCCGAATGGTCACTCTCGGGGTGGATTCTATCAACAAAGCCAACCGAAGGACAATCGGCACGGAAGAAAGAGGCGCATTGTCTGACCGTGGCGTCAGTGTCCTAGTGAAATGGTTTCAATGTTGAGTGTGAAGTAAGGCTGGAAAGATTCTGGGGATTGTGTCACGCCAAGAGGACTTCTGAATCTCTGTTTTGCAATGCATTGTGAGCTCTGTGCCCTAACTATTGTTTGGTGGTATATGAAGGGGAGAAGCACGGCGGTAAACATGTTGACTACAGACTACAGGGTATGCTTGTTATATACGGTTGGCTTGCCTACTTGGCATGATAGTCCGGCTTATGTGAGCTTTAATGTGAATCTCGAATGAATCCAAATGTAATCTACTCCACTGGCACACATTGAAATATTTAAGATTGAGCTACCATAACAACAACAAAAACAATAGCAACATGATGTCTGTGTGTTTTCTTAGAAATTCAAATTTTCGTCCGTCGTTCAACATTCCCACGACCAACCGCAATGCAGTGGCTGGTTCTTCCTGAGTCTTAATTCAATTCAAGTTATCTAGGTCAGTCAATATTTTTCACTAATGAATAAACCTCCTTGCGTCGTCGTCAACGTTTGGGCATTTGTTTTCGCTAGTTGTGACGATGTTTTCTGGCTCTGAATGTCTCTCCTGTGTTCTTTTTCTTTCGCAGATAATGTTGTTGCTGTTGTAATGGATCTGAAAGCTGGCAAACATCTCGTGGCACCAGCGATAAATAATATCAGTTGCTCGAATAACCGTTTCACTGGCAATTTCTTCGCCCAGATTGGCCCGCTGGATGTCCTGCAGGCACTGTTCATAGTGTTCCTCACGTTTTTGGTGATCAGCGCGAACCTGATGGTCATCGTCGTCATCAACAGCCGCCGGTATGCCGCATATATCCACCCACAGCCACGGTACCTGCTGACGTCACTGGCGCTGAACGATCTGGCGATTGGGCTGCTGATCATACCCTTCGGGGCGTTACCTGCCTTACTACACTGCTGGCCTTACGGTGAAATTTTTTGCCAAATTCAGGTACTTTTCCATCATTTCAAATGTAAGGTATTTAACTCAGGTTGAAAATGCATCGCAGGCCTTGCTACGTGGAGCTTTATCACAACAAAGTGCTGTTATCTTAGTCTGTATGGCTGTCGACCGGTATCTGTGCGTGCTGCATCCTCGAATCTACCATAAGCGGTCCAGTAAAAAAGTGAGTTATTTTTTGGTTGGTTGATCGGTTATGTTTATTAATTAATTGTCCAACTGGTTGATGGAGCTGATGTTATTATATTTATGATTAATGTGATACAATTCCTATTTGACCAATACCATGAAACATTCGAGCAGTTAGACAACTTTTGTATTCACACAAAAATATTTATGTATTACAGTCAATCACTCGCTAATTTTAAAAGTTTTAAGAAAATTCTGAAATGAACAAGTAGGCAGAAACAGTATCAAAACTTTCGCGCACGTTTCGGTTGACTCAAATTCCCTTCCCAATAAATTTATTCACTTTTTTCGAGAGGTAAGTATTTAAGCGGATAGCTAAACCGTTGTCGTTCAATGCGACCAGATTGAGCCAGATTGAGAACACAAGTGACGATCGGCAGAAATAGTGCGTTCTGATCGAAGACTGTACAATCGCTACATACTAAGAAATTATTATTTTTTCACGATACGTAATTCAAATTGGGTCTATGTACGTCAAGGAACAAATATTTCATATGAAATTAAGTTTCCCAAAACAGAAACAGATGCTACTCAGAAAAAGAATCCTTCAATAGAATTGGTTTTCTTCTCTTTTTTTTCTGCTTAATATGTCCTTGATGCATACTGAAATTTGAATGCGTTTTTAGAGGATTGCATAGCCGAAGAAACACCCCTTGATTCTCAGCTTGCACTATTAAGGCATTCTACAGCTCGTTGATGCTTCCCCCTACCAAAGAAAAGAACAACACAACTAGTGCCACGTAGGGAGATTATTCTAAACTATTATTCACCACATACAAAAGGTTTGGTCATGTTTATTTAAATAACATTCAAGAAGACATTAAATGCGAAAATGATCAAGATCCACAAATCAAGATTATTATTAGGAACAAAAACAAAAACACAAAATCAACCATTTCACGCCACAACTCTCGATTCGCAGCTGCATCTCTCCATTGTCGGCTGCGCCCCACACTTTCCAAATCCACGCCTTTTTGTACCAGCCGGATTTGAAGCGAACATCATCTTTGCAGGGTTATTATCCGGCATTCTCGCAACATGCCCTGCCCAGCGTATCCTTCCAGCTTTTAACACCATCAGAGTACTTGGTTCACCATAGAGTTGAGCGAGCTCGTGATTCATTCTTCGCCGCACCACACCGTTCTCCTTTAAAATTGAAGAAATGATCCAAAAAAATTGAAACACGTTCCATAAAAAACGTATATGCGCCCCATAAAGCTCTGATAATAATCAATGAAAAAATAGAAAGTAGCCTTAAAATACATCAACGTTATCCATATTTAAAACCAAATTTATCAATATAAGGTCAAAAATGAACCATTCGATCTGGGAAATAATCAAGAAAATTGTACGGATTAACCATAAACATAATGTAGATATATATTTTTTTAATTTTCCGTCGGCCTATTTCCTCACATGGTGACAATCAACGACGCCAGTAAAACGACTCCACCACCTGGACCCTACCTATCGACTCATGAATACGAGCCGGGACCAACGGCTTTACTTCCCTTCCGAAGGAAGACGTGACCAGATTTTTTTCGCTCAGAAAAACCACCGACGTCGACTGGGATTGAACACAGACCCACTGGGATGCCAAGTAGCAGTCACGCTTACCACTACACCACCGACGCCGGCTAACATAATGTAGATGGTCCATAACAGTTTCAATAACTTTCCTTGAACTTGTTAAATTGATCCACAGAATATAGTCTTTGGGAACTAAAATATATGCATATCTATATATATAAAAATGGATTTCTGTCTGTCTGTCTGTCTGTCTGTCTGTCTGACCCTAATAGGCTCGGAGACTACTGAACCGATCGGCGTGAAAATTTGTATGCAGGGGTTTTTAGGGCCGGGAAAGGTTCTTAAGATAGTAAGAGGCCCCTCCCTCCTCTGAAAGAGGGGGCTCCCTTACAAATGAAACAAATATTTCTGCATAACTCGAGAACTGATCAAGCAAAAGAATCCAAATTTAGCATGCGGAAGTTTTTGGAAGCAAGAAATGTTCCTATGGTAGTTTGAGACCCCTCCCTTCTCTAAAAAGGGAGGCTCCCATACAAATGAAACAGAAGTTTCTGCATATCCCAAGAACTAATCAAGCAAATGGAACCAAATTTGGCATGTGGGGTTTTCTGGTGGCGAAAAATGTTTCTATGGTGGTTTGAGACCCCTCCCCCTCTCCTAGAAGGGGTGCTGTCATACAAATGAAACTGAAATTTCTTCATAACTCTAGATCTAATAAAGCAAATGGAACCAAATTTGGCTTGTGGGGATTTTAAAGGCAATAAATGTTTCTACGGTGGCTCGAGACCCCTCCTCTCTCTCTGGTAGGGGGGGGCGGGGCTCCCATACAAATGAAACACAAGTTTCTGCATAACTCGAGAACTAATCAAGTAAATGGAACCAAATTTGGCAGGTAGAGGTTTTTGAAGGCGAGATATGTTTCTATGGTAACTCAAGACCCCTCCGCCCTCTGTAAGAGGGGGGCTCTCATACTAATGAAACACAAATTTGTGCATAACTCGAGAACTAATCAAGCATATGGCACCAAATTTGGCATGTGGAGGTTTTTGGAGGAGAGAAATGTTTCTATGGAAGTTTGAGACTCCTCAACCATCTGAAAGCGGTAGGGAGGGGAGTTTCCAAACAAATCCAACACAAATTTCAGCATAACTCGAGAACTAATCAAGTAAATGGAACCACATTTGGCAGGTGGAGGTTTCTGAAGGCAAGAAATGGTTCTAAGTTGACTCGAGCCCCTCCCATCTCTGAAAGGAGGGCTCATATACAAATGAAACACAAATTTCTGAATAACTCGAGAACCTATCAAGTTAATGGAACCCAATTTGGCATGTGGAGGTTTTCGAAGGCTATGATTCTATTGTGGTTTGAGACTCCTCCGCTCACTGAAAGAGGGGTTTTTCATACAAATGAAACACGAATTTCTGCATAACTCGATAAAAATTAAAGCAAATGGAACCAAATTTGGCATGTGGAGGTTTTTGAGAGAAATAAATGTTTCTAATGTGGTTTGAGACACCTCCGCCTTCTAGAAGGGGAGACTCCCATAAAAATGAAACATTATTTTTAGCATAACTCGAGAGCCAATGAAGCAAATCAAACCAAATTTGGCATGTTGAGGTTTTAGGAGGCAAGAAATGTTTCTATGGCAGTTCAATACCCCTCCCCATTTTGAAGGTGGGGGGAGAGCTCCCATACAAATAAAAAGCAAATTTCTGCATAACTCGAGAACTAATCAAGTAAATGAAAACCTTTTTAGCATATGGGGTTTTTTTTTTTTTAATATCTTTATTATCGTGGGTTTTTGGAGGCTAGATTTCTATATACGTAAAAATAAATTTCTGTCTGTCTGTCTGTCAAAACCTTATTGACTCAGAAAGTTCTGAACCGACCAACGTGATGAAAATTTATATGAAGGTTATGTGATGGTTCGAGAACTAATCAAGCAAATGGAACCAAATTTGGCATGTGGGGGGTTTTGAAGGCAATGATTGTATGGTGGTTTGAGAAACCACCCCCTCTGAAGGGAGGGCTCCCATACAAATGAAATACAAATTTCTACCAAAAATGAGAATTGTCCAGGTTACTTAAACACAAAACGTGTATTTCTCGGGTAAGAAGCATGTTTTGATAGAAGTTTGAACCCCTGCTTATTCAAGAAAAACAATTCATTTCGAAAAAAAAAACCATAAACCTGCCAGTTTATTACAGTTTCCTTCATTTAGTTGCAAGCGTAGCAGCGCACGCACCGAGTTCAGCTAATGATCCATAAAATATTGAAAATGTTCCATACATTAACTGCCAATGATCCATAAAAGGTTTGAATAACACTAGTCGACAGTATCCGAAAAAAACGAAGTTCTTCAGAGAAGATCTTGGAAACTTTTCAGAGAACTGCATGGAAGTTCTTCAGAAAACTTCAAAAAATTTCTTCAGAGAACTTCATGGAAGTTCTTCAGAGAAATTCAAGGAATTTTCTTCAGAGAACTTCATGAAAGTTCTGCAAAAAACCTCAGGGAACTTTTTCAGAGAACTCCATTCCTCACCCCCCATTTTTTGAGACTTTCTGAAATTTTCACAGAACACCTCGAAGTTTTCTGAGGAATTCACAGAAGTTCTTCAGAGAACTTTGTAGAATTTTCTGAAATTTTCTCAAGAAATTTCCCCAAGTTTTCTCTAGAACTTCCATAAAGTTCTCTGAAGAACTTCTAAGAAGTTTTCTGAAAAACTTCCACGAAGTTCTCTGAAGAACTTCCATGAAGTTCTTTGAGGAACTTTCATGAAGTTCTCTGAGGATCTTCCATGAAGTTCTAAGAAGAACTGAGATGAAGTTATCTGAGAAACATTCCTGATGTTCTCTGCAGAACATCCCTGAAGTTCTCTGAAGAACTTCCCTGAAGATCTCTGAAGAACTTCCATGAAATTATCTGGAGAACTTTCCTGAAGTTCTTTGCAGAACTTTCCTGAAATTCTTTGCAGAACTTCCCTGCAGTGCTCTGAAGAACTTCCATGATTAATATCCCAGTGCTCTGAAGAACTTCCATGATGATTTTCCCTGAAGTTCTCTGTAGAATTTCCCTGATGTTCACTGAAAAATTTCACTGAAGTTCTCTGAAGAACTTGCCGGAAGTACTCGGAAGAACTTACACGAAGTTCTCTGAGGATCTTCCATGAAGTTCTAAGAAAAGCTTTCAAGAAGTTCGCCGTGGAACATTCCTGATGATGTCTTCAGAATATCCCTAGAGTTCTCTGAAGTTCTCTGAAGAATTTCCATGTAGTTCTCTGGAGAACTTTCTGAAGTTCTTTGCAGAACTTCCCTCAAGTTCTTTGCAAAACTTCCCTCAAGTTCTTTACAGAACTTCCATGCAGTGCTCTAAAGAACGTCCGCGAAAAACTCCCCTGAAGATCTGTACAGAACTTTCATGATGTTCTCTGAGAAATTTCACTGAAGTTCTCTGAAAAACTTCCATGAAGTTCTCTGAAGAAATTCCTTTGAAGTTCTCTGAAGAACTTCCCTGAAGTTCTCTGCAGAACTTTCATGAATTTCTCTGAAGAACTTTCTTGAAGTTCTCTGCAGAACTTTCCTGAAGTTCTCGGAAGGACTTACCCGTAGTTTTGTGAAGAACTTCTCAGAAGGACTAACCCAAAGTTGTCAGAAGAACGTACCAAAAAAAAAACCCATATTGGGGTAATTAGCCTCTTATGTGCACATGCGATACACATTTATCAAAAGTTCACAGGCAGACCAGCGTCACGCAGTGAAATAATTCGGAAGTTTGAAGTCGACCGTCTGGAAGACCATGCTTAATCGAGTAAATTTCCTGAAAACAATGAGTTTATACATGATCTAGATATCAAAATACAGTTATAACAAAAAGTTCACATGAACACTAGCGCCACATATCGGACGAATTCCGACTTCTCGAATATCTTTTTTGAAGATGCCATCTTCCTATATGTCAATAATCTCGAGATCCAGATTATACAGTAAGTTTACATGATCACTAGCGCCATGGAGTGAGATTATTCTGAACTGTTGAGTCGAGTGTTTGGTAGCTCATAATTTTACAACTAACTTTCCTGAAAACAGTTATATCTAGATACACACAACAAATAATACACAAAGTTCACATGTACACTAGTGCCACGTAGCGGACAAGTTCTGAATTAATGTTAACACCATCCGAAAGGCCTCAATCAACCAAACATCTTTGTCAATGGAGTCAACTTGCTATATGTCAAGGATCTTGAGATTCAGCTTATAAAGTAAGCTTACATGCATACTAGCGCCGTGTAATGAGATTATTCTGAACTTTTAAGTTTTCCATCCTGAAAGCCTTGATCAACTGAACAATTTTGCTGAAGGAAGTAACTTCCTTTATACGAGAGATCACGAGATATTTTCTGATGAAACAACAAAGGGCAATGCCCTTATATCACTTGAGACCACCATAAAGGGATTCCGCGCTTGTCGGGGGGTTTACTGTACTTTTCTGTTTTTTTGCTTACAATACTGTAAATATGCTGCCTTTCAACGGTCATAACTTTTTCTGGTGAAGTCGGATCGACACACTTTCTTCCGCAAAGTTGTTTGTTCAAGTCTGAAAAGGTTCATAGAAATGCTTCTTGAGCATTTACATTTAAGTTGAGGCAGTTATTTGAGTGGTTCACAAAATATATCAAACTTTCAATTTTTGATGCCAATTTGTGAGGAAAAATGCAAATCGCATGAAGTCAAAATATGATATTCGGTGGTTTTGGGACCCAAGCTAACGGAAACTAGCATGGAGCTCTGGGCATAAAAATCTCTGTCGACCAGTGCACTGCAGTGTTTTGAACCATAAACTTCTAAAAATGATCCATAGCAAACCAACTTTGTTCACTTTAACTTATAGTTTATGCCGGAATTTTTCCAATTTTGGGAACTATTTTTTAAATAATGACAATGAAGAAATCGTCCTAAACTGCGCTACTGTTCAGATGTATAAACATGTCCATTATCAATGAGGATTTTGCCTTTTGTCAAAAAAACTTACTTTCTTTTGCGATCTCACGTTCCTTAAAAACCGCAACTGCGACACATTTGTCCCAATAAATTTGGTAAAGGGCTCTCGTGAACGTAAAAACAACAGGCTAAAGTGTTAATTTCAGGTTTTTATTAAATAAAATTATGCGGCGCAGAAGCTTACCGTCTTAACCGCATAACAACAAAAACATCCTCCTTTTGCATAATACCGGACACTTGCTTGATTCAGCCGTTTGCCAGAAGACGCTATGCTAACACTTTGGATATCAAAAATGCTTCCCCCGACGCCTAAAATCTTCAATCCTCAAAACGGCTCCACAAAACCATATTATTCCAACGCGATCCATCGTTGGCAGCAAACTTTTACCCGGATACCTAAAACAGTCCTCAGACTGATGTACATTTCGAAATTTTTGCATCCCCATGTTCCCTATGTTTCCCAATGTCCAAATAAGATCCTTATGAGCCTTCCAAAATTTGAACTCATTTAATTTAGAACTGACTGTACACAACCAACTTGAAATTTGTAAGAAAATTAGTATGGTAAAGAATATATTTGTTAGGCATTGGGAGAGGGACATAAACAGATCGCTAGAACCAGAACATAGCAATCGGTAGTATAAGAGCACGATCGGTCGCATACTCTTTTACCAGTCAAGGGGGTATCCACTCCCTTGCCTACACCGCATCTGGGGTAGTTTGGTAAAAGATTATGCACCCAATTGTATACTACCTTCATGTGCCCTCCGCTCGTTTTCAACTTGTATCATTCAATTTCATAACCTGCCGTTACTCTAAACGGAACTATCAATGCTTTCTCTTCAATCCTCTTAGTTCTAGCAATAAATTACTATCCCCTCCTAGAGCCTCTCATGTTGATGGGAAATTATGTGCTTCTGACAAATTTCATCATTAGATATCGTTACTCCGCGCATTAGGAGAATACAACAAAACAACAATCAAAGTGAATATATTTGTAATTGCATCGCACTAAAAAACCGCTTGATCAATCTGCGTTCAAAGCATCCAGCTTTACAAATAGATTATTTCTCACCAACAATTTTGCAGAACATCACTTTTCATGCCCAGCCGAGTATTAGTACACGACACTGAAGAAGTCTGCACATTGTAGACAAAATATGCGTATCTGTCAAGATAAGCAATAAAGGTAGTTAAAATTTAATGGAAATTACTAATCTACTTCTCATTTTCTACTTATCACTTTTCAATTAAATGCAAGGCATAAAAGCTGTTAATCATACAAGTCGCTAGCCTCTTGTCTCTAAGCTCAATTAACTGCTCAGCAGGCAATTTCTAGCACTAGTAGGGCACAAAAAATCGTGTTAAAATTTCTAGTGAAACCTGAATAGTTACGCAGTTGAGTATCAATTACCCAATTTTTAGGGATTAAAAATTTAAAAAATAGTGTCCAAAACAGACAAGCATAATGTATGGATCCTACCTATATGTTTTAGTGCACAAAGTTGATATACTATGGATCATATTCATAAGTTTATAGTTCATTATTCATCGTTTTATGGATCATTGACAATTTATGTATCGAACATTTTCAACAATTTATGGTACATGTGCATATATTTAATTGAACAGAAGGTAATATTCTGATGATCAATATTGCAAATTTCAGGAACTCCATTGAGCCATTGATGGATCATTTGTAACACCCACTCAACACAGAATCGCATATGATAGCGCATATGAGTACAACGTGGAGGCCATATACGTTCATTCGTCCATTTAACTCCATGTGAAATGTACGCATATCGCCTCCACTTTATACACATATCTGTTATTATATGCGATCTTGTGTTTACTGGGCAAGTTTATGGGTAATCCGAACACTTTTATCGATCATTCCATAGATATACAACCCCTTTCCATATAAAAACCCCCTCTTTTTCCCACTTTTTTAAGCCACCCCATCTCTCACATGGACAATACCATAAATTTTTTTTTCACCCCTTTTTTCAAAAACCCCCGCCTTTTCCCGATAAAAATTGAACACCGCTTTGCGTTGCAACGGATTTTCCGCGCGGAACCCCCCAATTCCAAAACCCTTGGTGAGGACTCTATGTCACAAAATCGTACATTTGTTTGGCACAAAGACTTTAAAGAAGGCCGTGAAAGCGTGAGTGACATGCCGCGTTCTGGACGACCATCGACCTCAACTACCGATGAAAACATCGCTTCCGTGAAGAATTTAGTTATGGAAAACCGCTCAATTAGCATTCGGGAGATAGCTGCACTCCTTGATATCTCATTTGGATCGACCGAACACATTTTGACGGAAATTCTGGGCATGAAACGCATTGAAGCACGACTTGTTCCAAAAGAGCTGAATTTTTTGCAAAAACAGCATCGAGTTGAGGTCGCTAAACAGATGATTGCGAACGCAGATAGCGATCCCACATTCATGGAACGCATCATAACTGGTGATGAAACGTGGGTATATGAATTTGATATGCTCACAAGTCAACAATCGTCCGAATGGCGCGCCGAAGATGAGCCGAAACCAAAAAAATCACGACAAAGTCGCTCCAAAATTAAAGTTTTACTGACCGTTTTCTTTGATTTTCGCGGTGTCGTCCATTCTGAATTCCTTCCAGAAGGTCGAACGGTTAACAAAGAGTATTATTTACAAGTTATGAGACGTTTGCGTGAGGCAATTCGAAAGAAGAGGCCAGAATTGTGGCGCAATAATTCGTGGATTTTACACCACGATAACGCTCCATCACACACCGCGCTCACTATTTGTGAATTTTTGGCCAAGAACTCCACCAATACCATCAAACAAGCACCATATTCACCAGACCTTGCCCCGTGCGACTTCTTTCTCTTCCCAAAACTGAAAATTCCGCTCAGAGGTAGGCGTTTTGAATCGATTGATGCGATAAAAAAGAATTCGCTGGAAGAACTGAAAGCCATACATTCATCGGCCTATAAAAAATGTATGGATGATTGGATAAAGCGCTGGCATATGTGTGTTGCCTCTAATGGCGAGTACTTTGAAGGCGATAATAAAGATATCAATTAAAAATTGAAATAAATGCGTTTTTTTTCAAATTACCGGAACTTTTTGATCACAAGGTGTAACGGTACATTTTTGACGTTTATTGCTAACTTTGATATAAATAATGGATCACATTGATACATTTCAAATATCATTTAAATTTTTTTATGGATATTAGCAAGAGTTTTCTGGGTCATCAGTGCGTTTTTCATGGAATGATTTTCATTGTTTTATGAATCGTTCAATAGTTTTTATATGCAAAAGTATGTTTGCCCCTGCACACCGCCAAGGATGGTTCTAAGCACGCTTCGCTCGAATACACCAATGTCCACCAATACCATGTCCGTAGAGAACCTCCGATAGTTTTGTACATTTGGTGCACATAATAAGCACGATTATTTCACTGACGATGCGCTTTCGTATTTTGGTACTAACGTTGTTGTCTGCCGTTTACAAGGATCCAAGGTAGACGAATTCATCCATCACCTCGAAAGTACCCCTGTCTATCGTAACACTGCTATCTAGGCGAGCTCTGTCGCGCTCACTGCTGCCTTTTATCATGTACTTTGTTTTTGATGCATTCACCACCAGTCCGACTTTTCTTGCTTCACGTTTTAGGTGGGTATACAGATCTGCCAGCATTCCAAATGTTCGGCTGACAATGTCCACTTCATCCACGAAGCAAAAAAATTGGCTCGATCTCGTGAAAATTGTACCCTGGCTGTTAAACCCGGCTCGACCCATCACACCTTTTAGGGCAATATTGAACAGAAGGCAGGAAATTCCATTACCTTGTGGAAGTCTCCTGTGAGATTCAAACGAACTGGGTTTTTCACCTGAAATCTTCACGCAGCTTTCTACATCTTCCATAGTTGCTCTAATAAACCTTGAGAGCTTCCCGGGGGAGGCGTTCTTGTTCATGATTTTGCATAGCACTATGCGGTCGATACTGTCGTACGTCATTTTAAAATAGATGAACAGGTGGTGCGTACCCAAGTAACAATTTTAGTTTTTTTTTTCCCGCCTATCCCCCTCCCCGCCTTTTTTAATAAAATTAAAAAAACCACATTTTTATCTCCCATCCCCACCCCCTCATCTTCCTTAAAACCGTAAAACCGAAAAAAAATATTAAAAATAAAAAAAATATTGAAAAAGTTCTAGTAATAACATTAAGACCACCATCAAAAAATTGACTGATTGCCATGCCAACAAGCACACGGCCGACCGCCCACCGCTCACAAATCTCCCTCTTATTGTTTTTTTTTTTTTTGTTTTTTTTTGTTTCTTTCCCTCTTCTTTTTTTATAAAAAAAAAAAAATTTTTGGGAAAAAGTTCTTCTGTTGCGAGAGATTTTGTTTTTGTGTGTGTGTGTCCAATCTAACACCCATCGGCCGGCAATGGTATTATGGAAGAAATCTGTTTACAACAATCCCTCAAGTGACCATTGGAAGCAGCTTTAATCCGAGAGCTAGAAAGTGATAGCTCTACTGCAGATCCAGCAACCCATTTCAGAATGTCTGGAGAGTCACGCCCATTCCGAGGTTACTTTCACATACAATAAGCCCCGCATGTAAACATTACCGATATCATTTGGATAAGGGCACTGCAACACACTTCCAGATTTGGAAACGTTAAATTTCCAAACCAGGCACGTATTAAGTATTATTTAAAAAGAAGGTTCGTTATATAGTAATAATCAGATAGATCTCACCCATGGCCGCTTCCTTACTGATACTCGCTAGTTCTTTCGTAGAAATAAAAAATGTCGACGTTGATTCGTAATTAATTTCAAGCACTCGCGACAAAATAAACGCAAAAATTAACGTTGCTAAACCGCCGGTTAGATATGCAACCTGCATAACAAAACTCTATACACCACGTGGTGAATGGATCTGAAATTATGTGCCAGCCTTTCGAGCACCCATGTGCGTTGTCGACGTTTGTTGCTTCTGACCAGCAAATGGCCGTTTTCTACATGCACTGATCTTCTTTTTTTTTTCACTCCGCACTCTGCCAATAATCAAAACCACGCTATAAGGCGACTCTATATCGAATTTCAAATCTCCTAATAATCATCGATTCACTCGCGACAAAGCGGAAAAACACTCAAACTTAATAATTTATATCCGGAGGTCACAATACTACCACTAATAAACGAAACTATGCTGATGTAACTCTTCTTTCGGGTGCGGGGGCGAAGCAAAAAAAAAACCGACACTCACAAATTTCGGGAGGGAATAGATTGTATTCAATACGTCTTTCCCAAAGCATGCGGAGATTTTATGATTTCACTGTTAGTTAAAGTTAAATTACGAATTATTGTTTGATTTATTTTCGAGAAAACGACGCAGCAAAAACAAAACACGTCAGTTTCAAAGCACGGCTTGCTGCGACCAATCTTTTTTTTTTTCCCAAACCCAAAACAAATAGTTTTTTCCTCCCCCCACCTTTCCTTTTTTGTATTGACGATAAGAGCCGAAAATTGATCCGCCTTGGAAATTATGCGAGCTTACATCAACAAGAACAAAATTAAAACAAATATATTCGATAAATTAATCCCGAATTATCTGAAAATTGATGAAATTCAATAAGGTTATCGAAACCAATGCCGAAATTGGTCTCCGATCTACAGTTCATTTGAATTACTTTAAAATTTGATGCATATTTTGTTCCAAATTTCTATTATTGTTTATACTGCAATATGTCGATTGGAATAAACCCAATTTATCTTCGCAATGACCACTATAAAACCAATTTGCCGTTTATTGCATTTACTAGAGGCAAAATGGTTTTAAAATGCTTTTTCAACTGACCATAATAAGATAATATGAATGAGTCCTAGAACGGCATTTCAAAACAATTAATAAACAAGGTAATAAAGTCGAAATTAAACCTTTGATAGAAGTAAGAGAAATTTGAGAGAACTAGGTTTTAAGATCAATGTAAACAAGCTGTGTAGGTTCTCATAAACTTGCCTTAAATGTGAAACCTAATGGCACATCTTGATGCCATAACAAAACCAAATTGAATTATAGAGGGTTTCATAAAGCTTTAATGAAACTTAAGAAATCTCGATGAATCCTGGTGAATGTGAGTTTTTTTAGTGAAATACCTGTAACTGGATAATGAAAAGAAAGATTAGTAATTTCCATTTAATTCCTACTGCCTTTATTGCTTATCTTGACAGATACGCGTATTTCGTCTACAATATGCAGACTTTTTCAGTGTCTTGTACTAAAACTAATAGTTGAGTATTACATACATATATACATACATATAAATATACATATGCTTTCTCGGCAAGGAAAGCCTCCCGCACAATCGCATCCACTGTTGACCGGTAACGCTAGTAGTTCACCTTTTTGTGGTGCGTTACGGGGTATCCTTTCCCAATCCTAGTCTAATTATCCAATAGGGAACATATTTATTTTTGTAGTCAAAGGAACATATATATGTCTTCATTACATTTGATGTCTTGTGAAAAGTGACAATACTCGGATTAAGTCACCGAGGATGAGCATTGAATAAGGAAAACATGGTTAGTGTTCATAGATGTGAATTCTCTTTTTTCTATTTAATGTTCTATAGTTTGAATTGGTTATGACTAGGGCAGTGGTGGTAACGGTTGACATTTTTCAGTAACGGTTTACTTCTGAAAAAAATTTTCAATGGACAAAGCTAACAATTGTTGCGTACACCTCCCGCTTCAAGCTAATTGTAATGTTATGAGACCAAAAGGCGAGAAGCAAAAAGCACGAACATCCCGTATTCTTTTTTATTTTGCTTTTTGCTATGAGATAGTGTGTGCGGTGTCGTATAAAAGACAAAACATTTATTTTTTCGATTCCTTTTGGTCATATTCCCCTTTCTCTCGTTTTTATTAATGTAGAAAAAATGTCATGACATTTAGAAAAGAAAATGTAGAAGACATTTCTTTTTAGCAAACGAACCAACTCGAAGCTAACGAAAAATCTCTTCACAGCTTATTTTTTAACCGTTATGTGTCCAACAGAGAACAAATTCGCCTTTTTCGATTACAAAACATGAGATTTCATTATGTTTTCATAGAAGAATGTTGAAACTCTGTAGGAGGGAGATAATGAGTGTAAAGCAATGGGGCAGGGGAGGTTTCTAATTTATTCTATTACTTGAAAGGCCGACAGAAAACATTTTTAACACGGAATTTAAAATGACCATTACTATCCAATCGATTAGAAATCTTTTAGCAACTTTTGATTCAGGAACTCAGCCACTTTCTCAAAATTGTCTCATGAACATGAGACATGGCATCGGCATATCAAACTTCATGATTTAGCAAATCTAAGTTATCAGAAGACATTTTGATAATTTCTGACCATACATATCATATCAAACTTTTATTTTTTTTTAAAATAGGCATACGGATGACATTCTTAAGATTCTTGACCATACTGGCCACTAGAAAAGGCCCCGCGGGATCCGAGTTCCTCTGAAAAAGTGGACATATTCAAATCTTTTCCAAAAACGGGCTTTCGACATATCAATCTTCGTGATTTTGCAAAAGTAGATCTGCGGAGGATGTTCTGAGGATTTCTGACCATACTGGCCACTAAAAGAGGCCAAGTGAGATCCAAGTTCCTCCGGAGAAGGGGCCATATTCGAATCGTTACCAAAACCTGGCTTGCGACACATCAAACATGATTTTGCAAAACTTGGTCTTTGGAAGACATTCTTATGGTGTCTGACCATACTGGACACTTGGGGTGGCCCTGCAAAATTTTGAGTTCGTCCGGGAAAGTGGTCATAACCAATTTCTTACCATACCCTAGATTGCGACTTATCAAACTTTATGATTTAGCAAAACTAGGTCTTCGGAGGACATCCTGAGGATTCCTGACCATACTGGCTACTTAGGGAGGTCTTGCGGGATCCAATTTTTTCCGAAAAAATGGCCGTATCCATATCTTTTCTAAGACCTGGCTTGCGACACAACAAACTTCATGATATTGCAAAACTTTGTCTTCGGAGGACATTCTGAGGGTGTTTGACCATACTGGCCACTCAGGGAGGTTCTGAGGGATTCGAGTTCCTCCAGGAAAGTAGTCATATTGAAAGCGTTACCAAAACCTGGCTTGTAACATATCAAACTGCATGAGTTTGCAAAACTTTGTCTTTGGATCAATATGGATCATTATCCTTTTCAACCCAGGCTGAATCTGGATCCGTGATGCTTGAAGTATCGGTTTTCGAGTCACTCAACATTTTGCACAAACATAATTCACACTATAGAACAAAATAAAAACCAAAATCCGTTTTCAAATATCTTAAATATCTTTTGACATAAGCTCTATGCTTGCCTTCGCTAGTGGTGCATGCCTCGACTAAACTTTTTTTTACAAAGGGATACTGTCGAGCTGGTAAAGAAACGCACACATTTTGAGGTACATCAAAGCGTAACGATATTCAGAAAAGAGCATTAAGAGGACGGATGGATTACTGACTAGGGTTCTGATACATGGTCAGTATCGGAGAGGTAGTTTGTTTTCTTTGTAAGGAATCCGGTTTTAACTGATAAAGGGGAGTGCTATCACCCCTCAAAGGGTTTAAATAGCGGAAATTTTCAATAAAACTCGATTCATTGCCAACAAAACAAACAATGACAACTGTAACAACACCGAATACTTCATCATTTATTAAGAGTGATGAAGTAACTCGACATGCACTAAACATAGGATACGGGATATACTACAATAGATTAAATTACTGGTTGCAAATTGTTTTCAATCTTGCATATAACGGACCTGATTTAAGTGATATTTGGCTATAATTTACAATATTGTGTAATGTAAAAATCTAGGTGCCTCAATATTTACTGCCTACTGGGACAAGTATGTATATTATTCGACAGCCCATGACAACAAACCATCAAACCTGCCAAGATTCATATTAGTAACACAAACTCTAATCAGATACCAACGAGTCATTAGAGTATGAACTATCCCAACAACAGCTGGTGCAACACAAAGAGAAAAGGGAACTTTAGATTATAGCATGAGCCGAAATTTGCTTGTTCATGTGAAGCTCAGTAGGTATTTTAATTTTTACAAAATGACAAGTCATACAAACGATAACCACTATCTACATAAATAGTGATTCATCTTCAAAACACTTCTTCCACGAAACGAGCGAACAAAAATCGACTGAACAATATTTTCGTACACTTACACCAAAAGCTAATGAAGCGAAAACAACAATCTCATTCCCTCCAGCTCAAATCGACCACTTGTCATTGTGTGGGTTAGTGTGCAATTCCTAATCAAGCGATGAACTAATTCATTATTCAGCTAATTTGTATACATAACTCATCATGGTCACACTCGTTCCAGACAGTTCCATTCAATCCCTAGCAAGGCAGCCAAGTTACTTACACCGAGCAGTAATAGCATAGCAACCGTAATGGAGCTAATGCCGGTCTTTTTCGATCTGCATTTCTTTTTCTGGATCTGTTATTGTAATCCACAACAGTAACAAAATATCACATTCTCACAATGACGAATAGATAACAAAAAAACGGAAGTTCGACACCGTTCAAAATTTGAACCAACATTCGGATCTGTGAAAGCGAAACGAATCGGGATACGGCTCGTTAAACATGAGCGCGTCGCTCATTCGTCAGTTTGATGTGGCACCCGAGTTGGGGTGTGCCAGATCCACCAGACACAACGATAAACATCATTTCCACCAGCATGGCCATTTGGTGTACCCTTTCTTCACCCGGGGGTCCTCTGAGATCCGCTCAACCGTGTGGAATCGGTGACGACGGCTGTGGGACATCATCCCAACTATGATGATGATGGCGATGATGAATGTGCTAGACACGATAGCTAAACTACAAGAACAACAGCAACGGCATGATGAAGCACGTGTGGCGTCCTATTTGCTGTCCAACAACTCAACACTGTGGAACGTTGTCATCTGGTTTGGTCAAGTACAGATTCGAGCCAAGAATTTGTGTGTGAGGAATGTTTTCGTATTCATGACAAAATACGAGTCACTCTGTTCCAACAACAATAACACCAACTGACTGCCGGTGCACAGATCAGTGGGAGGTCTAGTTCCTTTTCGGGGTGGTTTTTCCTACGATGAATTCGAGCGTTACCAGCAAATGGAGAATGTAAACAACACGAAAGGAATCAAACCGCACATTAGAAATGGATTGCAATGCTTTTATGCTCAACCTCGAGAGAGCACACACGCCTTGGCGTCGTCTGTGCTATCCGCCTCCTGAATTCGTCGATAACCTTGACAGGAAATCATCGATCCATCTTGCGATTGCCCTCGTTTTTGACGGAAAGCAAACGTCGGCGACGAAAGCGACCGGAAGTGTGATAACATAATGACGAAAAAATTAGACCCTTCTCGACGTGACGATAGTTCTGCAGGCAAACAACAATCAACGGCTTCCCTGCTGCGATATCCCTCAACAATCCCAACATCGAAACAATCAATCATAAGTTAATGCGTGCAAGATTGTTGTGATTCCTATTTATCAATGCTGACAGCCGTCGGCTTGCATAGTGGAGCTTTTTTTTCTGCTGTCTCTCGTTTTTATCCCGTCAGGAAATGAGTTATGGAATGCAGGATTTTCGGGTGTTCGTTTACGTTTCAGAGGGCTTCTAGAAGGCTGTTGATATTCATTGTCAGCCGCCATCTACAGTTGTGGCAAATTTATCAACCCATCCTTTAGAATTATCATGACGAAGTATGCAGTGAGGTAATCATAAGTGCACAGCTCGAAAAAGTAGTGTGAATTTCTGTTCAATATCATGCACATAAATGGAGCTTCACAAAACATAAAATACTACATTATGCATCGTGTAATGTTTTGGGACATTGCATACATTGCGGATAATATTGTGTGCAAAAGCTCTTCTTTGTTAGAACTATTTCATGCATGTTGCTGCTTCGTGCGTAATGAAACATAGTTTTCCATGCTCTGATATTTATATCACAATGAAAACTCAGATTTTTTTTCTGTGCATGGGATTACGTTGAGTACCAATCTAATTGATGTACTTTTGTGAGATAGGTGTAATTAATCAAACTAGCGTTGATTGTGATATTGACTATGATGTCAGTTTAGGTTAATCTGAATACAAACTTGTGAAAATTAAAGCTTGGCCACATTGTGAACATTAGCACGAGCATGAGCATGATTGACTGCCCGAGGTGGCTACTTCGTTACAACACATATGTCTTTTTTTTTTTTTTTCGGGAGGGGTGGGATGCTACGCCACCCGACACGCAGACGGGGTGGGGGGGGGGGGGTGGGGGCGCCTCCTGGCCCAACAAAAACCCCCCCCGCCCCTAACCCCGGGCCCTCCCCGGGACCACCTTTCGGTATTACTTCGGGGAGGGAATTCAGGTTCGGAATACCATCCGGTCCCGGCGCTTTGTTCACCTTTAGCGACTTTGCTATCGCAATGAGTTCGTCATTCGTCACCGTCGCCTCGTCGCCGACCCCTGTTTTGCCGTTGTCAGTGCCCACGTGGTCACGGGTGTTCGGCTGAGCCGTCCATCCTTCCATCGCTATGACAGCGTTAAAGCTGGTCATGGGACACATTTACGGCGGCGGGGGGCCATGGACTTGGGTCGTGGCTCGGAAAGAGTCCCCCAACGATCACCTACAGCAGCTCTGATGAACGCTCGGTTGGAGCCGCCGATCCTCTGGTTTTGGCCATTACAACCCGGTAGGCGTCACCCCACGGATTCGTATTGGCCTTCTGACACAGAATCCTCGAAGCAGGCTCGCTTGCTGGCCGTTATCTCCATCTTTAGTGCGGCCCTCGCGGCGACTAGCGCCCCTCTACGCTCGATTCTATCGGCGTCTGACCGCGCTCTTTGCATCCTCCGTCTTGCGTGGAGGCATGTTCTTCGGAGGTCGGCGATCGACTCCGTCCACCAATACACCGGCAATCTTCCATTCCTCGGTTTGTTTTCCCTCGGCATGGTCGCACGCTCGTGTAAGTGTCATAACGAGTCGTTCGCCGCAAGGTTCCTGGGTTTCGCGTAAGTTTCGTTCCCTCTCAAGCGCCTCTTTAAAAGTCTCTACATCAAAGTAGTACGTCCTCCATCTGCGGGCGAATGGAGTGGATGCTCCTCCTTCCGCACGCTGCCTCGCCTCGACGATACAATAACGTACCGCCAAGTGGTCGCTATGGGTGTAGCCATCATCCACCCTCCAATTGCTAATTAGCCCAGGACTGCTAAATGTTATATCTATGATCGATTCCACTCCGTTTCTATGGTAGGTATTCTTGATACCCACGTTGGTTAGGTCCACATTGAGCCTAGCCAAGGCCTCCAGAAGAATCTGTCCCCTAGGGTTGGTAAGGCGGCTCCCTCACTCGA
>JAHHFK020002316.1:0-27999 GCA_024533555.2 Aedes koreicus | reverse complement strand
TTTGGTCACTCTACAAATAGTTTACTACATAATAGCTTTAAGACCTGATGCTATGTTTGCCTTGATGTGTAATATTTGATACTACAGACGAATGTGCTGTCTCTTAAAAGTTAAGAAGGAATCCCTCCAGAGCCCCTCATTTTTTCTGACCCAGTGTTAAGAGGAATCCGGTAAGTAACACTCATATTCGCAATAAGATATGTAGAGCATTGCAGGTTTCACCAGGGAAAATCGAAAGCTCATTGGATGTTCGGTGTTTCAGTTAGTAACCACTCCTACACAATGTGATGTTGCCAGATAATTCATTTGATCATCATTGAAATGTGTTTGCCTATCATACTGATGCGCCCAGGATCGATTTTTTGTCGATTTTTTTCTTACATTAATAACTTAGCTAGAAAACAGTATATCAACATGCTTAACGTGTAAAATGAAACACAACAGTTTCTCTTATCTCGCATTTAGTATCAAGAGGACGTGATGGCAGTGAAAGATTTCTCTTTCCATTGTGCAAATTGAATCAGCTTACAGGGCATTTTACGATGCCCTGCGATCAACGATGATCGAGTCTTCCAGTATAAACATTGAAAGGTTCGCAAGTAAATGTTCTGGACAATATATTAACGAGAGAGAAAATCAACGAAGAGAAATCAGTCACTGCAGTTACATTCTTATTAAATTTGTATGTTGAAAACGTTGAATACTCCTGAAAAACATTTTACATGGCTGCTAAGTAAAAGTCGACGAAGATAATGTTACTTACGACCTAACGTAATTCTCTCGCTTAGAATAATTAGGGCGTAACTACATGGATCGGTTTCCCTTGAACGTTTTTCGCTTCGCATTTCTACAGCAAAGAATGGTTCAATCTGGCTGGATAAATCGTGTTTGCTACAAAAAAAAGACTCGCTTCCCATACGAGGTGAAAATTGACGACTATGTGCGGTGACTCTCCGTGCAAATTAAATGGAGAGTCAGCTCACAAGAGGCGACAATGAGAACCTCGTATGTGAGAGCGAGTCGCCCCACCTCACAAGCAGCGCAGAATAGGGCTCATGGTCCCGATCAAGATATTAACGGAAGAGCAAATGCATGAAGAGAAAGAGAGAAACCGTCACTGCAAACGTCATTCCACGGTACTGAGCGTCATAACTGCATTGATGAATTTCTCGTCATCGAACTTTTCTTACAATATTAGGGCAAATTACAACAGTTTACGGAGCATTCTACAATCGATCAGCGGTTACTTCCTTATGATACTAAGCGCGAGAACTATTGGTATTATATTTTTCAACCTTTGAGACCATCATTATTGGATTGACACAGACTTCACGGACGTTTTACAAACCTTTACGAGCTCATTCACGGAACAATTCCCGGTGGCACCAGCTCGACATCGTCAAAGTACGGCTGCTGCATGGCATTTTGAGCAGAGATACGTTGTGTGGGATCGTACACCATCAGTAGCTCGAACAGATCCTTGGCTCGGTACAGTTCGATTTCCTCCGGCACCCCTTGCCCTTCCCATCGTGGAAAACTTCGCTTATAGTCCGACAGTTGTGACACACCCGGCCAACTGCTCTCGTCGGGTGTCCCCCGCGTTCGAAAAATCCTATACAACTGATCGATCTCGCTATCACCTGGAAACAGTGGCCTCTTGAGTATCATTTCGGCAAATATACATCCTAAACTCCAGATATCAACGCCGGTTGCGTAGAACTTGGTTCCCAGCAGAATTTCGGGCGCCCGATACCAAAGCGTCACCACCTCATGCGTGTACGCTCGCATCGGAACGTTGAACGATCGGGCCAGTCCGAAATCCGCCAGCTTCAGATGACCATCACGATCCACTAGCAAATTTTGTGGTTTGAGATCACGGTGCAGGATTCGATGCATGTGGCAAAATGCTATTGCATCCAGCATCTGATGCATGTAGCTCTTGACCAGCTTAGGCGTAAAGGAGGGTTTGTATTTGTCAAGCAGCTTTTTAAGATCCATGTCCAAATATTCGAAGATCATGAAGATACTGGAATCCATCACGGCCACGTCAAACAGTTGCACGATCGAATGATGCTGAAGGTCCTTTAGAAGTGAGATTTCCCGTATGGCAGTCGATGGAACACCTTCGGTTTCGCTGAAATTCAACAGGCAACAGGATTCGTGTCAAACATGTTCGAAGCAACCATCCAAAAGCCCTGAAATACAAGGACATTCACAGTGGACATAATCAACCGTAATTTACCTGTCTAACCGAATTCTTTTGAGGGCGACATATTTTTGCGTGTTGATATCCTTGGCTTTGTACACAACTCCATACGTTCCCTCGCCAATCTTTTCGATCCGCTGGTAGTCACCGATGTTGTGCATAACGAAATAGCTGCCTTGGAAAACGGAACTGGTGCGTCAAATTTCATTGACCAAATTCGATGTATTCAACTGATAATGCGGCGGTTATTTTTAGGGATCATTGTACACAAAATAGATTCCAACCGGAATCTTATAAGGAATAAACAGGGGATTGCTTCGGAAGCATATGCCCGCCGAGTTGGAGTTTCGCGCCAAAATCAACTTCATGTCATGTTTGCTTTGACGTTAGCTTCGCGTTTCTGAAGGGCTGTGAGTTTGAACTAGACGGCGCTGGTAGAGTAGTTCGAAGCGGGACTGCCTCTCACTTCAGTGGTATCAAATCTAGTCAGTGCCGTTGCGAATTTTTTGCAACGAAAAAGCGCTGATAGCCGTCCGTCCTAGCCCATGTGTTAGTCCTAGCCCATGCCTCAGGCTGAAAATCAAGTACCCGCTAAGAAAAAAGTACCCAACGGAGCAGTTAAGTGAGGGAAGCCAAAATTAGGTATAGTTATGTTTACCTACCGTTGGGTACAAATTACTTACTATAAGGTAGAATTTTACCCATAAGTAAGTTATCTGTGCTCAACGGTAGGTAAACATAACTAAACCCAATTTGGCTTCCCACACTTAACTGCTCCGTTGGGTACTTTTTTCTTAGCGGGTACGAAATAAACAGTTTTAGCTAGTGTCCGCTGGTATGCAAAGTGGCTCTGTTTGTACACGCCCGATGACAATCACCCATACTCTGAAAAAAATTCCATCGCTATACCGACAATTAAATCATGGTGAGGATGATTATCGCATATAATGGTTACAATTAATATGAAGATGGTAAAATTCACCTCGTTCATGGCATTCTTGACTATGATCATGGTAACAAGGACTATTCCGACATTATGGTAAATGTTGATTCAACTATTTTTAATAGTCGTTTTGACCATGATCATAGTCGGTTCAAATTCACTATACTGCAATAGTCATCCTAACCCCCAATCCAGCCCCCAATAATGGTAAACTTGACAATCAAATTCGTCTCTGTGTATGCTCGCTTAAGTTCGACCCAATAGGCCAGTATCGACTAAAGAAGTTGAGAGGTTACGGAATTTTGTTCAATATTACTCTGAGAAAAATTTCATCGTTGTACCGACAATTAAATCATGGTCAGGATGACTATCGCATATAATGGTTTCAATAACCATGAAAATGGTCGAATTCACCACGTTCATGGCATTTTTGACTATGATCATGGTAACAAGGACTATTCCGACATCATGGAAAATGTTGTATCAACTATTTTTAATGGTAGTTTTGACCATGATCATAGTCGGTTCAAATTCACTATACTGCAATAGTCATCCTAACCCCCAATAATGGTAAAATTGACCATCAAATTCCTCTCTGTGTACCAAGCGGGATTTTGACAACCGATCTGCATGGAGCGAAATGTCATCTTCATTTTAAATGGATTTTTTTCAAAGAATGACATCCCATTAGTTTGCGTGGAAACCTTACAAATTCCAATTTTTTTTTCTTTCTTTTCAGGTGCATACTACTGCAGAAATTTCTTTTCGATTCTTTACTTTTCCGTTTCAGTAAACGGAATTTAACATGGGTTTGGGATAGAAAAAGAAATTTCTTTCGAACACGATACCGACCTTCAGTAAACGGAATTTAACATGGGTTTTGGACTAGGGGCAAGACACTGAGCAATCCTGAGTAACTCTGAGCAAATATGAGCATCTCGTGTTCACTGGATTCATATGTGATATTGAAGATTCCTACCTTTTGTAAAGCTTGGTTTTGACAGTGAAATTGCATAATAAAAACAATACAGTTCTGTCGTCAAAAATACCATGTCAACATTGTGGATTTCCTCACCCGCGAGTCATTATTTTATATTTCTTGGTTGCGAAAATGGGGAATGCAAATTCCTCAGCGACTTCTATGAACCTAAAACGTTTGGTAAGTATCTTCTGATGATGTTTGTATGATGAAATAATTGAATAAATATATATTTTTTGGATACATATATCATAGGAGGTCGGTAATGTACTGGTGCAGATTTAAAATGTAAAAAAGTCTACACTGCTGTGGATGCTAAGCGACGGCAGGCACAGGTTATCTACGGATAGTGTTGGCTCCTCATGTCAACGTTTACAGCGGAAACGACAGCATCAAACAGCAACGATTTGTTTTCGACGTTAACAGTACCGAACAACTCAGGGGACCTGCTGCCGAACCATATACTCACAACGACGGGCTGAACTACCTGTGTATGATGGCCAGTTATGAAAAGAACTATGGCCTAAACCAACCCTTCAAATTGGAAGGTAGCGAGAGATTGCAACATTAGACAGCCGGCAGATCCTCTGAGTGGCAGCGATGAACGGGGCAACAGCGACATTGAAACAACGGCGGAGTTTAAACAGCAACACGTTTAGTTGCAGATTGATTACACCCTACAGAGCTCGATATACAAATGATATACTCACTACTGTTTACTAAATGTTTACTGATGTTCCCTTTTGAACCTACACAAAACTTCTGCTCTAAACTGCGTCAATACACGTCTTTTTATACTCTATATGGAGTAAGATACAAACCAAAAAGCTCATCGGATTGATCCATCAATCGGTGTGAATGGCGTTGCAAAAAAAAAGTACACAAAATGTTACAAAATGTAATGCGGGGCGTGAACGGTTGGGCTCCTCAAACTTCGTTATCGCGAACTGCATCAACGTCGAATGGATTGGGTCAATAAATCCGTACAATAGGAATATGCGGTATTTAGTGACTGCCGAACGGATCACCTCCACAAAGAAACCAAGCCGGATCAACCTATCGCGAAACTGGAGTTTTCAATATTTGTGGTTGGTCGAACTGGCTTGGTCTCTTTTTGGAGGTGATTCTTTTGGCAGTCAATAAATTCCACATATTCTATCTGTGTTTCGTCTTCCTGCAAGAAAAAACAATCAAGCAATATTAAATAATCTACTTACCGTAATCGAGTCTCAATTTCTCCTCCAAATACTGCGACCTATATTGCTTTCTTACGAAACCAAAATAAATAATTTTACCAGACAGTAAACATACTGCTGTTATTGGTTGCCAAGGTTGCCACCGTCGTCAACAACGAATTCAAGCCAGTGCTGCCAGTATACTTTAAAGCGAGTAATAAATTGTACAAATTGATGGAAGCTGATGCATTCTGAGCAAACGTGAGTTTTATGATCAAATATGAGTGAAGTTGTTTTTCTTCATTTTTGCACACATTTTTTTGGCATTCTCACCACTCTGTATCTTGGGAACAGAAGAAAATCATAGAGTGTGCAAACTTGATGAATCCTGAGTAATTTTGAAGAAAAATGTTACTCAGGAGAAAGCCGTCTTGCCCCTTGGTTTTGGATGGAAAAAGAAATTTCTTTCGAACACGATACCGACCTAATAATGGTAATTGTCTATAAAATTCGTCTCTGTGTATGCTCGTTTTACCATTATTGAGTGTTAGAATAACTATTGCGGTATAGTGATTTTGAACTGACTACCCACAAAGAATAATGATTGTTAGAATTAAAAAAAGCATTGCTAAAATTGAAAAATTGCGTTGCTTTTCTTTTTCGTAGAAAGCGTTTAGCTTTCACAACAAAAACTTTCAAACTGTCAAATCAAAATTTTCCTGCTAGGTACATTTAAAAGTTGAAACTTTCAAAATGAATTGTAGAACTGTCAAATCGAGACCGAGGCATCGTTGAAAATAAAAGCAAATTATTTTTATTTCAAAATGAACTTTCAGCCAGAAGGTGTCGTACAATTCAAATAAAAGTAAGCTGTTAAGATTGAAATAGAAAATAGTTTTAACATAAATTGTTTTTTTTTTCAGATGAATCATTATAAATTTTAATAAGACAGCCCAAGGGCAAAAAAAAAAAAAAAGAGAGCGCTTCTTTCCTCTCCCCCCCCCAATATTTTCTCCCCCCAACAACATCATTTTTCTTCGTTTTTTCTTTTGATATCTACTTACTTACTTAAAAACACCCCCCCTAATAAAAAACAACAAACAAACTTCAACCAACAATATAATAAAAAAAAAACACACAGCGCCACACACAACCAACCTCTATTTACACACAGCAACTTTAGAAGAAAACAAACAAACATCACATTCATAGTAGCTTTCTTCTTCTTCTCCTATGTTCTCCCTTTGGGATTTATTTTTTGGTGGACCTCCCCTATTTATCTCACTCATTTTTTTCTCTTCATCCCAAACAGTAACCGAGTGCTTCCCAAGTAACACAACTTGTTATGTAATGTTCAAAAATTCATCTTTAAAACATGATCTCATGTATTTTTCTAGTACACATAACTTATTTTTGGTATCTTATATGACCAAAACAGCGCAATAAATCGATCAATTTGAAACATCTTTAAGGTCACAAAAGAAGTTTTTAGATACAGATTTAGGACTAATAATACGTTTTCAAAATACTTTGAATAGCATGCTTTCAACATGATGATGTCTTATCTTGGTAGATTCTAGCATCATAATAACAAATAGGTTATAATCAAGTAATTCCAAAGTAAAAAAAAATGCAGAAATACTTGAACATGACATGCTAGTTTGATAAATTTCAAACGAACAGAAGTTAACAGCGATTGTTAAGATTGTTGTGATTGTGAAAATAATGTTTGTTTATGAGGAGTATATGCACAACTCATAGTAAAAAAATGACAATCGTTTTTGTCCAAATCGATTTTTTAGTAAATATAAGACATCTAAAGATTGTAAATGCGCAGAACGTTCAACAAAATATCATATGCGAGGCAGCCTTTATGGTGCAACTTTTGGTTTTACTCTCGCATAATTGATGCGCCGTTCTAAAGATTAAAAAAAATCAACAGAAAATTTTCTTATATTTTACAATTTTCTAGCATCTCTGTTGGAATTATCGAAAATCGTCATGGTGGATTAGACACATGGTCTACAGTGTCGATTGAAAGTATTTTTAAAACATAAAAAAAATGTCTAGATTATCGAGCAATTTTCTTTCTTACTCAAAATGTATCATCTCAATGATCGACAAAAAAAAACACATTTTCGAAATTTTTAGTGATAATTGTAATCATAGTTTCAACCGGCACTGTAATTGTGTCCATAGCTATGGTGTGAAGTTGAAGTTGAATCCAAAATACATCTTAAGAGCAGTCTAATAACATGCTCATGATGGTCCATTGCTAATTATTTCAGTTAGTTATAATAACATCATAATAACCATATTAGAGCATCTTCTTAGTGAAATGTCATTTGGCTCCAGAAATTTTAGGAAAAAAATGACTTTTCTTGTGGACCATCACAATGAATCAACTGCTGGTGGTGATTCTTATTACAGGCTATAGTTCTGTAAGGGCATCTTCAACGGCGATCCAAATCGTGGATTGGATTTATTTTTTTAGACCAAACACGCAAAAACATCGCTGCACCGGTGTTGTAAATTTTGTTTTTATACTGGATTTATTTTGCATAATTTTAAAACTGGTATATGTTTTGATCTATTCTTGCAGCAATTTGGAACAAGAAAAATACCGTTCCAAAACACTACACGCTACTTGATAATACCAATTATTGTGTAAAAATTTCAGCTTTTACTAAACAATAACTCAATTTTATTGAGTAAATTCTGAGGTATATTTGTGAGCCGAAAAGTAACCGTGTTTGCTGCGTGTGATGCTGGCAGCGGACAAAAAGTTGTGTTGCTCGCATCGGATGCTGATAATTACCTCAAGTTGCTCCAGGTGCTAGTGAATTACCTTTTCGTTCCATTCCTAAATAATGAATGCTTGTCTTAGTTTTTTTTACAGCCACTGCATTTTCCGGAAAATGCTGACTAGATCAAAATGCGGAGGTTCCGAGATTGCGAATAGTATTTCGATTGCTCTGAAATGAAAAGTAATGAAGTCTTCAAAGTAAACAATCGGTTTATTGATATATTGGTCATGATAGCTCATACAGGTACATTTTGGAGAAGCCTCTAGTTGACTAGCTGGCGCATAATGTCCAGGAACACCTCTCTATGCACGCGGAAACGCAGAAAGTGCTTCTCGTTGTAGGTTTGCGTGTCGCTAAAGTAGTCCTGGAACAGCTTCTGATGACCGGAACGAAAATCACTGTCGACGTTGGGGCGTCATCCAGGACGTGACCCTCTCCGTCTCGACTCTTGTTTATCCGCTGCCTAACTACAAATCGGCATGATCTAATATCGTTATAATGAAATGCATGCATTCACACACTCACCCTCGCACTCACCTTCAGCCAAACGAAAGAACAAGTATTCCTTGTCGTCAGCTAACGACGCACTACTGGCATTAAAAAGTTGTTTGGTCAAACCAATCAATGGCAAAATGTGTGTGAACAATCTGCGATCTCTGAATAAAAAACTTCTGATCTCTGATGTTGAATGATCGACAGGATGACAGGTGTTGGCGGGTTCAACAACAAAAAAATCAGCGCTTTCGGTGCGGGGGGCGCAAAGTTGGTCTATTTTAGCTAGTTCTATACAAGTTTCGCTGATGCAAATCTCGGTATAAAAAAATTCGATCTAAAAATAGACCGCCGCTGAAAAGATGCTCATACTGTTCCATGATTTGACAAGTGTCCGTACAACGATGAAATTATGTACTCAAAGTATGGGTAGCCACTTTTAACCAAACTGAGTCTTCACTCAGTTTTGAGAATTAACAAGCGTGTATTGATAATGTTCACTCTAATCTTGACAGGTGACCTACACAGAGAGGAATTTGATAGTCAATTTTACCATTATTGGGGGTGAGGATGACTATTGCAGCATAGTGATTTTGAACCGACTATGATCATGGTCAAAACTACCAGTAAAAATAGTTGATGCAACATTTTCCATAATGTCGGAATAGTCCTTGTTACCATGATCACTAGTAAAAAATGCCATGAACGTGGTGAATTCGACCATTTTCATGGTTATTGAAACCATTATATGCGATAGTCATCCTGACCATGATTTAATTGTCGGTACAACGATGAAATTTTTCTCAGAGTAAGCTTGTATTACACTGTTTGTCCAATAGCCAAATATTTGGCATAAGCAGCTAGACAGCTGACAGATATCATAGATGTTTGTCGGATGCCTATCTGTCTATGACAAATATTTGGCTATTGGACAAACAGTGTAATACAAGCTTTATTCTCTGAGTTTGTCCAATTTACGCCCAACCGAAACCTGAATTTGGATTATCGCTTCTTAGCGTGTAAAATTCAAACGCCAGATTGTGTTTACGGTGTAATGGTTTGCGTCCGAGATGTGACAGTTATTTTTTAATTCATGCGGTCTTCTGTAACCGCCATCGGCTGTTTGTAGATTGACTAAAAATTGTTGTGCTCTTATTTCAATGTACGATTAAACGATAACATGGACAGTTTAATGATAAATATCGAAGTTGCGTGCTCTAAAGGGTATCTCCTCCACAATCGTATCGTTGTCACCGTACGTGGAAGTTGGTCATCATTTCGTTTTTAAGGTTCAACAAGAACTCGCCAAACTCGGACCTGTTGAATGCGATTCACCTGTACCTGAGGGAGAATGTCACACTGCCGCAGGATCACGTCTTCCGGGTAGACTATGCGAACGTAGAGAACATCGTGGTCTACGGTGAAATCTTGGAAAAAACCCCACGTACGGATCTGCAGCTCTACATTTATCTGCTGAATGAAGAAGCCTGCGAAGGGGAAACAATCCAACAGGACGGCGATGAAGTCCAGTTACCCAACCATTGGTTGCTCCCAACGAGGGATTTTCACGGTCTGTGGGAAAGCTTGATCTACGACGATAATCTAAAGTACGACATGCTAAGCTTCATGCAAACGACGATGCTCTTTGCGAGGAAGAATGTTAACGTTAACCTGATTTCGAGCAGTAGGTAGGTTGTAGCCTGTGAATTGATGTTCGAGTTTAAGTTTGTTTTGCTTATTTCAGATTAATCTTGTAAATCGGACCTCCAGGGGCTTAGGAAAGACTAGCCTGTGTAAGGCTCTGGCGCAGAAATTAGCTATTCGTATGAAAAGACGCTACCCCAAAGCGCATCTAGTCCAAATCAATAGCCGAAGCTTGTTCTCGAAGTGGTTCTCGGAGAGTGGAAAACTGGTATTGAAGTGTTCGACCAGATCCACGAACTGTGCCAGGATCGGTCGTCACTGGTGTGTTTTCTAGTGGATGAAGTAGAATCTATAGCTTTTTGCGAGGGGATTCGATCTCCAACAACGAACCGAGCGATAGTATTCGGGTGGTTAACGCTGTCCTTACGCAGCTAGATCGAATCCTGAAATATCCGAACGTGTTTATTCTGGCGGCAAAGAATCTAACCGGGAGCATTGACCTGGCATTTCTGGATCGAGCGGATATCGTGCAATACATAGGGAATCCAAACATGCAGGCCATCTATGAAATTTACCGATCGGCACTGGAGCATTTGCAGCACATTGGAATCATAATCGATGTGGACGAGATTCCTACGCTGGCCGAAGCTGACGACAAGGTGGTGGGAAACAATTTGAAAATGCTTGCGAATCTCAGCATCGGGATGAGCGGCAGGAGTCTGAGGAAGGTGCCATTCTTGGCGCACGGTTTGTTCGTAAAAACTTCTTCAACGGTGGGGCCTGCCCGGCCACTGAAGCCTCCTGCTTGTTGGCCACAATTTGTGGCTCCCGCCGTATTCGGTTCTGCTCCACCTTGGTGCAGCCGTGTCATGATCGGACTGCAAACTCGGTTGAGCTCCTTCATCGTGCGATCCAATTCGTCCTTCTCGGCGTGAAGATTCTCATCTAGCCAGCGTAGCGTCTCGTCACACTTGTCCTTCACCGTGTTCTTGTCTGAGTCGCCCAGCTTCTCGCCCGCCGATTCCACGGATTGTCGTAACTGGAAGATGTAACCCTCCAATTGGTTTCGGGCAGCAATGGATTCCCTTATTTTTTCGTCTTCCGCGTGGAACTTCTCTGCCTCGGCTAGCATTCGGTCGATTTCCGCTTGACTCAATCGGCCCTTGTCGTTTTTAATTGTAATGTTTTTCTCCTGTCCGGAACTCTTATCCTTGGCGGTAACATTCAAAATACCGTTTGCATCCAAGTCGAATGTGACATCAATCTGGGGAACGCCTCTTGGTGCTGGCGGAATGCCTACCAGATCAAATTGGCCCAGCCGGTTGTTGTTTTTGGTCATCGAACGTTCTCCTTCAAACACCTGAATGGATACTCCTGACTGGTTGTCCGCATATGTAGTGAAAATCTTAGTTTGCTTGCATGGAATCCGAGTGTTGCGTTCAACAAGGTTGGTCATCAAGCCACCAGCTGTTTCGATTCCCAGAGAAAGTGGAGCCACATCAACCAGCAGTACATCCTGAATCTTCTCGTTTTTGTCTCCACTAAGGATAGCAGCTTGAATGGCAGCACCGTAAGCGACGGCTTCATCTGGGTTAATTGACAGGTTCAGCGACTTTCCAGAGAAGAAATTCTGGAGCAGCGATTGAACCTTTGGAATACGAGTCGATCCACCGACTAGAACAATATCGTGAATGGAACCCTTGTCCATTTTGGCGTCGTTGAGAGCTCTCTCGACTGGTTGCAGTGTAGAACGGAACAAATCAGCGCACAATTCCTCGAATCGAGCTCGGGATATTTTAGAGTAGAAGTCAATTCCATCGACAAGAGCATCGATTTCAATGGTGGCTTCCGTGCTGGATGACAGTGTTCGCTTTGCTCGTTCGCATGCTGTACCCAGACGCCTCAAAGCGCGAGCGTTCGACGAGATATCTTTTCTATACTTGCGTTTGAATTCTTCCACGAAATGTGACACCATTCGATTGTCGAAATCTTCTCCTCCCAGATGAGTGTCACCAGCCGTAGACAGTACCTCAAATAGCGATCCCTCGTTGATGGTCAAAACGGAGACATCAAATGTACCGCCTCCCAAATCGAAGACCAACACATGTCGTTCGCCTTTGAGTTCATTGTCCAGACCGTAAGCCAATGCAGCAGCCGTTGGTTCATTGATGATTCTCATCACATTCAGACCTGCAATGGCCCCAGCATCCTTGGTGGCCTGTCGCTGTGAATCGTTGAAATAGGCCGGAACTGTGATGACTGCATTCTTCATATTCCGTCCCAGGAAAGCCTCAGCCGTTTCCTTCATCTTGACCAAAACCATCGAGCTGATTTCTTCCGCGGAGAATCTCTTCCGCTCGCCTTTGAACTCGACTTCAATTTTCGGTTTCCCCCCTTCGTTGTACACCTTGAACGGCCAGTGTTTGATGTCGGCCTGTATCTTTGGATCGTCGAACTTACGACCAATCAATCGTTTGGCGTCGAAAACCGTATTTCTCGGATTCATCGCCACCTGGTTCTTGGCAGCCTCCCCAATAAGCCGTTCCGTGTCCGAGAATGCCACAAAGCTGGGAGTGGTTCGGTTTCCTTGGTCATTCGCGATGATTTCCACTTTTCCATTCTGGAACACACCCACGCAGGAGTAGGTCGTTCCCAAGTCAATACCGATTGCAGACATTTGCACTATTTAGTTGGAATTGGAAACTTTTGGAAAATTTTCACATGTGTGAATTCAAATTGGTTTTGCGTTTTATTTTCTTACTTTGGCGCGTGCTTGCGTTATGCTCTCTTGTTTGACCTGAACTGAGGAGAGAGGTTCATCGGTTCGTGCGTATAAGCAGGCGGGAATATACGCAGTTTCTTAAAATTCGAGCACTTTTCGCGTGAACATTCAGGAATAGCGAAGGTAAACAAAAACAACAACAAAATGTAATGCTGGCCCTCGCGCAGGCCATATACATAATGGAAAATTCCATACAGTTGAACCATCCGTTAATGCAATAACACGTTCTATTTATCGGAAATTGTACCTGGGCTTTACTTGGATTGTGAGCGTCTTTAATGGTCACTATCGGTAAACTTTTAAAAAGGGAAAAAATCTATCCAGCTGGTCGATTAATCGGCAACCGTTGGCAGTAACGCGAATAGTATCGAACGTTCTAGAGCACGGCCTACTGTACGTACATATTATGTAACAAACTCACTTGTCCCCTAACGTATACGAGGATATGAAAGGGCAATGAGAAGAACAGAGCAAAAATTTTGGAGTTTCTTCTGGAACAACATCCGGGAATTTTTCTTCACATTTTGTTCTTTTCGTAGAACATGACCAATTGGCTTTAAGAAAGACAATCAGTTACTTAACCGTGATAAGTTTAACTTGACATTAACGGCGATTTCAAAGGCAAAATACCGTGCAGAGAATAATGTACACATCAATTAACAATCCTGATGATAAATTTCTTCCAAAACCTGTAAAAAATAGGATCACATCTTGTAAGATATGAAAAATTACATTTTTTTTTTTTGGAATCTCTGGTTGTCCCATAATTGCTCGATAAAAGGATTTATTATATGCACAAAAGGCTGAAGTAGAACCAACTACGCCACATTACCCGTGATGAGCTCACCAATTGTAGAATGATAAGGATATAATTTATCCCTTTATCTTCGATTGGTGATATTGCCATAGGTATTTTTTTGCAGGTTCTGGCAGTTTTGTTGTCCTTCCGAAACTCCTTAACAAGACTTTAGCTCAAGAAATAATTTATTTCATTCGCATAAATGAATTCAAGATAAGGAAAACGTTAAAGTTCAACAGCAACCACTTTTATGAAGTTTCAATTAATAATCTATTGAAACACCTTGTAAATTTCGTAGAGTTAACATGTGAGAAATTTTTATCATTTAGTTTTACAGTTTTGATGCATAAAACTCATAACACAAAAAAATCATGAACTCAGTTCTGAAGATGGCGGACAAAACAAAAAGACGCCCCCCCCACCCCCCGCACAAAAAAAAAATTTCGTGCGATAGAATAAATAAACACCAAATCGTTTAACAACCGGAAAAATTAAATTTGTGGTATAAAAAAAAAATAGTTTTTAACAAAAAAACCAACAATATCAAAAAAAGGGAGGCCAAAAAATTCTACCAAATATCTCCGATAAAAAAAAAAAAAAATTGGAAAAACCAAAAAAGACTGTAAATTTTTATTTTTTGCAAAATTGGACTTCTTTCGACGAAAAGACGTAATAAGCGAGTGAGTTATGCCATTTTCGCTATATGTATGATTATGTAAACATTTCTGCATCTATATCTTGGATTGTATGCAATCTTACCATATTGTTTCACAGTTATGAAGTGACACTTAAGATTGAAGCATTCGCATAGATGACACCATTTTCTATAGTTTTTGACGTAGGACTTACGTCTCTCTTTTCTATACCTGTATAGGGGCGCCGTTCTAAAATTTCTGAAATCGCAAGCGTTACGCGGGTTTGGAGACTTTGAACGATAATATCTCCTCTCTGGCCCACAGACATTTTACGATAAGTATTTCATTCGCAAGGTAGGACATCAACGTTGAATCCCTGTAGCAAACTTAATTCATAATGTTTGTTTAAACTAATTAAAATGTACTTTAAAGAAAAATGTCTAAACGCACAACGCTATTGGTCGAAAATGACATCATGTTTGCGCCTCGCTCTGATTGGTTCATACTGCCACAGTTACCGTGCCAGCGAATTTCAAACATGTGGGGACGACCGACCAATCATCAGTTCTCGCTGTGCATCCGTATGCGACAGACGTGTTTTCGGAGCACGTTGGTAGAAAACGCCGTCCGTGAACACAAGAAGACCAGACCAAGAAGAATCATCCCACGTCACCTGCAGCTATCCATCCGCAACTACGAGGAGCTGAACAAACTTTTCTCCGGTGTGACCATTTCACAGAGTGGTGTCCTGCAGCCCAAGAAGACTGAAGAAAATTTCAATCGCGAACCATGTTATCAACTAAAATCCGTCCTTTTCAGGACGATCAAATCAAGTTGCCAACTAAAGAGTATGTTTGATAGAAATTTCTCTTGAGCTCATCGAAATTTTCATTACCACGCACCGGCTCAATATGGCGTTGAAAAAGCCGCGTCTCGGAGAAAATGGCCAAATCAATCGCCCACATCATCTTCGTGGTCAAGTGGTTAGCGGCGTCGCCCGTCGTTCATTGCCATGAAGTGAGGGTTCGATTCCCGCTCCAGCCGGTGGAACTTTTTTGCAAAGCGAAAATGTCCAGTTTAATCCACTGGGTGTTAGGTTAAGTTGTTCGTTGTAATTCGCACTATGGTCAATGTTCAGTGTGTACACTCTCGAGTGAAAGACGTTGCAAATGTCAATTTTTATCGTAGTATTACGTGCTGCCAAACACTCAGGCCATCCTGCTGCCCAGGAAGATCGAGAAGAAAATTTCAATCGCAAACCATGTTCCCTCCGTTAGCAACTAAAACCCTGTATTTTCAGGACGAACAAATAAATTTGCCAACTAAAGAGTATGTTTGATTGAAATTTCTCTTGAGCTCATTGAAATGTTCATTACCACGCACCGGCTCAACATGGCGTTGCTTGAAAAGCCACGTTCTGGAGAAAATGAGCAACATGTTTTATTATTATCCGTATATAAATCTCTATTTGCCATGTTAAAACTAGCAAGCACGTTGTACATTCAACAAACGAAATATTAACAGTTAATTTGAGCGGAACTGCAGCACGGCAGACCAATTATGTGGTTCACATATTCAGTGTAGGGGGTAGGTTAGCTTCATTGTAGTTCTTGTTGTACATAAGTACATAATGGATTAGTTGCAGTTAATAGATTAGGTTAGTTGCAGGTAGTTTTAAAGTGTGAGTTATAATTTTTCTGGCCAATATTTATAAACTCTATTCTTTTGCAACTCTCTTTGGATAGGGTTATGAGGCCCCCCCCCCCACCCCCAAACCCAAATAATTAACCCACCCCACATCCTCAATTGTAGGGTAAATATAGTAACTTAGAAATAAAATTGTATCCTCTCTATATATGATTTGAGAAAATAAATTAAAAAAAAAAATAAAAATAAACCGTCAGTACTTGGTCTTTGAAATAATTAATTATAGTTCACATTGTTCCTCACATAAAAGAATATTATACAGTAAGATTAAAAACACGCTTTCGCAAAAGAAAAAGAAAACACGCAGCCTCTAGTAACACGTGAACCAATCAGAAGAGCCAGAGCAGAAAACCGTGGGAATCAGTTCTATTTGCCGCGCAAAACCCGCGAGCCAATCAGAAACGCGCATAACGCGTGGGAAGAAACTCGCGCGCGAACCGAGCAAATAAAAGCACGAGTCGTATCGCGGATCGAGCATTCATACAACGATCGCAAAGAAGAGCAGTCGACCACCCACTCGCTAACAAGAAGCAACAACCGTCAACCCAAACAACTGAAGCCACCGAAGGAAGCAGAGAAATCGTGCAGCCTGCAGCCAGCCACCCACTCGCTGACGAGAAGCAACAACCGCCGACCACCGACCACAACGACTGAAGCCAACAAAGCAAGCGGAGAAACCACACAGCCCGCCACCCATCGGCCGCAGTAGTGAGAGTTTTTAAGAGTTCTCTCTCACTATAGTGCCGCTCTACTTGGATAGCAACCGCATCAACAAACCCGACTTCCTCCCACGTGAGAGTTTCTCTCATTGAAGCAAGTACGGGTGTTCAATTGTTCGAACCGAGAAGCCCGTCAAGATGGCAAGCAAGACCCCCGTTCACGACAATGGCGCAGCTGGTGGCAATTCTGAGCCTACCAAAAAAAGGTGAGTAGTAATAAACAATCGAAAAATGTTGTGATCTTATAGAAAAGGAAGATCTCAACAATCATCCCTACTGAAATGGTGGGAGTATATAGAGAATATAACGGTATTACAATGGAAAAGGTGGAATACTGTTGATCTCCGATTGAAAAGGCGGATGATCTTTGAATAGAAAGTAGTGAAAATATAACTATGATTGAAAAGGCATAGTGTTTTAAAACAAATTTTGATTGTACACTGAACTAAGACAAATGTTTCCCATTTACAGAAACCCCATGAAAACGTTTGAAGCCGAATTGGCAAAAGCAGACATGCCCAAGCGGAAAGGTAACAAGAAGAAGTGCGAATCAGCAAGTACGAAACCGGAAAATGGCAAACAAATAAAGAAATCAACGGACAAATTGACAAAACTTAGAGCGGAGCTGGAGAAAACACGGCAGGAGAAGGATGAATTGACACGAACCTTGGCAACGGTTACCCAAAATACTGTCTGCCGTGAAACAACCTTAAATACAATGCCGGACCAAATAATGAACGGAAATGATATACTTATGAGCAATGTCTCACTAAGTTGTCTCAACATTCCGGAGTGTATACCAGCAGCAGGTGACACGGAACTCAGTAAACGAATCTATGATCACTGGAAAAGTGTTCTAAATGCTTCCTTGAACCTTATTCAAGCTACGAATGAATTTATCAGAATCGATTTGTTTCGAATCAAAGCGGGTTCCTTGTTGCTGGAATTACTGGATGGCACAACAACACAATCGGGAATGCCTGACGAAAAAATCCTTCCGTACTCAAACGCGATTGCCCGCTTGGATGCACATTTTGGATCCAGAGCGTACGTTTTATCCCAGCGTAGCAAACTGGCCAGCATGGTTCAAAGATCCGGCGAGCTCAACATTCAGTATGTGAAACAAGTTGCAGCTGCGGCAAAGCTGTGCAATTATAAGCCAGATGAAGAATTCGAAGCCATTTCCCGAACCATCACCAGAGGATCATGCGACAGTCGCATAAGAACTCTGGCATACCGGGTACTCATCGATGGAGGATCACTCAACGAGTTGATCGACCAAGTTCGCATTCGAGAGGTAGAACTGGAAAATGAAGCTGATTACCAGAGACTACATCAACAGCGGCCGGCCACAGTAGCGACAGTTTCGCGTCAACCTAGTGACCACGGTCAACGTCGTCAATATGAGCCTTCCAGAGGATTCAGCCGTGGTAGAGGATATTCTGTGCGCGGGTCATCCAGACACCAAAAGCCATCTCAGTCATGCTGGAGATGTTTGAGCACTTACCATACACCGGAAAGTTGTTTCCACAGCGACAAAGTATGCCGAAATTGCAACCGCCGGGGGCATATCGCTCGAGCCTGCTCAACGCAAGTTAAGCATGAGCCCCTTAAACGACGTTGGACCGGAGAAGAGGCTGAACCTCCAAACAAGATTGCAGCAATTCAAAAAGAGGAAAAATTTGACGAACAGACAGAGGTAATGGAAATTCAGAACGAATAAATTTAAATTGAACATGTTACTTGAAATTACTGTATAATTATATATAATATTAAAAAAAGGCTACTTTACAAATTATTTTGGGAAATAACATGCAAAATTGTTACAGGTGTCACAACTTTTATCTGAAAATTCGGAGAAAATAAAAATATACAGCGTTGAAAACTACACGCCAGATGAATCAACTGCATATGTTGTGGCATTTGTTGCTGGAACAAAAGTTCAGTTCTTCATAGATTCAGGTGCTCAGGTTAATACGATCACATTAGAATCGTTTAACGCTATCCTCCAAGACAAGACGGCCAAGAAAAATCTACATGATATTTGTTATGGAACAGACGCTACGGGCATACGCATCTCAAGGAAATATTGACGTCATAGCCACATTTTCGGCTGAGCTTTTTGTATCACGTGACAGACCATGTACTATAGAAAAATTCTATGTAGTGAGCGAGCACAGAGCGCTTCTTGGTTTCAATACCGCTATAAGATACAGTTTGTTAGAAGTAGGCCTTAATGTACCCGTTGGGAAGATTATAAATACCACTTGGCGATGTGAGCTCGTTTCTGTACATAGCATTCAAGACAGTGAAGTTCAAGAGTTCCCAAAATTTAACGTACCAGCGATAACATTGAGTTACGATAACTCCATGCCACCATCAAGAAACGTTTACACGCACATTCCAGCAGCTTTCAGAGAGTTGACAAGGCGAAAATTGACTGAACTGCAAGAATCCGGCATTATTGAAAAAGTGTCAAAAGATATGGATAGAAGTTTTTGTTCATCGTTACTGGTAATACCGAAAGGAAAAGCGGATATTCGACTTGTGGTCGATCTTCGAGGACCCAACAAATGTATTCACCGTACACCATTTAGGATGCCAACATTTGAATCGATATTGTTGAAATTGCATGGCGCCAAGTACTTCTCTACGATTGACCTGACAAACGCTTTTTTTCACATTGAACTCGATGAAAAATCCAGACATCTCACGAATTTCTTCGCCGGAGAGGCGCTTTACCGATGTTGTCGGCTGCCATTTGGATTAACCAACGCACCGGACATATTCCAGGAAGTGATGCAAACTGTGATACTTGCAGATTGTGAGGGAACAATTAATTATCTCGACGACATACTTGTATTTGGACGGTCACAAGAAGAACACAATCGGAATCTTCAGGAGGTATTGAGGAAGCTTAAAGACCACAATGTCAACATAAATCATGAAAAATGCTCTTTTGAACAACATGAAGTGAAATTTTTAGGCTTCAAGCTATCAGCCAATGGATGGACAGTTGAAGACGAGAAAATAAGTGCAATAAAAAATTTCAGGAAGCCAGAAACACAGGCAGAAGTCAAAAGTTTTCTGGGCTTGATAACTTTTATTGAACGATTTATTCCACAGCGTGCAGATAGAACTCGTCATCTGAGGGAGTTGGCTACTTCAATCAATTTTTATTGGAATCAAGATTTAGAACACGAATTCCACTATTTGAAAACAAATGCGTGGAATCTTATCAAGATATTAGGCTACTTCAATTTCAATGACGAAACCGAACTATTTGTCGACGCTTCACCCTATGGATTAGGGGCAATTTTGGTTCAGTATGACGAAAACAACAAACCTCGAATTATTGCATGCGCATCAAAAACGTTGACTCTGGCTGAAAAGAAATATCCCCATACTCAAAAGGAGGCGCTTGCCATGGTATGGGGCGTCGAGCGCTTCTCTGTATATCTCATGAGTAAAACCTTCACAATTCGCACGGATGCAGAATCAAATCAGTTTATTTTTGGAGGACTGCATCGCATCGGCAAGAGAGCAGTCTCTCGTGCTGAAGCATGGGCGTTGCGATTACAGCCATACGACTTTAAGGTATGTTTGAAGATTTAACAATTAAACTTATATTAAATAATGCTTCAAATGTAGGTAGCTCGAGTTCCAGGAGAGATGAACGTTGCAGATGCATTATCCAGATTAGTAATGGAAACTCAATCAGTGGAACCATTCGATGACTCTTCGGATAAACACCTTTTATATTTTTTGGATACCGGCAGCATCGAATTTACATGGAACGATATTGAGACAGAAGCTGAAAAGGATGTTGAACTGATACAAGTACGCGAAGCAATTAGAACTGGAACCTGGGACAAAAGTTTAAAACGATTTGAATCGGAAATGAAAAATCTTAGACTACTTGGAGCCTTAGTTTTCTCTAGAGACAGAGTGATTTTGCCAAATTCTCTGCGAGACCAAGCACTCAGTTCCGCACACCAAGGATATATGGGAGCAGCATCCATGAAGAAGATTCTGAGGAGCTATTTTTGGTGGCCAGGAATGGCAAAACAGGTTGAATCATTTGTCAAAAGTTGTGAAACATGTTTCCGTCTATCGAAGAAAAATCCACCTATCCCCTTGACTAGTCGTGAACTACCGGATGGCCCATGGGAGATTCTTCAGATCGATTTTTTTCTCGTTCAAAGATTGTGGATCAGAAGAGTTTCTAGTGGTTGTAGATACCTACTCACGGTATCTACACGTAATAGAAATGAAAAATACAGATACCGATAGTACAAATAAAGCATTGGGCAGGATATTCGAAGTATGGGGATATCCGCTGGTGATCCATAGTGACAACGGTCCACCATTTCAGAGTGCAAAATTTGTCAAAACATGGGAAGACAGAGGTGTCAAGATAAGAAAATCAGTACCCTTAAGTGCCCAATCAAATGGAGCTGTGGAACGCCAAAATAAAGGCATCAAAGACGCATTGTCTGCTGCAAAGCTAGACAAGGTTAACTGGAAACTAGCCTTGGAAAAATACATCTACATGCATAATAAAGTACGGCCACTCTCACGACTTGGTATCACACCATTTGAACTGCTTGTTGGATGGAGATTTAGAGGAACGTTCCCATTTCTATGGGAATCACATCATTCAAACCAAGTTGATCGCACAGATATTCGCGAAAAAGACGCATATTCGAAGCTTGACAGTAAAAATTACGCTGACTCAACCAGAAGAGCAAGAGAATCAGGAATTACTGTCGGAGATAAGGTAGTTCTAGCTCAAAATACAAGACAAAAAGGAGATCCAACTTTTTCAGCTGAGCGTTATACGGTTCTAGCCAGAGATGGAGCAAAAATCATCGTGCAAAGTGACAGAGGAGTACAATATTCCAGGCACGTCCAGGATGTGAAGAAAGTTCCAATCATGCTTCCCAAGAATAACAGTACAGAAATAGTAGATACAGATGAGTTTTCGCCAATTTTACAATATGATATGCCAGAATTATTGGACACAGACGCGCATTCGCCAAGTTTAGTTCCAGAAATAGTAACAAATGAGGCCTTAGTAGCCGATGATGTAGGGAGCAGACCAAAACGTTCAGCCAGGAAACCTTCACGATTCAATGATATGATTTTATACTGTATATACGATTGAAGAGTACAGAAGTACGGCATTGTAGGGTAAATATAGTAACTTAGAAATAAAATTGTATCCTCTCTATATATGATTTGAGAAAATAAATTAAAAAAAAAAAAAAAAAAATAAACCGTCAGTACTTGGTCTTTGAAATAATTAATTATAGTTCACATTGTTCCTCACATAAAAGAATATTATACAGTAAGATTAAAAACACGCTTTCGCAAAAGAAAAAGAAAACACGCAGCCTCTAGTAACACGTGAACCAATCAGAAGAGCCAGAGCAGAAAACCGTGGGAATCAGTTCTATTTGCCGCGCAAAACCCGCGAGCCAATCAGAAACGCGCATAACGCGTGGGAAGAAACTCGCGCGCGAACCGAGCAAATAAAAGCACGAGTCGTATCGCGGATCGAGCATTCATACAACGATCGCAAAGAAGAGCAGTCGACCACCCACTCGCTAACAAGAAGCAACAACCGTCAACCCAAACAACTGAAGCCACCGAAGGAAGCAGAGAAATCGTGCAGCCTGCAGCCAGCCACCCACTCGCTGACGAGAAGCAACAACCGCCGACCACCGACCACAACGACTGAAGCCAACAAAGCAAGCGGAGAAACCACACAGCCCGCCACCCATCGGCCGCAGTAGTGAGAGTTTTTAAGAGTTCTCTCTCACTATAGTGCCGCTCTACTTGGATAGCAACCGCATCAACAAACCCGACTTCCTCCCACGTGAGAGTTTCTCTCATTGAAGCAAGTACGGGTGTTCAATTGTTCGAACCGAGAAGCCCGTCAAGATGGCAAGCAAGACCCCCGTTCACGACATCCGAGTGACACGGCTGAACACTTGCTCCTCCTGCCGCGATGCTGTATGTTCGGTATTCCGTCTCCAGCGGGGACACTTTGTTTCCACACCAAGTGAAAGCCTCGTGGTAGACCGCAATCAACACTACTTATCAATTTCCACTGTCAAATTTTCTCGACAAAAACAAGCAGCGAAACACAAACACGTCAGTCCTCTTTGGGGGACTAAGATCCTTGGGCACAAAATTGACACCATTCGTCTTGTACCAGAACATCCTTGGAGTAGTGACAAGAGGCTTGGTCCGGCCAAAAAATAGTAGGAACGTCGTGTGTTTCGAGAAACGGAAGCAGTCGATTTTTCGGGCATTCATTCATGTATACTTGACCATTTACAGTTGAAGTTGTCACGAAAGACTTGATCCGTTTACCACACGAACAAATCCCCTGCCAAATCATGAATTGCTTGGGGAACTTTGCTGTTTCCTGAGAGACTCTGGAACATCGAACTTGTCTTTCGCAGTCACATACTGGTTGCCGGGAATTTGTTTAAAGTCCGCTTTTACGTGTGTTTCATCGTCCATGATGCAGCACGTGTTTTAGCTGTCCTATTCTGTTTTTCATTGCGGTTTGGGTCTTTCTGAACTTTGAATGAAAGGAGCCCAGCTCGTTTTTTGGCTTTCTGCACGAAACTTTTGGTCAAGTGCAGCTTTTTCGCGACATCCCGAACGGAACAGTTGGGTTTGCGTTTAAAGGCAGCAACCACTCGCCTGTGATCCTTCACACAGTACGGAACACTTTTTCTACCACTCACCTTCTACCGATCGACGTTTATGACACGAGACACTGTAGACTGGTGAATTTTCAACATCTTTCCGATGGCTCGGTGCGAAAGAAGTGGGTTGTCGATGTGCGTGTGCAAAATGTTCTCGCGCACTTGCTGTTCCTTCGACTCCATTTTCGAAACTACGACACATTTCGCCATGAAACTCACGCAGTGTAAACAATACACGCTGAGGTTATTTTACCCAAAATTTTGTTGAAATCAACACAAAGGGCGAAATGTTACAGTTTTTTTAAAGTGATGCAATTTAAATGTGGACACCCTTTACTCCACCAGTTCCAGAAACGTCGTTTCGTAGGAAACCTTCTTCTTCATGGTGACATCAGCAATGAACCGAGGTTTACCGTAAAAAGTTCGACGCCTTTGAAGTTTTCCTTAGACGTGAAACTTCTGAGCCCTTTGAAGAATACACGGCACTCGACCTTGAACTTAGGAGTTTCATCAAGTTCAAAAAGGTTACTGGTCGATTCGTGGACGGTCTATCACGTGAAACGTCGAAAAACACTCTTTGGAACACGGCACGAAGATTGTATAGCCTTACTATAAACAACGAGAGCAAGTAATTCTCAAGTAAAGCTTGGTCCAAATGTTGTGCTGGCTCGGATGGTTCCTGGCGAAACCACGAATTCGATTGATAAAGTTAGTCAAACCTTTTCAATGATAAAGTTCTTCGTCGAACTCCTTTCGTGTGGTAGCACATCTCCTGGGACAGATAGGATCAAATTCAACTTGCTTAAGAACCTCCCAGACGTCGCTAAGAGGCACACGTTGAACTTTTTCAATCGATTTTTAGAGTTTAATGTTTTTCCTGATGGTTGGAGACGGGTGCCTCAACAACTCCTAGCGACTCATCGCGATGTTATCTTACATTTAAAAATTGATGAAGAAAATGATCCTTCCTCGTTTGAACAAATGTGTTGATACGAACAACTTACACGGTGTTCAATAAGTTCGGATACACTTTCAAAATTTGTTAAAAAAATGAAAACATGTTTTTTTATTTTTTGGATTTATGTTATTGAAAGCTATGTTTACAAGGAACGTTTACAACATTTCTCTTGAATGACCCCCCCCCCTTTGTACTCCTTAACGATCTTCAAACGTTTCTCGAACGCGTCGCAGGCGGCACGCACGGACTGCATGGGCATTTCGTCCCAGATTTTGAGAATTACCGTCTTGAAATGATCCAAAGTGCTGACCTTGTATTCGTTCAGCTTCGCCATCATATAGGACCAAACAAAAAAGTCGAGAGGATTCAAGTCCGGGGAGCTGGGAGGCCACAAAGTTTTGTCCAGAAAGTCGGTTAAATTGTCCCGACACCAGGCTTGAACCACATTTGCCGTATGGGCTGGTGCACCGTCCTGCTGGAACACGTAGTGCTCATCGCCGTAAGGCGTCGGGGACAGGGGGGAACAACCCTTTCCAAAACCTCAGTTTTGTAGTACGCCGCGTTGATTTTGACGTTTTTTTCAATAAAAACCAAGGGTAGCTTACCCCGTTTCCATCCCCCCCCCCACCCCCCCCCCCCCCCCCCTCTTACCAACCGAGGTTTTTTTATTTTTTAGAAATGAGTTCCCCCCCTGGGCCCCCCCCCCCCCCTCTTATTTTACATTTTGCGGCTGCTGCAGCACGAACAGTTTCTCTCCCGCAAAAACAAACTCCTGACCAGCGTGCCGAGAGAGGATCTTCTTAGCTCGATCCAACCGCTTTTTGCTGGTAGCCTCCGAAACGCCATGGACCTTACGTTTTTTGTAAGGCCTGAAACCAAGGTCCTTGGTGAGTATGGTGTGAGCGGTTCCAACGGAAACGTTGAGATCTGCAGCCGTTTTCCGGATTGAGCGGTTCTTTTTGCGCCGAATTCGCTCCCTCACGATCTTGATGACCCGTGGCGTCCTCGCTGAACGCGGCCGACCGGATCTCGCACGGTCATTGGTCGAGGACGTCTCCCGGTATCGCCTGATGGTCGTGTAGACAAAGTTCCGCTTGACCCCATGCGATTTCAGCAGCCGGAATATATCGCCGGGTCGCTCACCGTTCAAAAAACGCTTAATTACGAAGTCCCGATACTCTTTCATCGCGCGTAACAAACAAACAACAACTAACAGAATGTCAACACCGCGCACATTCGGTAGCGTATGAATGAAGCTAAAGCTGACACCAATACCAATGCAGAATATGTACATGGCGCATACCTACGCAATGATGAAAACTTGTATTCGAACTTATTGAACACCGTGTACTTTAAGATACTCAATATGGTTTCCGTGGGGGAAAGGGAGCGAACGACTGTCTCGCATTGTTTTCCGCAGATATTCAGTTAGCTTTTGCTAAAAAAATAACAAATGTCTTTGTGCTGCTGTTAGTAACATGTGTGCTTCGCACTCATTAACATTATCATGAGGCACTGATTAAAAAGGTGGTGTTTTTCAAATCATTCAATTTGCACCCATTCACCTCGACTGTTTCACCCATTGTTTTTCTTTTTTTTTTTAACTACATGAATGATAGTTCTAGTTCCTATATTGAACTTTTCTTGGACGGATACTCAGAGAGTCGAAGTGGCTTAATCCGGGCCAATCAAATGGACTTTTGAAATAATCCCCTCTGTATTGCTTTAAAAAAAATCCTAACCGTATTCAATTACTATAATATGAACTATTCTTCTCTTTTCAGGTAAATATCTTTGGCCTCGCGACAGCTTAAAAAGGAATATGTAAGCACTTTAAAAGTTTGATAATAGATTCCCCTAACCCGTTTGGTTACTTTTTATTTTTTAATAATTTCTAACAGAAATTCACAATTGGCTTCCTACATACATACATACATACATTTCGGACAGAAATTCACACTGAGTTACAATTTGAAGCATTTCTTAAATTGTCATTGAATTTGAGTAATTTTCCCTATTTAAATCGGTGATTTCATCACAACTTTTTGTATCTCTAATTTTATAGCAAACTTCCCTCCCTATTTCCCATAGGACGCCAGAAAATACGTATTTCCATTAATTTAACCAGTCGCTATCGTTTGCCAAACACAAGTTATTAACATTATTAGATTTCTAATGGGTTAAACATTGTAACTCCAGTTCAAAAATATAATATAAAAAAAGAAAAAATCCATCCAAATGTTCAAAAGTTGAAAAATATTGTCCAAACAGAGACATAAACATCCAAAGGTGTTGTTTTTTTTTTTAAACAAAAAACAATCAAAGCTTTTGTTTGGCGACTGATGGTGACAAGTTTAGTACTTTAGAGGTCATGCCAAGGCTTGCTGCTTTACTGAGAAGTGTGTACTAAAAAAGTAAGAGCAAAGAAACTGATTTTGTAGGTACTCTCAAACTTAATTACTAAATGGATGGCAATTTTTTAATTTCATTCTCGGATCTTCTATGTTGCATAAATTTTTTACTTGGATTTACTCTGAACAAAAAGGAGATATTCAAAATACGCTAAAATATGTTTACAAATTTAGGCAAGTGTTCAAAAACTGCCGCAAATCAGAGCTTGAGTTTTATAGAAAATGAACCCGTAAGTAGGTACCTTTCCTAAAGGTAAATAAAATCTTCAACGAAATCTTTTTTTTTTCAAAAATAATTTGCAAGAAATATTTTTTAATTGTAATTTTCGAGTTATTTCAAATATTAGTGAATTATTTTTCATCATTCAAAACATGTGTAACTGTTGGTAACGGTGAGATGTGAATTACACATTTCTTTGATTAGCTGGCAAGAGAACTAGCAAAATACCCAAGGTTTAACCTAATACCGCCCAGAATAGTAAGATCGCTGCGGTGCTGGCATTTTTTTAAACTCTTTATTCCTTATTCCTCTTTATATAAAGGGTGTATTCGATAAAAATGGCACACAGAAAATCTTCTGTAACTTTTGAATCGTATGAGTAAAAAACCTAAAAATTTGAGTAGATCTTATCCATAGTGTATTATTTACATCTGCCAAGTTTCATAGTTATACATTCAGTAGTTCCAGTCATGTCGTCGAAACAAGAAATTGTTCGTGAGAAAATTTTGTGCACTCACAATCAAAATCCAGGGGCGTCCCACCGGTGGATTGCTAAAAGGCTTGGAATTGCAAATACAACTGTGTCTCGTGTAATAAGAACCTTCAAGGAGCGTCTGAGTGTCCAAAGAAAGGAAGGAAGTGGTCGTAAAAGTGGTCCAATGGACAGCAAAATGGCCAGGAAAGTCGTACAACAATTCAAGAACCGTCCAAACATGTTAATTCGAGATGTCGCTAAAAAGTCTAAGGTGTCAGTCGGTTTTGTGCAGAAAACCATGAAGCGTGCTGGGCTACATGTT